>QODF01000028.1:1285958-1416252 GCA_024372805.1 Oostethus manadensis | reverse complement strand
TACAAGCGGCCGAATCGAGTATTCTCCACAGGGTGGCTGGGCTCTCCCTTAGAGATAGGGTGAGAAGCACTGTCATCCGGGAGAGACTAGGAGTAGAACCGCTGCTGCTCCGCATTGAGAGGAGTCAGATGAGGTTGCTCGGGCATCAGCTGCCCAAAATGATGTGCAGCAGCTAATAAAAAACAAAAATACACACACATACCTAATAATAACAAAGGGCTTAAAAATGAAAAATCACAGTAAAAATAATACAAGAAAAATTACGCTAATAAAAACTGTAAATGCAATACAAACAGTAAGGTTAAACTGTGTTAAAAGCTAGTTCATAAAATATTTAAAATGATCCAGAACAGCTGAGGAATGACAGCTCTCCAGTCCACGCCGCCACTGACAAGGTTAGAATTTTTTGAAGGTGCATGTCAAGCTCTGCGTAAGATTTGAAGAGGGGGTAGCCAGCTGATTTAGCTTAAGGCTGTTTCTGTGATGCAGAAGCATAATTAAGCCTTAGGCTAGTAGATTTTTATGTGTGGTCTCTTCTAGCATGATTAAACTGTTAGGTTCATTTGTTGAAATTAATACAATCATGTCATGTTATTTATCTTTCTGTTAATAAAATACAGTAAAAATGTATTGAAACGCAAACAATATTTTTTATTTAACCGCCAAAGTCGTTTCAGTTAAAGTTTTTTTGATGACTAACCTCTTGTGATTGTGTTTTTGTTTGTTACTTGAATTGAAATTGTTGAGTTCTGTGTTAAAAGGCTGCCATTTGCATTTGTTGGGTGACTGCCAAATAAGGTCACTGCGAATTGGTGCAGACAGTCAATTTCACGGATGCAAATAGGCACCATGATGTTGCTGACTGGTGTTTTAGTCAAATATTGCTGCTGTAGCTTACATAAGAACAGATTTGGGGGTATAAAATGTTGCAGATTACAGAATGAATTGTCTGTTTAAACAAATAATAGAAGGTATAGGTGTAATGAAAAAACTTGGTCTTTCTCCTACTTTAAGGTAGCCCACAGGTGTGTGAATATGGTAGTCCTAATATACTGTATCATCCATGCAACTGAGTGTCCTGTGTATACCTGAACCTGAGAATGTCAGCTGGGGTGGAATTCACAGAATTCACCAAGCGTTGGATTGTTCACCCACTAATAGGGAACGTGAACTGGGATTATACCACCGTGAGACAGGTTAGTTTTACCTGATGATGTGTTGTTGCAATAGTAATCCTTGCTGAATGGATTGCAGCTGAATGTCAGCTGGGGTGGTCTCAGGTTCCCCTTGACCCTGCACAGCGTATTAAACAGTAAAGAATAATGGATGCATGTTATAAAAAGGGAACAGAGGTGATGACAGGAAAAAAAGAGTGCACACATAAAGTCCAGGTCAAGAGGACGCTAAATGATTATTACAATACAAGGAGGAAACTACCACACATTAACACATTGACGCTGCAAACACACAAAGCACAGACTACTTCCACGAGAAATACATTATGCATCTTCCAAGAGAGGTTACCATAAGCCAAAAGATAAATTCTTAAGGTCAAATGTGTTGTCATGCGACATTGTGCCTTGGGCTCATGGATAATGCATATAGGGTACACAGTATACTGTACATGCCATTCATGCACTTGAATACAAGGTGTACTAGCTTGCACCCAAACACACGCCCTGCATCAGAGGAGCAGGACCACTCCTGATCAAATTCCAGGAGTTTCAATTAAAACCAGTTGAAAATTAGCAAGAATTTCCATTTTGCCCTGTTTGATTTTAAGGTGGTTCTAAATTGAGCTTCCAAATGAAACATTAACAAATGGGCGTTAGACAAAAATAATTTTGGTTTGGTTTAATTTTATTTGAACATGCATGTAAATTACTTCGGAATACATCATTTAATACACTTAATACACAGTTTGACATGTCCAAAAGGAGTAGGAAGAAGCATGATGGCAGTGTTCCCCAGGAGGCTAGTAGGAATATTGCTACAGGTATTAAAGATGGCTTCATGGAGGGCATCCGCTCTCTGGAAGTTTTTTTTTTACTTCCCTTGCCATCCATCCCCAAATGTTCTCAATTGGATTGAGATCAGGGGAACACGCAGGATGATCCAAAAGAGTTCCTCTGGAAAAAGTATTTTTGTCAGGTGAATATTGTAAATTACGGTATTGTCCTGTTGAAAGAACCGAGGTCAAGATTCCATTTTTTTTTCTTCTGAGAATAAAAGGTTCTTCTACCTTTCAATGTCCCATGTTTGGTGCTCTCGTGTGAATTCCAAATGATCAATTTTGTGGTGTTGAAAAAGACAAGGCCTTAATAACACAACTTTATTTTGTGCTTGGGATCATCCCGTGTCTTAACAGACTGCCAATCGGATCCTCCAGCTCAGGGCCAGTGACATTTTTTTTTGGGTCTATCTGTTAGCTTTTTGTTCCACAACCTTCGAAATCTACAAAGAAGTTTCAAATTATTGTCTTACTGCATCTAACCTTAGCAGCAATGGCACGCTGCGAGGGGCCTTGCTTATGCACGTTGAAGGACATTGAGTCCACCTTTTCAGGTGGATCCAGGTTGTTGTCTTCAACTTTTGATAAGCAAATGAACAGCCGACTTTAATTTAATGGTTGTTTGCTATAAATTGTTTACTAAAATAAATTGTCTCACTCCAATTTTTTTTTTTTTGCATTTTGAAGCTCTTTTGAACTGCCTTAAGATTAGCATCACTCTCTAGATGCAAACTGTTTTTACCTGCAGCTCAGATAAACTTTGACTACTTTACATGAAATCTGTGATCGGGAAATGCATCAAAATTGAAGAGTGAGATACAATTTTGGGCCCATGTTGAGCTCTGGTACTATCATAAACATAAAAATCAAACACAATCCAAATGAAAACGGTGACCTGTGTTTTGAACAATCATCTAAAATCAATCAAGTTCTGCATGGTAGGATACAATTGCACTGAATGCTGCTTCTTGCACTGTAAAGAAGATTAGGCTGGCTTAGTGATGGTTTGCACAGCCTTTGTTACTTCTGCTAATGTACTGTATGCTCACATCTGTGAGTGTGTGAACATATCATTGCAAGGGACACTTGGGTAAGATAAGTTCTACTTTAGAATGTATACTACAAATCAAATTTGACAATAAAGACTTGTATTCTCCTTGAAGTGATACAGTGTTTGATGGTGAAAATGACTAATTTAGCACTAATCACTTACATTAAAGTTTATTTTTAGACCCAGTAGGTGCAGTGTGTCCAGTGTGGGTGTGTGTGTGTGCATGTATATAACTGTGAGTGTGCAATCACACAGCTTTGCAGCTGACCAAGACTCACAAACCTTAGGTTAGCCGACATTTCCGCTTGGTTGGTGCGCATAATGATGCATAATGTGCCTATGCTTATACTGAATGTGGATGTGTGTGTGCGTGTGTAATGAAGTGGATATAGTATGCTGGTCCTGCAAGTACAGAAGAGAGTCAAAGAGATTTGTGAAGATTTTTGTCTAATGAGCGTGGATGACTTGCATCGTTAGCATTAGCTCAAGAATAGTGTTGGTTTAATTAAAGCCTAACTGCTTTTATAAGATCAGCACACAACCACCCAGTCATGCATGCACAAACCCCGATTGCATAGCTCTGTACAGTTGCTGTGACCAGTACAGTCAGAGAATTTGACCTGCTATGTGGCTTCAAGGGGTTTCATTATGGCTTTTCAAAGATCATAATCATTGTTAAAGCAACTATGCAAGAAGCATGGTTAACACAGCCAGGGCCGGTTTGGTCACCTATGGCCATTAAACATGTTTTTCACAAAGCACTGATGATAACATGTCATTTGACTTGCGCTTAAGTACAAAGGTGGCCAAAAATGTAGCGCTGAACTGATGCCTTGGCCAGACGTAGCAGAGTATTTTTAAAAACGCATGTTCCTCCCTCTCCGGTTATGAAAAAATTGTGTCCACAATTTAAAAAAAACAAAAAACATCCTCACGTAACAGCATAAATGCATTGGGAACCACAGCCAAACTTCTAGGCGGCAACAGTTACTCAAATTCTATTCAATCAGAATTATCCTCTGTCATCTTGTTACTTCCGCAAAACATAAAACCAGCCGGGCTGGTTCTTGTGGAACATTATCTTGCAGGAAACATTTTCAACATACATGTAACATATGTACATTAGGGCGGTGTGGTTTTGTTATTCAGCGAAGTGCAGTGATACAGTGATTGTATTGTTGAATAGTAGAATAAAGTTCAACTAAACTCACTGTTTTGCTTTTGTTGCCTTTCTTAAGCAAAAACATTTATGTAAGACAAAGCGAAAAAAATCAAAGGTATTTTCGTATCCCGGATATTTCATATAGGTATTTGGAAGGTTTTAATTTAATAGGAGTGTCACATTATGTGCATTACTGAGCTTGTTTTTTTTTTGTTTTTATCTGTTTTTATACCTTCAGATCGCACAGAAAAGAGACCTGCATGTGTTCATGTCTCACATGATTGTGGATAAGTTTTTTACGTTTTACACTTTTTTACCAACAAATTGTGTGTGATTTTGTAGGTTTGGTAACTAAATGCAAAACAACTTATATTTACTGATGAAAATACATCAATGGACAGTTTTGCCCAGTAATTGACAAACGGATGTAACTTGGCTAAATTTTCTGATGGGATGCACACATCTACAAAATCTTCAACAAACGGTAATGCCCGTGCTTGTGATTATTGAAGATATTGAGATATTTTTAATGACACGCTTATTTAGCTTACAGTTAGATGACAAGTGGCAAACGGCGATATTATTTTGAAAGGCGGAAGGACATTCATTTCAAAATTTAATTGTGGGTGGTGGGGAGGTGGTACGTGTGTGTGTGTGTGTGTGTGTGTGGAGGGGCGGGGGTTGTAATGAGATTCCATGATCATCATTTCATGATTAAGTCGTCCACCAGAAAATTACTTATTTTTTTCATTCTCCTCACGATGACCGTTTCATTCACATGATGTCAATTTCCGTGAGATTTTGCGTTTAACTGTATATTCCGTTTATATTGGGCAATTCCCTGATTCCGAGGAAATCATAGGACCCTGTTAAAATCTGATGTTGGAATCATTCCGTTTGAATGTGAGCTTTGCTTTTTTGTCCACTCACCAAGGCTTGGTTTAAGTCTGCATATTAATTTATTACCAAATTTGGGGGGGGGTTTAACAAACATAATAAAGCAGTATCCGCAATACAAAAATACATACAACCAACAATATAGCCTCATTTTCGGATGAACTCCCACTTACTGCAAAAGGTTTTCCCCATTGCGCCAATACCAATAGAAATAAAATCTTCAAGATGAAACACTCTTAATGCACAAAATAATCATCATACTTAAATACTTGTTCATGTGATTCACACAGCAACACATAACCTCACGCTCTGTCTCCTTTCTGCTCCATTATCCTCAGTGCAGTGCAGCGCAGTGAGGCGTTCAGGTGTACTCGTAATTATGAGGGTTTGGTGCTAATTGTCTTTATTTCTGTTCATGTACCCCCATCACATTTGGCGTACCCCACTTTGGAAACCTAGAATCGACATGACGTGTGTTCACATGCTACACGTGTGCGTATTTGTTTGGCTATGTGTGAATGTTGTGCTTTGACTAATGATGTTTTGTTGACCTATGCAGTGTATTCCAAGTTTTCAACTTAGCTTACATCCAAGGTTCTAGTCCTCATATGTGTATTATTGTGTGTGTGTGGATGCTTGAATATATTCTGTTGTCTGGAACAGAGGACAACACCAAGAAGATCTCAACTATGTATGAGTGGAGCAGCGAACCCTTCAGGGAACACAACTAGACAGAGAGAACGGATCATCCTGCTGTGTGTGTATGTTTGAGAGAGAGAGAAAGCATGAGGGCGTACGAGTTAGTTAAAAAAAACGCTGCATTCCCCCCCTTTGAGCTGCTGTCGCTCCTCTGACCACTACAGTATCTCCTTTTCCACACTGGTGTTGTCTTCCCTTCCATCCTGCAAGGAGATTAGAAGGGAGACTGCAGTAACAGGAAATACACCACAGTCCACTGAAAAATAGACACTAAATTAAAGAGGCACTACCATGCTTGACCCGAGTAAATGTCTGGTTTCCCTCGAGAATAAAAGTTCTGCATTGAGTGATAAGTGGCAGGTGGATGAGAACATCATGTAAGGCTTACATGCATTCAACCCCATTAAAGCAATTTCAAGCCTCTCAAGGCAATGCCAGGGTAATTTATCACAATTTTCACTGGTCATTAGACCAAATTATTTTCACATTAACAAAAGACGTTGCAGCGGGTTTGCACTGAAACATTGCGACTTAATTTAATTGGCAAATTTTGGTAAGTGTCAGTTCTCTGAGTGTGACAAGAAATGAGGTGCAGGAGGGGGTGAAATGACAGACAATGAAAGAATATCCATTTAGGGAACATGGAGTTTTCAAGGCACTTCTTGTTAAAAGGTCATATAGTGGTTTACATTGTATTTGATGCTCTTCTCCCATCACCACTTTTACTGTAATCTCCAGCGTTTAAGATGACCCACTGTATTAGCCACACCCCCTGCATTTAACAGGAAAAAAAGATTAGTACATATACAGTCTACACCGGACTATAATCATAATCCACATAATATATATCCACATCCTAAAATAGGATACTGCACAAGTTGGTGAGGAAGAGGATTGAACAGGATCTTCTTCCTGGCTTCAGTGCGTAGGAAGATGTAGCTCTTAATTTGGCAGGAAGCAATCATGATCAGTAGCGGCTCTACATTGGATTATTCCCCGAGCAACACCCCTAACCCCCACATAAATTATTTTATGATTATTCTCCTCAAATTGTTTCTATTTGAGAGGAAGAAGAATTATTATGTTTTCCAAATACAGTGGTATATAATACAGTGTAAAAATCATTATTATATATATCACGTTATATTATATATAACGCTTTTTCAAGGGGGAAAAAAATCTGCAATTGAGCAAGTAAACATAGAAACTAATATTCCTTCTCATGCAATGATTCTTTCAGTACTTGTACTTACTGAATACCTTAACTTTGGACAGTCCTCCAATTGTCGACTGCAACTGCTCCAAAATTGCGCTGCTTGCCTGATCACGGGCTCAAAAAGGCACCATCACATCACTTCTGTACCTACTTTTCTCCACTGGCTGCCTGTTATTGTTAGAATTTAAGTTAAGGTCTTATTACTTGTTTTGAAATCTCCTCATGAGCTGACGCCGCCTTATTTATCAAAGCACACATTGGCCTAAGCCCAGAGGTCCAATGATCATCTTTTACTAGATTATCCCAGGTCTAGGCTGAAAACTAGCGGGGATAGAGCATTTGTAGTAGCAGGCCCCAAACTCTACTTATTTGCACTCGCTTTTAACTCAAGCTGAAGTTATTTTTTTATGAATATACAGTATATATTTTTATTTTATTTCATTTGATTTAATTTTTAATCTGTTTTTCATTCATACTTTTATATGTTCTCCTTATTGTATTTGGTTTTTTTGGTTGCTATTTTTATTGTTTGCCTTCATTTTAGCTTCTAATGTTGTTTGTGGCTGTGTGGGTGGCACATTGGCCGCAAAGTCAGGAGGTTCAGGGTTCGAATCCTCGTTGGGCATCTCTGTGTGGAGTTTGCATGTTCTCCCCGTGCGTGTGTGGGTTTTCTCCGGGTACTCCAAAAACATGCATGTTAGCTTCATTGGCCGCTCTAAATTGTCCATGTGAGTGTGAATGTTTGTTTGTCTATACGTGCCCTGCGATTGACTGGCGACCAGTCCAGGGTGTACCCACCCCTGGCCCAAAGTCAGCTGGGATAGGCTCCTGCATACCCACGACCCTAATGAGGATAAGCGGTGTAGAAAATGAATGAATGATGTTTGTATTTACTATAATATTCTACTGCATATTGTTTTGTCACTCATGTAGGGGCAGTAGTGGCTGTTTTTTTCTTTATAAATAAACTTGACCTTGAACTTGTATTTTCAATTTCCAACACCATCATTAAAAGTCCACATCATGGAAAAAATACATTAAACAGTGTTCTTACAGTCTGATTAAGACCATCAAATGTGAGAAACATATCAAACCCACTTGTTTTGCTCCACTTTAGCAAGAACCAGCACTATGAGTTTTATCTCATGAAAAAACTAGGGATACTAGGGACATGACATTTACTAGGGACATGACCCACCCTTAACTAAATAAGCCCAACCCCTGTATACACCCACCACTTCATGGAGGAAAGATTTGTAAAAAAGCAGGCTTTGCTATCCATCCATCCATTTTCTATGCTGCTTATCCTCATTGGGTCGCAAGTATGCTGGAGCCTATCCCAGCTGACTTCGGGCAGGAGGTGGGGTACACCCTGGACTGGTCGCCAGTCAATGCAGGGCAGGCATACAACTGTTCACACACACATTCATACCATTAGACAATTTGGAGTCGCCCATCAACCTATCATGCATGTTTTTAGAAAGTGGGAGGAAACCCACGCACGCACGGGGAGAATAGGCAAACTCCACACAGAGATGCCCAACGAAGATTCGAACCCTGATCTCCTGACTGTGAGGCCAACATGCTACCCACTCAGCCACCATGCGGCCCGCTTTGCTACCCATTAAAAAAAAAAATACAGAGCTTTTAATAAGCACTTTAAACTAAACAAAATTCGCTATCAAGGTTGGATTTTGGGCAATATGGAATGGAATAGACGATTGTGCAACCGCTGAGTTGACAAGTTGATGAAAATAGTACAATACGGAAACTTTTAATCCACTCATGGAATTTTTAAAACTATTATACGTTCATCTTTATCCATCCATCAATCCATTTTCTGTGCCGCGTATCCTCACTATGGTCTCGGCAGTATGCTGGAGGCTATCGGCATTATATTTATACTTCCTTAAAACTTGTGTGGGCATGGGCCAAACGAAGAAATCCCGAAAACCAAACCAGAAGAAACCATAAACCTCTGCAAGGGTACAATAATAATAAGTGCTGAATTGAATTGTTACATGTCCAAATGTGTCCCAAAAACAAATGTGTACTTAAGGCTCAATGACACCAGTCAGTAAGAGTTGTCTGAGGTAGAACGGGCTGGTGTTGTCGCAATCAGTCTCTTTCCTTCTGTCCTTCACCTTACAACCTTATCCTCCTCTTCATCCCTTGGAGCAGCAGTCTCAACACTTGATGGATTGTGTAGGTCAGCAGGGTTGACGGGCAGAAGGATGTAAGAGACAGGGAGAGTCAAAGACATGGCTTGCTCGTGATGTGGAGGACTCTTCTTCCTGTCTTCAATGCATACACTGCCCCCCCGTTAACGTGTTTTGCACTTCTTGGCCGCTGTACACTTGAAGGTTTACTCAAAGATGCCTTAAAATGTAGATACATTTAAAGCATGCCTCCTTTCTACGGATGGTAAATTGTTACATTACAAACTACACAAAGATACAAATTCCAAAGGAAGAATGTTCAAGAATGTAAAAAAAAACAGCACAAAAATAATTCCAAAAACAAAACAAAAAAGGCACGTGAGGTCAAGTGTTTAATTTTTGGGATGTTACCAATATTTTTGGAAAAAATTGCTCTCTAAAGTTGCAAGAACTTGACAATTAGAACCACGATTTTAAGACTTCTACTTGGAAAGCGTCAGAGGATTAATATGCACTGCATATTTTGCTTCTTCTTTGGCTTTTTGGCAGCACTAATTGAATTATACGTCCACATGGCAGCCTTTCGGGGATTACATCACATGCAGCAGAGTAATGCTGCTCACTTTAATGGCCCGATGAAAAAACTATGAAAATCCAGACATTTTCTACAGAAAAAAACGGATGGCCATAACAGGACATGAAAACAGGACCCGTCGTGGGAAAACAGGATGTTTGGTCACCCTGGAGTAGGGTTTTTCTTTATCAGTGATGAACCTCAATTGAGTAACTATTACATTCATCTCGACATAAGAAATTATATTTTTGTGCTGGAGTTAGCTTTTTTTTAACCACCGTGTTGATATGAACTCCTCATTTGCACCATGAAGCACAACTCATTTGACACCACTCGCCAATTTTAAATGCAAGCTACTGTAGCTAATCACATTAAGACACCTTACCTTCAAGGAATGTCCATTTTAATTTGATCCTAAAGCACTCCACTTTGAACAATTAACCCTTTGACTCATAATTTCACGCATGAGATGGTAAGCGCAATGGTCCCAGCGGTGTACATTTGACTGTAGGCCTACATACAGCAGCTACCTTGTGATGGCACATTTATGATGCGGTGATCCTCGACAAGTCAAAGTGGGACCAGAAAATCACCAATTAGCCCGAGGCGTTCTAACACTTTTGTTTTGATCTGAAGAGATAAAATAGCTCTTTAAATTCACCAGACGCAGTAATTGGTTACATTGATTGTGCAGCAGTACCTCAAAATTCAAACTCTGCATAGGCCCACTCCATCCATCCATTTTCTACCGTTTAGTCAAGGTCGTGGGGAGATGGAACCTATCCAGGCTGATTTCTGACAATTTTTGGATGAAATCTTTGGTTAAAAACCCGATCAGACACCATGCCAACTGTCATGTCAGAAGTCTGCAGATCTCACCTGTAATTCACCCGAGCTTCTTTCAGCAAGCATCAAAGAATTCACTCAGTGTGTTTTGCTTTTTCTTAGATTCTTCTGTAACACTTAGAAGAATGACCAGTCTCAAGAAGAGGTAAAGAAGAGAAAGTGTTTAATACGCAATTGAAGTCATTCATAATAATCACAGTCAGTAGTAGGGAGAAGTGAGCAGAAGAAATAGTGACTGTAGATGTGCAGGCTGAAGAGATGATGAACACTCTGTAGTGGATGGGGACGGATGTAATGTAGTGTTTTTTGGTGTGCATAAGTTTGCATTATTAAAAATATGTGTTCATATAAGTTTATTAGGCTTCTTTTATTGTTCTGTGTAAGGCCTCACTGAGTAATCCAATTGAAATCAAAGTTAAAAAAAAAAAAAACTTTCACAGAAAAAAGTCAATCAATAAAAATATTTAATCAAGATGAATCCATTTTTTTACATAGTTAACTCATAATTAATTGCATTTAAAAGCAGATCAAAATATGTTATCTATAATCATATAAGTAGGGCTGTCCATAATATCGGCCCAATGTCGGGATCTCTGTGAATTGATATTGTTTTATTTCTTATAATTAAAAGATATAGCCCTTTAATCGCCAAAATTGCTGATTTGCTGTAATATGATGCCTCATGTAGTTAATACTTGTAGTTAATACCACAAGATGATGGACTGTAACTTCAATCTGAGCAACATTTGTGGCTATGTTCCTAAGTTTAGGAGTTTATAGACTTTGCTTCCTTATGGCAGCGGGTTTGCTTGCCATTTAAGTGCTGGGCCGTAAATCAACATCGCCACCATACTGTATATGGTAATCGGAAGAGCAGTGAAGATGCGTCATTCATGTGCTATATGTAAATGTAACGCCTAAACCAAATCCCAGGGAATAACCTCTCACAGGTTATTCTTAAGCATTTGATGGTATTTGGCCCATAGACTGCATGATTTGGCCGTTATAACATCGTTTTGAGAGCATAATTTTCCGATGTTGTAGAAAATGCTGTATTCCTGAGTACCATTCATTCATTATATGTCTATGGTATAGTGGGAATGTCAAAAAACGTGGAAATAATGGCAAGCAGATACCCGCGGGAGACTCCGGTCATCATACTTCTTCACACTTATTCTGTTGTATTTTGTTGGCTGTTGGCCACCACAACAGGGGAATTACTGCCACCTACACTATATACCCAAGTTATTAATCATTACTAAAGTCATTCTGGTGTAAGTGATTGCCCTGAGATGTCTAAGTTTTTACAAAATTTAAAACCCAAACAAATCATGCTTTGCTTACATAAAGTCTTATGGTCAAGATAATCCATTACTTATGAACACAAGTTTTTAAAACTAATGTTTACAAGTAGTTAACTTAATTATTACTTGTGGATATCAATAGATGGATCCATACTTGAGAATACAAGAGAAATTAATGTTTCCAGCAGCTCTGCAAAAATGTCGTAATAAACCTCAACGCTTAATCACAACATAAAACAACCAAAGCAATGCAAGACAGATGATAAAATAAGAAAATAGAATAAGAACAAATAAATACATCATTTTTATTTATGTTTATCAGTTTTTCACATTTTTATGAGTATTTATTGCCAATGTTTATTAATTGCAGTTATTAAATGTAAATTCTAATCATATAATCACAAGGTACCACTGTATGAATGGCAATTTCAAAAATACCGGCAGTGCTTCTCTTTGTCAAGTCGAGGATGATGTAGCCCGTGACAGTTCCAATCACAGTGACAATAGATACAAATAACTTTGGTCTTGTTGCGAGAGCCATCTGCTAGGGCTTTGAAGCTAAATTCCCCAATCAAAATACCCCTTCCTTTCTCTATTCCGGCTCAATATTTGCTCCCGCTTGTAGAACCATGGTGCTTTTTGCTTCCTAGCTGAGGGTCAAATAGCACCTTAGTTGTATGCCAAAAAAAATAGTGCCGTTAAAGCAGTGGTTCTCAAATAGTGGGGCGGGCCCCCCTGTGGGTGGACTCTTGAATACACTTTACAGCTCTCCATTTTGTTGCATTTTCCATTTTTTGTTGCAGTTTCAAATTCATTTTGTACTGTACGGATAAATCAATAGATATTATCAGTTGTCAGATTCTTGTTTCTTCCCTGCAATGGTAATAGTTGAATGTATTTCAAATATACATACATTCATTCATTCATTTTCTATGCCACTTATCCACATAGAGTTTACAATAAATTATTCATGTTATAATTCACAATTCCACATGTCCGAAAAGGAGTAGGAAAAATCAAATGCTATTTAATCCTACCCTATGCCCATTGCACAACATTTGCTAATACATTTGTTCACTTCCTGTATCCACCGTGCAATACTTATATTATTCTTTCATATAATAAAAACTGTTGTGTGTCAACAACAACAACAAAACCAGTCAATTGCAAGGCTCGCATAGACAACCAACCATTAACACTCTTACCTATGGACCAATAAAATGGTGAACTCGTAGAAAACCTAAGCATTGGGGAGAACATGCAAACTCCACACTTTGATCATTTCGTAAGGCCTTGGTATACTTGCACAGTGCTTTCCTCCTTCCATCATGGATCTCAGAGAAACCTTTTATGAGGTTGTTGTTCTGCAATTGTAAATTTCCAATACACCTAAGCTTATTTGTGCTACAGACTGAAACTGTAGCGCTGTCATCTCCTCCGTCAAGGCCTTACATATCTTCCAACTTTTGTCTTCTAGAAATAAACATGATGTTGAAGATTTTTCAAGCCATCAAATGTCAGATCCTCCTCACTCGCGAGCCAGAATGACCCTGTTTTTAATTTTGGACCCTGATTTCCAGGACTGGTATGCTTTTTTTCTCTGCTACCTTTACCTTCATGCTCCTACACACCTGCACCTCATTTTGTGTTTGATTATTGAGTTGAGCCAGTGGCCTCTGTCAGTGTTGGAGCATTGCTTTCTGTTGAGTGTCATTTGCTTCCCGTGGCCGTCATTTGTCAGCACTTAACTTGTTTATTTCAAAGATTCTGTACCTCTCGCTTGTCTTGAGTTGAAGTTGAGAGGAATGAGAATGAGGTCAGTGGACTCACCTGAATATACTGAATGAGCAGGTTATTCCATTAATGGATTTTTTCTTCCCTGATGACACTGGCATATTCCAAGATGACAAAACCAGGATTCATTGGGCTTAATTTGTGAAAGAGTGGTTCAGGGAGCATGAGACGTCATTTTCATAAATGGAGTCCAGACCTTAACCCCTTTGAGAATCTTTGGGATGTGCTGGAGAAGGCTTTTCGGCGGTCAGACTTTACCATCATCAATGCAAATTGTTGGTGAAAAATGAATGCAACAATGGATGGAAATAAATCTTGTGACATTGCAGAAGCATATTAAAACAATGCCATGGCGAATATGCCATAATCAAAGCTAAAGGCGCTCCAACAAAATATTAGAGTGTGTGACCTTTTTATTGGCCAGGCAGTGTATTAATATTTATTTTATGTTATTATTATTTGTTGTTTCCCCCGACTCCCCCTCACTGCTGTGCAGGTACTATGCATAGGAATGGTGCCAAAGGCAAGATAAAACAAAAAGAAGGAATACAATTAAAAGCCAAGGCTGTGCCAATAATATAACAAGGTGCACACCAAAATGGAAAGAAAATGAGCATAAGTAAAGAACAAAGCACCAATAAACTAGAGGTATGCAGTGGAAGACTACGGCTAAAACCAAATTGCACAGTACAAATGGTAACTCAAATTATGGGAATGTAATTTGGTACTTATAGTATTTTTTCTACAGGGACCCACAAAATTATCATTGGAACAAATTCACTTCTTAGTGTTTTAAACTTTGCTGGATTTTGATGTTCGTGTGGTGCAGAGTAAGACAAAAATGTTAGTGTGTTTCCCACGTGCATTCTCAGGTCCACGTGTGCATTTGGGATTTTGGACGCTGTCCAACTTCTGTGCTTCCTGCTTTTGTTTTTATATACAACATTTTTACCACAAGGCCAGTGATGAAGTCGGGACCAGAATTTCGATGAAGTACGTGTGTTCATTTGCCACTGCATGTGTCTGTGTATGCGCACGTATTTATAACACAAGGACAGTGATGCGGGGCAGAGCTGCATATTGATTAACTGAAGTCGAAGAGAAGGACTCTGTGTTGGCAGACACAGCAACACTGCAACAACAAGCCATTCACCCCATGTAAGACACACACTCATATGCCCAATAGTCTTTTATATACCCCACATTAATGGAATGGAAGCAGATGCTTTGGAAGAAGACTTTCACTTCTCTCTAGAATGTTCTTATTTTTTTAATTAAGCTCACACAGACAGAAATATGCAATAATACGGCCTCAGTATTATCAGGGAGATCATCAAAGATGGAGGAATGCTGGGGGAAGAAAAATACAACTGAGGATTATGGTGGCAAAATGCAGCGGAAAAATGGGTGATGGAGAGACAGAAGTATGTTAGTTCACTTTTTGTTTTCTTGTGTGCAGCAGAGAAAGGTAATGATGAAGATGAGGAGTTCCTTGAAGTCATTTTTTTTACGGAGAGGGGACGCATATAAAAGCAGCATATCTGCAAGTGCTTGGTGGAAGAAAAAAAGGAGAGCAAGTCAGGCAGCTGTTGGAGTGAGAGTGACAGAGCGAAGGGGGGTTTTGCAGTCTTTCACAAAGAAAAGCACATACATTTTTCTTTCTAGCTTCCAGAAACTCAGCGAGGTAGGACACACACACACACGCACACACACAAGCAACATTTTACAGCAAGCGAGTTCTTGGCACCTGACAAAAGTTCACTAGTTCAGAGTTGCCACGGCAACAAGGAGAATCCTTGTTGCTACCCTCACAGCTTCCACTTACACAGTGGTTTTCAAACTGGGGGGTGGGGGGGTGCCCCATAGGGGTGCCCGCCGTTATGACGGGGGCTACCACGGACACTTTTCATTATTACCATATTTTTCGGGCGGGGGGGTGGGTCGCTCAAAATCATTTTATCTCCAAAAGGGGGGGCACTGCAAAAAAAGTTTGGGAACCACTGTACTTACACAACATGATGTGAGAAATAAAGTTCACATTAAATCTAGAGTAGTTATGCTACTTAGATTAAAAAGCATTGACTTGTAAACTCATGTCTCTTTAAAACCTTGTGTGCACAGTGTTGCCGTTTAGTCAATCACAAATAATATGTTTGAGTCATTCCTCTGACATTTGCACCAACATTACGCCATGATTTGCATTCCTGCTATTGTACAACATGTTTATTGTACAGCACTATACATTCATTTTTGACAGTGTCGTCTTCTTTTCCTTTCTGCATATCCAGGGGTCGCCACAGCCAATCAATTGCCTCCATCTAAATCTGTCTTCTGTATCCTCTTCTCTTGCGCCAACTACCTTCATGTCCTCTTTCAGTACATCCATAAACCTCCTCTTTGGTCTTTCTCTAGGCCTCCTGCCTGGCAGTTCAAAACTCAGCATCCTTCTACCAATATATTCACTATCTCTCCTATGGACATGTCCAAACCATAACCAGTCTGGCCTCTTTGACTTAATCTCCAAAACCTCTAACATGTGCTGTCCCTCTGATGTACTCATTCCTGATCCTGTCCATCCTGGTCACACCCAAAGAGAACCTCAGCATCTTCATTTCTGGTACCTCCAGCTCTGCCTCCTGTCTTTTCCTCAGCGACACTGTCTCTAAACTAAACAACATCGCTGGTCTCACCACAGTTTTGTACACCTTTCCTTTCCTTTTAGCTGAAACTCTTCTACCACACATCACACCCGACACTTTTCTCCACCCATTCCAGCCTGCCTGCTCACACTTTTTCACCTCTTTTCCACACTCTCCATTGCTCTGGACTGTTGACCCTAAGTACTTAAAATCCTCCACTTTCTTTATCTCTTCTCCCTGTAACCCCACTCTTCCACTTGGGTCCCTCTCATTTACACACATGTACTCCGTCTTGCTGCAGCTAACCTTCATTCCTCTCCTTTCCAGGGAAAACCTCCACCCCTCCAGCTTCTCCTCCACCTCTTCCCTGCTCTCACTACATATCACAATGTCATCTGCAAACATCATAGTCCATGGAGATTCCTGTCTAACCTTGTCCGTCTGCCTGTCCATCACCATAGCAAACAAGAAGGGGCTCAGTGCTGATCCCTGATGGAGTCCCACCTTCACTCGGAACGCCTCTGTCACTCCTGCAGCACACCTCAATACTGTCTACAGTCCTGCATAGTCCTGTCGTACATGTCCAGCACCGCTCTAACAAACTTCTCTGCCACTCCAGACTTCCTCATACAATACCACAGCTCCTTTCTGGGCACCCTGTCATAAGCTTTCTCCAGGTCTACAAAAATGCAATGCAGCTCCTTCTGACCCTCCTTGTACTTCTCTATCAACATCCTCAAAGCAAATACTGCATCTTGGCATACAACTGTACTGCTGCTCACAAATGCTCACGTTTGCCCTTAGTCTAGCTTTGACTACTCTTTCCCATAATTTCTTTGTATGGCTCATCAGCTTTATTCCTCTGTAGTTGCCACAGTTCTACACATCTCCCTTGTTTCTAAAAATCGGCACCAGCACACTTCTCCTCCATTCCCGTAGGCATCTTTTCACTATCTAAGATCCTGTTAAATAACTGTTAAACAAACAGTGTATTTAGTTGTATTTTTATTGTATAGTTATAAAATAACCTGTTAAACATATACTGTATGCACACACAAACAAAAATTGTTTTCTCGACTCATCCAGGCGGTATCTCCTTCAAGCGTGGGTACTCTCCCAGAGGCCTAGGAGCTTGAGGGTTCTGCACAGGATCTGAGCTGTTTCCAGTATTGCGCTTTTTTGTTCCTGGTATCTGCTGGAGCCATACACACAACTTGGGAGTGACAGCAGTCAGATGACAGTTTAGATGCATTCAGGGACTTGGCGGCAAGTCATATATTTCAAATTATTTCCGAAAATGCACATTTACCCTACTTTGGCGTAAAAAAAAATCACCGCGCTTAGTGAAGGGAGCCCCAACAAGGAGGCTGAAGAGCCGCATGCGGGTTCCAGAGCCACGGGTTGCCGACATCTGGTCTGTACAATACTCCAGTATCCTGTAAACTCAAATGAGAATATTACACAATTTACCCCGTTTGACATATCAATAATAAGTTGTATCCTGGTGGGAAAAAAAAGAAACCACGGAAGCTATTATTATGTCGAAAGGTGTTAACAAAACGGAGCTCACAAATGATTGAAGATGTAGAAACGTCGTTGTTGTGGATTGTGATAGCAAAATTATTATTTTGTAATCTTTGTCTCGAACATTGCTTACTCACTCTATTGTGCTTTTAAAATAAATAAATAAATAAATGATCACTGTTTTTAGTTGACTATGGCCTATTATTAATAAAAAATGCTGAAAGACAAGTCGTACGCATTCTGTTCACTAGGAGTAATGTTACATTGACATTACAGTACCTTAGACGTGCAACAGTGCATGGGGTCAGCCATCACATGTCTGACATAATAGAGTGGAAAAAAAACGTTTTCCCATTTTGGCCTTCTTACTTTTACATGCCCTTTTCAACAGTTTTTTAAGTATAAGCAAATAAATTGGAGACTAGAAGAATAAAATGTATAAAATGAGTCATGCAATGTATACAGGTAATCAGCTCAAATTAGATTATCTAATGTGTTTATATAATAAAAATGGCGCACTTTATAATCTTTGTACTGCACTCCCAGACGAAAAACAAGGCTCTCCAGAATAGTCGATGGATAAATGTTTGCAGACTTCCAATGGTGGTGAAGCCAAACTCATCAGTTTCATGGCCGTTTTTCAATATAACCATCACACTGTGAAATGAAGACACAGTCATCATAATCCAAGACATGTTCAACGGAACTAAAGCATTTGTTATTCTTCCTTCTGTTACATTACAGCTTAATTTGTGCCAAAAATGTGAGGCGCAAAAGATAACCACCAGTGGTGTCGTTAGGTCTGTTTTTGGGACAGGTAAAGCTTCACTAAGATATTATTAAAATGTAGAAATGAACTTTGTTGTTTTCTTTAAAAAACAATATATTGGCCTTCTCTGATTTTTCACAAAAAAGTGCAGACAAACTGAATCTTAATGAGTAAGAATGATTTATAAAATAAAGTACTACCAATATCGCACGGTGGATGACTGGGAAGCATTTAGGCCTCACATTCAGGAGATCAGGGTTTGAATTTCCTTTGGGCATCTCTGTGTGGAGTTTTCATGCTCTCTCCATGCGTGTGTGGGTTTTCTCTGGGTACTACACCATTTCATGGAGGACAGATTTGTAAAAAAGCAGGCTTTGCTATCCATCCATCCATTTTCTATGCTGCTTATCCTCATTGGATCGCAAGTATGCTGGAGCCTATCCCAGCTGACTTCGGGCAGGAGGTGGGGTACACCCTGGACTGGTCGCCAGTCAATCCAGGGCAGGCATACAACCGTTCACACACACATTCCTACCAATAGACAATTCAGAGTCGCCCATCAACCTAACATGCATGTTTTTAGAAAGTGGGAGGAAACCCACGCACGCACGGGGAGAATAGGCAAACTCTACACAGAGATGCCCAACGAAGATTCGAACCCTGATCTCCTGACTGTGAGGCCAACATGCTACCCATTCAGCCTATCCCAGCTGACTTCGGGCAGGAGGAGGGGTACACCATGGACTGGTCACCAGTCAATCGCAGGGCAGACATACAACTATTTACACTCACATTCATACTCTAATGGACAATTTAATTAACATGCCGCAACGGGGCACAAGCCAGTGTCTTATTGGGCCTGTCCCAAGCCTGGATAAATACAGAGGGTTGTGTCAGGAAGGACATCCGACGTAAAACTTTGCCAAACCAGAACATGCAAATCAGACAAATGACTTCCATACCGGATCGGACGTGGCCCGGGTTAATAACGCCCGCCACCGGTGCTGTTCACTGACGGGGTGCCGGTGAAAACTGGATTACTGTTTGCCGAAGAAGGAGAGGAGGAAGGTGTCCGTAGGAGGAGAGAGAAGAAAAATGCTAAGAGTCTAGAACTAAGAGTTGGGACTTTGAATGTTGGAACTATGACAGGAAAAGGTAGAGAATTAGTTGACATTATGCAGAGGAGGAAGGTAGACATATTGTGTGTCCAGGAGACCAGGTGGAACGGTAGCAAGGCTAGAAGCTTAGGAGCAGGGTTCAAGCTCTTCTATCATGGTGTAGATAGGAAGAGAAATGGAGTACGGGTGATTTTGAAGGAGGAGTTTGCTAGCAACGTCCTGGAGGTAAAAAGAGTGTCAGATAGAGTGATGAGCCTGAAGCTAGAAATTGAAGGAGTGATGTTCAATGTTGTTAGTGGGTATGCTCCACAGGTAATATGTGAGATGGAGGAGAAAGAGAAATTCTGGTTACACCTGGATGAAGTGATGCGGAACATCCCCAGAAGTGAGAGAGTTGTCATTGGTGCGGACTTCAATGGGCATGTTGGTGCAGGAAACAGAGATGATGAGGAGGTGATGGGCAAGTTTCGTATCCAGGAGAGGACTGCAGAAGGACAGATGGTGGTCGACTTCGGAAAAAGGATGGAAATGGCTGTAGTGACTACTTTTTTCCAGAAGAGACAGGAACATAGGGTGACCTACAAGAGTGTAGGTAGGAGCACACAGGTAGACTACATCCTGTGTAGAAGGTGTAACCTAAAGGAGGTCAGTGACTGCAAAGCAGTGGTAGGTGAGAGTCTAGCCAGACAGCATAGGATGGTGGTGTGTAGGTTGACTCTAGTGGTGAGAAGGATGAAGAGGGTAAAGGCAGAACAGAGGATGAAATGGTGGAAGCTGAAAACGGAGGAGTGGCAGAGAAGTATGTTAGAGCGGTGCAGGACATGTACGAGGACTGTAAGACAGTAGTGAGGTGTGCTGCAGGTGTGACAGAGGAGTTCTGAGTGAAGGTGGGACTACATCTGGGATCAGTCTGAGCCCCTTCTTGTTTGCTATGGAGATGGACAGGCTGACGGACGAGGTTAGACAGGAATCTCCATGGACTATGATGTTTGCAGATGACATTGTGATATGTAGTGAGAGCAGGAAAGAGGTACATGAGTACATGTGTGTAAATGAGAGGGACCCAAGTGGAAGAGGGAGGTTACTGGGAGAAGAGATAAAGAAAGTGGAGGATTTTAAGTACTTAGGGTCAACAGTCCAGAGCAATGGAGAGTATGGAAAAGAGGTGAAAAAGCGTGTGCAGGCAGGCTGGAATGGGTGGAGAAAAGTGTCGGGTGTGATGTGTGGTAGAAGAGTTTCAGCTAAAATGAAAGGAAAGGTGTACAAAACTGTGGTGAGACCAGCGATGTTGTTTAGTTTAGAGACAGTGCCGCTAAGAAAAAGACAGGAGGCAGAGCTGGAGGTAGCAGAGATGTAGTTGTTGAGGTTCTCTTTGGGTGTGACCAGGATGGACAGGATCAGGAATTAGCACATCAGAGGGACAGCACATGTTAGAGGTTTTGGAGATAAATTCAAAGAGGCCAAACTGAGATGGTTCGGACATGTCCAGAGGAGAGATAGTAAGTATATTGGTAGAAGGATGCTGAGTTTTGAACTGCCAGGCAGGAGGCCTAGAGGAAGACCAAAGAGGAGGTTTATGGATGTACTGAAAGAGGACATGAAGGTAGTTGGCGCAAGAGAAGAGGTTTTGGAGATAAAGTCAGAGAGGCCAGACTGTGATGGTTCAGACATATCCGACAGACTCACATGTTCGGCGGAGTTGTAGACAATGTACTTCTTGCCGGGGCTTCGTCTCATCAATGTCACATTACTGACAAGTGTGGAATACTTCATATCACATATTTGAATGAATCTTCTAAATGCTTTATATTTATTCATTTTTTATGCTTGAAAATGATACATTTAACCCAAGAACACATCAGATTCGATTGATTATGCATATGAGTGAAGCTGCAAAATTCAAACTGCGAAATGCCCAGAGTCAAATCTCTCAGCCCTGAACACAAAGACATGTTTTTTTGAGACATTTTTTATGTGAAAATATAGAACTTGATATTAATACATTACCAAAGCGGTATAGAAAATGGATGGATAGGTACTACCAATATGCAGATTTTTTTTAAAAAACTGCGAACATGCTGCTCCTGTGCAAAAAACACACTGAAATAATAAATGTTCCTCCATCTTAGTTAGCTGTTTGTGAAATATTATGCTATCACATATCCTGTGCATCTCCTGGGGCTCTAATTGGCGCAAGCAAAGGTGCGCCTCGCCAATGGCCGTGTTTTAGGCGCATTTTGCAATTTCGTGCCACGCGCAGCTTGGCGTAAGTACGCCACCGTCCCTCCTACCGACGCAAGTGTCAAAGAGGGAGGAGAAAGGGCGTGACTGAGTTTAACGCAGACTGGTCAAACAATCAAATGAGCTCCTCTCCTCACTTTTAAATGCACCGCTGGCAAAGCATATTGCAAGTTTCGTTGAATATGGATGAAGACAGCGGAAGACGGCCAAACCCAGCGCGGTGCGCCTCGGTATATAATGACAAATGACCACAAAATAGCACAAAGACAACTGCCACACTGTTTGAGTGGATATATGCTTGGTAAATAAAGAAGTATACATTTTAAATGTTGCCAGTCAAAAATAAAACACACATAGCTGACAGCAGTTATGGGGATGAAAGCTGGAGACCCCAGCAACCTCTTCAGCAGGACAGTTTTCTAATGAATAAAGATAATTATTCATAGTATTATATTCTGTTAACTTTGTTATCTTGGTTTAGAAAATAAATATTATTTTTTTCCCCGTGTACAATATTTGTATTACTCCAAAAGATAGATCAAATTAATTTCAGGTTTGTGCCAAATAGTACAAAAATTGTTTCACACAAATAAAGGCCAAAAAAAGACAATACATCCTAAACTTTTTTTATTTTTATTTACCCATTTGCCAAGGACCCTGGAAATTGCCTAACAGTGTCCCTCTCCCCAATAGCACTCATCATAAATACATTGAAACATATACAGTTAATCAATGTGATCTGTATCACCTGACCTCACTCGTGGAGGATTGTAATCGGCATTGGGATATCGGAATCTGCAGCCTAAAACACGGATTGTAGCATCCGTAGTATCAATAAGTAGCTGTAAGTGGCTTCGTATTTCTACATACCAAAGTATTTTAAGTCATTGTATTCTGCAGGTTGTTTTATTAACCAAACTGAATTTCTCTCTAAAGTTCTATAATTTAAATACACCTTGTGACATTATTCGCAAGGTCATTGCAAGATGGCATTATCATATCCCTGTTGCTACCCTTTAGTTTTTAAGACGGTTATCATTTAAGACAGTTTGCATGTGCAGTGCCAAACAGGTTGAGACCAAAATCCTTACTAATCCCATCATGTTTGGAGGTGAACTGAGTTTCTGGAGAGGTGTTTTAACCGCGTGATGTGTAAGGGCAAACATCAGTCTTCACCACAATGCTTTGTGTTCACAGTCTGTGACAAAAACTTCAAAGGATTGTGATTCAATATTGTACAAAGCTGATTCAAATGGATTATCATAAACTCCTCAAGAGAAAAGTAGCTACAACTGACCTCCACGCATGCAAGGGTTATGTCCTTGTCCTGATAAAGCTTTCTTACTCAAAATGTTTACATTTACAGTAATCCCTGTTTTGACACAGTTAATAGTTCCTGACCCGACTGTGATTAGTGAATTTCCGCAAAGTAGGATTTCTTGTTTAGAAATTGAATATTTTCATTGTTTTCATTGTTGAGTAATGAATACTTTAAAATCCGATTTTTTTAAACATTATCAGAGCCATCTAGACATTAAATGACACCCCTATAGTCAGCTTTACACTCGTATTACCCAATATAGTAGACACACTGCTCGGGTGGGGGAGGAGCTGAGTAAGGACGAACAAGAAGTGACGTCGGGGGTTCAGGGTTGAGTCTCAGTTTGGCCTGTGTTACAGGTGCAACAACAGCCTGTTATTTTATGAGGGATTATTATTAAAATATTAGGTGAACGTATCTGTGTTTTGTATACGTGACAGTTTTGGTTTCATCCTAGTTGGTTTTCCTGTGTTGTTATTTTCCTACTTTCACATGTTTTCTTTGCCTGCTAGTTTTTCTCCTTTGTTAATTACGCGCACCTGTTTCTCGTTTGTGTGCCAGGGTATTTATGTTCAGGTGTGTGCGCCAGTCCTTTGTCGGCTCATTGTTGCTTTTCCCTTGTAACGTGTCGCTTGCATGTAGCTGCCGCTGCTTCGCAGCACAATTATTAAAGATTCCTGCTACTTTACCTGCCGGACGTCCAGCTCTCGGCATCCTCGGGGTCGTTACACCAGGCCGCGACAAGTGTACCGTGACAGTATATATTTGACCTATGTATCATTTTGACCTTGTGAGGAATACAGAAAATTCTAAATCCATTTAAACTTGTACTCCCAATTCTTATTTATAAAAGAAAATCAAATAAGATGTAGGGTGCATAATAATCACACAATGGAAAAACTTATATGACATTCCTGCCCATGATGTGTGAGCGTAAACCTCTGACCAGAAACCTAAATACGGTAGAGTAAATCAATTAAAACGTAAATATGTAGAAATATTACAGAAATAATTCATGCTAATATATGTTCTTGCCATAGGTAGCACACCTACATGCACACTAGCCCACAAACATACATATGCCTGGCTAGTTGGCAGTGCTCAATGTTGAGTGCCCACTTTAAACAAGACAGGATCGATACAGGGGAGTGAATTGCCAATTTCAGTTTGTTCTATTGAAACTGGCTCAGCGCTGCAATCCAGAGGGAGAGCACCTGAAATTGGCAGTGGCAGAGTGGAATTGGATTTGTAAAGAGAGAAACACTGATGAGTGAGCAGAATGATCAGTCAAGGAGTGGGGAAAATGGTGCTATTCAAGATGTGCTAATGTTCTTGTTGCACACACATAAGCACTGTGAAAGTACATCCCAACACTGCTGTTAGAGCATATATAGTATACCCTCTTTGCTCATGAGATCATCTGTCTGCATTGTGTCATTTGAAATGTTGAAAGGACAGGTGGAGGTAGTCCTGGAAAATGTACATCTGGCATCTGACTCCATACATGTGTTGTATTTGACATGACATCATCATTGGCGAAGGTAGCTGTAAGTACAGAATAAACAAGTGAGGACATTGTCCAATCAGAAAGCAGTATTTTTATTGTAAATCCAATTTCTTTTATTTTTTTTTGGGTTTCGCAGTAATGTACATGCATTTCGTTATTTATTGTCTGTCTCTTATCAGTCCAGGGGCACAGTGGCGTCACCCCCTTGTGCGTCATTCAAACAGCCTTGTGGGCATGACTGGCATAATTCCAATCTCATCACCGTCCTATAGGGTAGTAATTGTTAAAGGCTTTGAATTGCATATATATATCATCTAATATATAATACATATGTAGTGTATATAGTGTATGAACATGCTGTTCAATGGTTGCATATGTATGTATGTATGTATTATATAAATATATTAATATATATGCAACCATTGAACAGCATGTTTTATTAATATATTTTTGAAAACGTGATAAAAGCTGTAAAATTTGAACTGCAAGTGGCGAGGGACGGACTGCATATACATTTTGTTCTATGTAACGAATTGTTACATGGTAACAATTTGATATCAGATGTTTGGTGTCACACTATATCACAAGTTATTTTTGTGTCACTGCGAAAGATAATCTGCACAAAGAGAGAGTACGGTATGTTGCCTACCCACGTTTAGCATTCTATCAATGTGCCCAATATGCAAGGCTAACTTTAGCCTGATGCTTTAAATAGCCAACGTGATTGTGATCCAAGGCAGTTTGTGTTGCATCTGATATAGTCTTGGGAAATCACAGTGTGGCAACATGTTTCAAAAGACCAAGACAAATCGCAACAGCTCAAGCATATACAATAGGCAGAGAGGAGATGAGTGTCTTGCCTTGCATATTTGCAGCTGCACTGCTAAATGAAGACGGTTGCGCCATTGTAATAGTGTCACAACAGAGGGACGGCAATCTGTCTTTTCCTCGCCAAGCCTGGAAACCTTTATAACAAGACAAAGGCTGTGTAGAAATGAACAACATCAGAGCTCTGTGGGGAGTTATTGGGGGAAAAAACAGCTAACTTCTTTGCACCAACTTATTTGAATGAACCTCACGCCCTAATGCGCACAGTAGTTGGCACCAAGATACCTAACAGATGGGCAAAGCGATGCTCAAGGTTAGGAAGATACCCGATAAGTGCTACACGTTTGTATGCTCATCTCAGAGTGAGTATTTAGAGCATTAAACTGTGGAACCTCTAAATAGAAATAACCCTGAAGTTGTGCAGTTTAGTCTTTCTGTGAAGAGACCATCAAAGCATGAGCAGTTATCTCCCTCTGCACATTCGCCAAGGCGGTGTGTGTGTGTGTGTGTGTGTGTAAGGCCATGACAGATCATGTGCATTATAAGGTATCTGGCTTGAGGAGAACTTTGCCCAGGACAGTGTGGAGAGAGCCAAGGTAAGACAACAGCTGCAGTCTCTAGTTCACTAACAGGAAATGAATCATTCATACTCTATGTATCTGCATTATTCATTTGTACGACAAGTGAACTGTCTTTTCATTATAGCCAGATTGTAGCACTTGCTCTGCCGCTAAATGATTCACAATCAAGAAGTCTACTACGCTCCTGGTGGGATTAATTTTAAGTGTAACCTCAGTTCATGCAAAATTAATATTGACGGTACTTGAAAACCTGTTGCGACAAAAGAAAAGCATGTTGCATTATTTGCAGCCTGTTTGCGGACAGGAGAGAAGTCAAGCACTGCGGGTGTCTAGGCATGTATCGTAAATGATCTGGGTCAAGTTCACGAGGATGGTTTTTTTACTTTTTGTGTTTTTTATAGTTGAAACATTTACTGTGCTTTTCAGGCAGGCCGAGTGAAAAGTTGTTTCGATACAACCTTATCAATGCATGCATCGAGTAACTCGGTTTGCAGTGTAGAGCCATGTCTTTGTATCCTAAGGGCTGTACAGTACAGTATGTCAGCTACAGATATACCGCCATGGTAGCGATTGTTACTTGGTCTGGACACAGTTCTTTGAGGAATAACAATTCAACATATGTCTTATTAGTATTATTCCCTTTTTGCTATTGTAGAAAATGAGCTCAATGAAAGGATTTATGCAATAGACACAATTGTGTTTGGCCGCCTTATACTGAATGTTGGCTGGCATTTTTCGATGACACACAATGTGCATCTGACTCAGATTCATACGGGGGTATGAGCACGTTTGTCTCTGTCTTTGCCCTCGCTTGATCTTCACAGCGCATTAAACAGGATGGCAATAAACGTGTAATTCACCCAAATAGACACATAGCCACACACGCAGCTTGACATTCACCTTGTTTCTGTCTCCAATAGTACATTGGAGTGAAGCTTAATGGCTCGAGTGCTATGATGAGTGTCTTTGAATTGACGAGGGCAAACCTGTCTGCAAGTTTTGGCAATTAAACGCGGGCGAAAATTTTGGGACAGCTTCCCATGGAAGAAACTGAAAACGACAATGCAATCGTTATGGATAAATGGGAATGGCGTAGTTTTAATGATGCTGGAGAGGTCCTGGGTCATCTAGTTTGCCGCAAAAGGCCTTTTCCAATGTGGTCATACAAAGCTGGAAGTCAATTGTGGTGGGAATCTAAAAATTAAAGATTCAAGAAGGGACTTTTTACTGTACCTGTTTTCGCCTTGCTGCACTTCAGATATGTTTCATCAATGCTCGTGTTTAAGGTTGCTTTACTTTGTCAAAACAAGCCAAACCTATGGCAGAAAAAGTTGTTCACATACAGTATGTGAGTGTCTTTTTTTTAAGTTCACAAGTGTGTATCCTGCCAATGCGCCTCATTAGGCAGGAAAGAATGAGTGACCTTTGAGACCTTGCCTTTAGAGAGCTTGGTGTCATTAATGGGTGCTAATGCTGTTGGCCTTTCTAATCACTTAGCATGCATGTCTTTGCTTTTGTGGTTTCAGATGGGGAAAAGACGGTTCTCTGGTTTGGAGGTGACCCTAATGGTCTTGTTCGCATTGATGTTGGCAATAGCCGTTGCTTTAATAGTTCTGCTTGCTACTGGTGAGCCTGGAACCATAAAGGACGGTAAGTGGAATGAGCGAATGTGTGTTAATGTACATAAAACATTAACAGAACTTGTTTTTAGGTCGCCACAGGTATTAATAAAGCACCTTGAAAATCAGCTTTCCAAAAACGGTATCAAATGTTCCAATATAAATAAAACCGTACATATATTATTTTTTAACATGAAATATTTTGATTTTTTTCTTTCATCTTGGAAAATATATGTAAAATGAATGAAAAACAATAGTACTGGCCCTACAACAAAACAATAGTTACAAATTGTTCAGTGGGTAAAGTGTTAATATTCAAAGCTATGCATAAAGTTGCGTTATTAAAATAATCACTCAAATCTACTCCTACTAGGGACATTTTGTGCCATTCGTTTTTGTTTTGTTTTTTTTCAAGCTATTCAAGCAATGTTTTGTATGAATATAGTTTATATTTGCCAAGAGAAGAAGATATTAATTTACAATTATCATATTTATTCTTTAAATTAGCCTTCAATGGTAAAATTACACAAATTCATTCCTAACATCAAGAACATGTCCTATTGAAAACCATTCAAACATTTATCTTTATCTTATCTTCTTTTCTTACTTTATCTTACACACATAAATCAAAAAAAATCATAAAATGCAATAAATACAATAACTACAATATTCAGTATTAAAAACAATATAAAATACTGTATATTTACAGCAGTCTGTGGAATCACATTTTTTTTGGTTGAATTTATGTTTTAAGTCGGACAATGTAACTAAAGTAACAATAAAACACAACGTTTCTAGCAATTGTTGACCCGTCTCAGGTCCTAATAATCATAACAATAAACAAATACCCTTCGAAATGTATGTTATGAAAAAAAAACAAGCAAAACTGAATGGCACAAAATGTCCTTAGATGGAGTATATTTGGGTGATTTTAGTATTACTTTAATAACACAACTATATATATAGCTTGGAATATTAACACTTTCCCCACTGAACAATTTGTAACTATTGTTTTGTTATGTTTTGGCAGAGACGACTGAGGTGTTTGTTCCATTGTGTCCTCACATTCCTCATGCCGAAAGAGTGGACTGCTTCCCTGATGCTGGAGCCTCCAAGGTATGTTGTCAGTCAGCTGAAGGCGGTGATTATTTTCTGTCATGCCCCCTTAAGGGACAGAAATGTTTTTGCACCCCCCCATTTGAAATACCATTGACAACTGAAAATATGTATTTATTTATATGTACTGTACAAACTGAACTTGAAACTAAAACCAGGAAAATGCAACAAAATGGAGAGCTGTGAACATACAAGTGTATTCAATAGCCAAATTGCATGTTGAGTATGATCAATTTGGACATGTTGGCAGGTTTACACTTGTCTTGAACAATTTTTACTTTATTCTTGAAAGTTTACAGCAGATTTTAAAATTGTGATGTTTTTTTGTGGTTTATTTTAGTTTTTTTGTCAAATTGTATTTTTAGAATGTGCTGCAGGCCCCTAAAAAATGGGCCCTTGGCTGCACTTTGAGCATCACTGCTTTAGACGTAATAAGAGTGTAGAGTGAACATGCCAATCATTACACAACAGCAGGGACTTTTTGTTTCACCTGTCACCATCAAAGGAAATTGGTATGAGATTCATTCAAGTCTAGGCCTTATAAATGAGGAACGTGTTGTTATTGGGGTTGTTGTTAAATTGCTGCTGCTGATAAAAATCTCACCTAATTTGATACTGCTTCCACAGCAAGGATGCAAGCAGCGTGGCTGTTGCTGGAGTCCACTGGATGAAAGAAATGTACCCTGGTGCTTCTTTTCCACCAACCACGGATACACTGTTCAATTAGTGGAGCAACCTGATCCTTATGGTAAAGTCTTGTGACCCGTATTGATGAGCTAAGAAAGGGGTTGGCAACATTTTTGGCTAAGAGATCCATGAAAGCTATATCATAAAATGTATTTTTGTGAGAGCCATATAATATTTTTTAATATTGAATACATCTAAGTGTGTGGATTTTTGTCTGAAGTCAGTAAATTTATTTTATGGTGTTAAGACATGTCTGAGAGCTTGATGCAGTCTATAAAAGATGAGCTCATATAACGTATATTAAGAAAGTGATGAAATGGTTTTCATTGTTCTTCATCGTGCCATTAACATGAGTGCCATTAAGACACTCTTCTACATGTGATTCATCGATAAGGACATATTTTCGATAAAGCCAAAAATAATAAAAAGCAAACACATGGACAGTTAATCTTCTGACGCTTGCCGAGGTAAAGTCTCTTAAAATTGGGGACGCGATGCACATTCCCAGGTTCTTATGACTGTAGAGGGCACATTTTTGCAGAAAATATTGGTCACAATACAAATTTGATCTCAAGTTTCTGTGTTCTGTTTTTGGAATGATTTTAGTGTAGTTATCTTTTTCTTCATTGCCTGTCGTCCCTCTAGCCGTGTTGTGTTTGCTGGTTTTACCAATAAATTTGCAATTCTATTAGAACAGGCGTATACCAGACTCACCTGCAAAACTGTTCTGGCAAAACAATCATACAGTAAAATAATAAAAATAAAAATTGCTAAATTAACTACAATTTAAATATAAGACTATTAAAATTGTGAATGTCGTATTCTACATTGGTCACTAAGTATCAGTATGGTGAAACCTCAAGATATGAAATGAATTCCTTCCGGAGGGGCTTTTGTGTCTTGGAATTTTCATATTATGAGACAAGTTTTACCCGATAAATGGCGTAATTGTTTCCAGCCCCCTCGAAAACAGTCGTATTAAAGTGCAAATACAGTCCACCCCGAAAGAAATATGTTCATTAATGACAACATAATCACTTACATGTGCATGCATGCTAAAAAAAAGAGAAAATGATAAAAGGAATGAAAAATAATAAAGAAAGTTGTTATGAATAACGACACTTTACCTTTCCGATCGAGCGAGGTGAGCTTAATGGCGGAGAAGGAGGCAGGAACGCAGTTTTGACAGAAGGCAGAAATCATACGTAAGTTTACATACTGTAACTTCATTTAAATGAATACATGACATTACATACCAAACTTAACATTATGTTTTGGTTGGACAATGGACGGCAGCTTTTCAGTACACTGAGCAAAGGGATTTTGTGATAGCACCATTGGGGATTCTGGGAGGATGAGTATTATGGGAGTTAACTGAGATAACCAATGGGAGGGCAGAGTCTTCTTCTTTGGTTTCAGGATGGTTGGCATGAGGCAGCTTGTATGGCGGTGCAGTTCATAAAAAATTCTGAGCGGCACTTTTGATTTTCATTTTCTGAATATTTTTTCATTAAATGGGTACGAAATATATTCAAAGCCCAATTATTCTGCTTTTTTGCAGTTTTAAATGATCTCATTCAGGCACAATAATTATGGAATCACGGCAGTGCCAAAATGAAAAGGAAATACATGTGGAAATATTAATGAGAATTGCTTTTTCTATTTTGTGTTCGTTTTTCCCATTTTGGTGTTATTTCCGTGTTTTGTCTTTGTCTTTTCCATTTGCTGTTTGTCATTGCGTTTACCGGATGCCTCAAGCTGACAACAAAAAGCGAAAGCAAATAAAGGACCCGCTCTCAGCATTTGCTGTGGCCAGGGTGAATTGTACCATTCAGGCTGTTAGCCGCTTCTCTCAGCAGCTTTGATATTGATGGATTCCATCATAAGACGTTTGGCAAAGTATGTGCATGGTGGCGTGATAGTGATGTTACTTCCTGTCTGTGACCCACTTTGCAGCAAAGGCTGTTGTGACTCGCCCACAGCTCTGGTCCTTCATTTGTCTTTGCCTTTTGTCGCCAGCTCGAGGCATCCGGTAAATGCAGTGACAAACAGCAAATGGAAAAGACAAAGACAAAACAATAAAATAAACACCAAAATGGGGGGAAAAAAAACAACCAAAAAAGCAATGACAAAATAGAAACAGTAAAGACAAAATGTGAAAAGAGTATGACCACATATTTTTGTTTTATTGATTCTCTTTATATTTTTACAATCATTTTTGGCACGCCTGTTATCCATAAATAATAACAACATAATCATCATACTATTAATAATAATCATAGTAAGATGGGTTACTGTTGCAACCATAACCCACGGAAAACTGAAAACTGCCTGCAAACCATTCTGCTCCTCTACTAGCACTCCAAGTTTTATTTATGTCCTAAATGGCTTATTTTGTCTTATCATATGTTCTGTATTGAGTAATGTAAAGGTAACTTTAGTGGTGTTATTTCATGTCTAAGGGGCTCTAATCACGTTTTTAAAAAACGTGTGTCTACAAGAAGGTAAACAGGTTTTCTATGCTGTAACTACAACAATATTCCGTTTATAGAGGAGGAACCCTACTTTGCAGAAATTAACTTATCTGCAGGGTGAGGTCTGGAACCCATTAACCGCAGTAAACAATAGCAATTTTCTATGTAATGACATTGTAAGGCATTTGTGACTAAACTATGAGAATCATTTGATTATCTCATTGCCAAGTGTCCCGGCTTTCTGTAATCAAAGAACTCATAATTACAATTGCGGAAATCATCGTTGGCCGTGTGTTAATCCTTTCTACCGTGGTTGTAGGACAACTAGGACGTATATCAGCAATCTGTGTGTCTTAGCCTCATCTTGTCTTTCCCCCCTCTATCACTCACTTTGCCTAAGGCATGTCTATTAGTGAAACATGACATGCGTGGCATCTCTGAAGGCTTGGTTGACTTTGCAGAAAGCTGCCTCTCCATTTCATTTCAGCCTAGTTACTGTGCATTGAAGAACAATGGATATTGTCATATAAACATATAACATATACTCTCTATATTTATATACACACACATATCCGGAACAGTATATATAAATAATGTAGTACTAAAGATGTTTTGTTATCAAGTCATCATGATCTGCTCTGAATTATAACCTGGACCTTGCTTTACAGTATTATGTTTTATTGCAGTAATGAAGGCCAGTTTGAAGAGAATGACCTCCCCTTCCTTGTTCGGAGCTGATATACAAGAACTGTCATTTCATGCTGAAATGCAAACAAGCAGGCGACTTCGTTTTAAGGTGTGCACGCGAATATTTGCCACACAAACACACAATTACACACTTACAGAGAAAATAATGTATTTTTAGCATGAAAACAACACTTGAACATACTTTGACTGCTGGCACCGGTCTAGATATCTGACGCCCACAACCAGAGGTTTGAGGTGCCCCATGAACACGTCAGCAGCCTCAGCAACCACCCGACCAGCCCCATCGGCAGCACACTGGAGATCAGACACAAACCTTTCGGCCTGGTTGTTCGCAGGAAGGAGAACAAGAAAGTCCTGTGAGTGCTCACTGCTCTGTGATTATTCACTCTTAGATGTATTTATTGTGGACAGTTGCACAGTTAGAGCATCAAAATCTGTTCCAAAACCACATCGTATCAAAACTGGAAAAAAAAATCTCCTAGGAAACAAAGTAAATCCAATTAATCCATTCAAACACCCATAAATGTTAACACAAAATCATTTAAATTTAGAACAGTTACAGTTTGACATGCAGCAAACAATGCAAAATTCATATACATGATGAATAGAAGGGATAAAAGTCACTTTTACCGTGGTTGAGGCCTCTTGTTGGTGAGGACCAGAGTGGCACGATGAGAGGAGAGAGCCACATGGGCGAAACTGTCACAATCTGCTTTGAGTTAGTGCACTTGCTTTTTTTTGGCTCTATGGTGACATGTTTTGCAACCCATCCATCCATCCATTTTCTATAACGCTTATCCTCATTAGGGTCGCGGGTATGCCGGAGCCTATCCCAGCTGACTTTGGGCAGGAGACGGGGTACACCCTGGACTGGTTGATGTTTTGCAACCATACTCAATAAATATAGCAGAGACTTGTGGGGGAACTGTGTCAGAAAAGAAGTACAGAGTCAACCGGTGATCCCATCACACAAGATGACGGGAGCAGTTTCCAGTTGGCAGCATGATAATAGGCACGTTTTGTGATAAAGACGCGTTACTAACACAGTCTGACTAAAGCCTTGTTTACACTTGCACACATTTTGTCCTCGGAGTGGTATGCAATTAAACATGCCAATGGTGTGCTGAGTAAATTGGTGGTAAACAGGTGTGAAGTACAGCATGTGTAAACTGCGGTGATCCGAGCAAGGGCACAAATACACATTTTTATTGTTCAAAATGCGTAACGCACGCCTAACTTAGGTGAACTAGTTGTGAATGCAATGTGAGTACGTCACAATCTATGCCTGAACAATGCAGGCGGTGCGCATCAAAGCATTCACATGAATTCATGTTAACTGATCCACCACCTCTTAGAGCAAGTTGGGGGGAATTCTCTAGTCATGTCAATAGCCTCTTGGATCTTTCTTAGGAATTTCTGTTAATAAGTGATCATTATGCCCAAAGCAATTCCCTCTACCACACTGTCCGTGCCTCTTTTTTCTAGTTTATCTTGTAGGTCCCTTGCAAATACAGGAACTGATGAAACTAGGGGTAATGTCTAAGAAGAAGTTAAGATTGTTGTTACCATTCTTCACTAGTATTGGTACTCGCGTTTATTTGTTACCTACCTGTTGCGCGTTAGGTTGATGTGTGATGATTTTAGCTTTCTTTCTTTTATGACATCATGAGTCAGACTGTTAAGTTGAGTAATGACCTCTTGTGATTTCGGATGTATTGACAAGCTGGTGGTGAGTTCCCTTCCTCCTTTCTCCCTGGCGGGAGGGTATGTGAGAGTTTGCCCGACCGGTCTACATGTACTTTGTAGACTTGGAAAAGGCATTCGATCGTATCCCTTGTGGTGTCCTGTGGGGGGTGCTCCGGGAGTATGGGATTGGTGGTGTGCATGGTTTTCAGTCGGAAACGGGTGGATTGTACCCTCCGGGTTGGGAGTGAGGTCTTGCCCCACCTATCTTGTTCACGAGTGAGGGACGGTTGGAGCATGAGGTCAAGAGACGGATCGGTGCTGCAGTAATGTGGTCGCTGTACCGGACCGTTGTGGAAAAGAGAAAGCTGAGCCAGAAGGCAAAGTTCTCCATTTACCGATTGATCTACGTCCCCACCCTGACCTATGATCATGAGCAGAAATGTGTTTCCTCCGTAGGGTGGCTGGACTCAGCCATCCGGGTGGATCTCAGAGTAGATCAGCTGCTCCTTCAAATCAAGAGGAGATAGTTGAGGTGGCTCGGGGATCTAGTCCGGATGCCTTCCAGGAGCCTCCCTGATGAGGTGTCCCGGGCTTGCCCAGCCGGGAGAAGGCCCCGGGGAAAACCTAGGACACGCTGGAGGACTAAGTCTCACAGCTGGCCTGGTTATGCCTTGGTGTCCTCCCGGTGGAGCTGAAAGCGGTCGTCGGAGACCAGGAAGTCTGGACTTCCCTACTGAAACTGCTTCCCGCGCGACCCGGACCCAGATAAGAGGAGGAAAATGGAAAAGAATGTTTAATGTTGTCATTTAAGTTTGCCAAATGACTGTTTCTTACTAGAGACAATATAATTAAATACCAATGTATCTTATTGTATTTTATATCATTTATGTTAAAAAATATGTGATACTGCAATAGGCTACCAATGTTAAAATCCATATTTTCAAATAATAACAAATTCATACCATGTTGTGAGTCTGGCAACATGGCATCTTGGCTGTGTGTGGGCACATGAATCTAAAAATACATTCATGAACTCTTGTATACTTAATAGCTTTCATTGCAGCAATAAATTGAGGAATGTATTTTTTTTACAATCCTATCAAAATAAGCCTTGTAGTGAGCTAGTAAAAACTTCTTATCATGTAATATAAATACATTTCCCATCATAAAAAACAGCAGTAGGCCATAAAATACTACACAGAGCTGCTCTTTGGCCTGAGTAGTCTTTCTGTTACTTCCTGCTGTGGCAAGGGGACATTTTTAACTACAGTTGAAAGTTAGGTAAATATTAACTAAATATTGAACAACACTGCAGCATAGAAAAAGAATTGTCAGTCAGTTAAAATAACATCCAAATGACGAAAGTGTAATATGGGCTCTGAACACAGACTATTGTTCAAGAATGGAATTGCATAATTTTAAACCTTCTTTTCTAACGCTATAATTTGTGACCTGTTCTTTTGCATTTGACTTCCATGTTTTCTCTTCTACACTCATACTTTCAGGTTTGACACAACGATGGGTCCATTAGTGTTTGCAGACCAGTTCCTGCAGCTGTCTGCCAAACTCCCATCCCATAATATTTACGGCCTGGGAGAACATGTGCACAGGCAATTTCGCCATGATATATACTGGAAGACCTGGCCCATCTTTACTAGAGATGCTTTTCCCAATGGGGTGAGGAAGAGCAGTTACACATCTATCCAAGTATAATGTTAGACTCATTTTAACTGTGTGGTACTGTAATTATATTTATTATCTTTTTATCTAAACTCACTTTTGTTTTTGCATGAAGTGAACCCAAAGATGTTAAACTTTTTCTATGTACACATACGGCCTATCTCAAATATTGGTCACACATCTGTTTAAATCTGTTACCAAGCAGTAATCATCCAGTTCACAGTGTACAGTGTGATTAGAAAAGTGTAATTATTAGATTAGATTAGAAAACATAATTATTGCACAGGTATGCCTTATGTTGGCCACAATAAAACCCTCAAATCCTTTACACAGTAATCCCTTTTTTATTGCAGTTAATTGATTCCAGATACGACCGTGATAAGCGAATTCTCGCAAATTAGGATTCCTCATTCATAAATTAAATATTTTCATATTTAGAACATAGAAATCCTGCCTCCCACCTCCCATTAAAGCCCTCTAGACGTGAAATAACACCCATGTAATCACCTTTACAATCATGTTACCCAATATGAGACCCATAATATTAGAAAATAAGCAATTTAAGATACACTGTAAATCAGGCTGATCCCAATTCTACCCCTTCCCCTTCCATCCTCAATGAACTGGGACACCACTTCATTGTCATTACATCATCAGCGCTTGCTGGCTGTGACATAGGCAGATGTGATAATTAAATTGTTCATAAATAAATGTTTCTTACCATGACGTAAGCTGATTGCATTTCTACATTGTTTCATCTAATATAGCCTACCTCAGAACACCTTTTTTAAATTAGGCACACATTTTTACAAACTGACTTTTACTGCAAAACAACAAACAACACTAATAAATAACAGCTTACAACCAGCACTGCAAAAACATTTATTAAAACAATACAAAATGTGCAGTATAAAATGTACAAAATATGTATAAAATATAAATAGCAATATAACAAACGTATTGAACATTAACAAATGTATAAACCTTATCATTCCAATGTTTAAAAAGCTAACTGTTTTTTGCCTCGCTCTCTTGCTATCGTTGATGTTCTTTCTCAGATTATTTTGTAAGAAAGTCCAGAATGGCATTTTGTTGCTTTTATTTTTCCATACTAGAATTGCAGGTTTTGAACGGTGCTGGGGTGATGTACGGTGTAGCAGATGGCTGACTTCAGTTGTCTCGGCATCTCCTGCAGGAATGACACATATGCATCAGTGATGGGATAAATCTGTTAAGTCATTGTACATACAATAATGATAGTAATGGTAACATAATTATAGTGTGCTAAAACAAATATAGAGTAATAGCAAAACAAACAAACAAAAAAAATGGGTCAATGTTCGATTGCAAAAGTTGAATAAACTTTGATGGTGTGCTGTCCACGTATGGCAGTGTTGTTTGCATCTTTTATTTAGCTCGCTTCATTGTATCACCACAATACCAAAACCAGTAATAAGGCTGAATTACGTACATGTATAAGCTTCTTTCTACTAAATATCATTCACAGTGTTTTGAATGCATCTTCTGAATACCTAATATTTGTATTTTATTTCATTAAGTCATTATGCTTGAAAATGCTTAAGTTAGGCAAAAAATATCTATTCTACCACAAAACAGCATAATTTTTTATTTAGTCTGTTTTTGAAAAAACTGTGATAAAGCACTGCCGCTAACTGGCGAGAGATGACCTTAAGCCGATCCGGAGCATCTCAAACTTGTTCAGTGGGTGACATGTCTGGTGAGTACGCAGACCATGCAAGAACCAGGATGGTCTCAGTTGTTAGGAATTGTTTACAGACCATTGTAACATGGGTTTTCTGCATTACCATGAGGTCTGATCAGGTCATGGCTCAATGGCACAAAAAAAAGTTGACATTGTATTCACCGGGCATGTCACCCTTTTAGCATGTTTGGAATGCTGTGGATGTGTTTATTGAGGTCACCCTTACTATGCACTTACTATGTTACCGATTTTGACAGACTTGTGAGCAAGATTTGGGCGAGATATGTATTTTGTGTGCATAGAAAATGCTTTAAATTGTAGATATCATGAAAAATGAGAGCAAAAACAGCAAAAATGTTTGCACGGACTGGAGTATTGCAGGTTTTATTGATAAATCTATTAACTGTATTATGAAGTTGTACTCAAAAGACAATCCAGAAAATGTTATGTTATACTAACAAATAAAAGGTAAATACATGATTGAGGTTATGTTGGGTGAGTCTTGAGAGACAGATACAAATTTCCAGCTGTGTCAAAATCTGTTTCTGACAAACCGTAATGCCGGAAATGCATTGCTTGCCATCCATCCAATTTCTATACCACTTATCCTCATTAGGGTCGGGGGTATGCTGGAGTCTATCCCAGCTTCCCTTTGCAGACAAAATTTTCCTTCTCCAGTTGTCAGTGCAGAGAGTAGTTATAAAACAGCCAGCAAACTAGCTAAAATGTATGTAAACTTTTTTTTTCTCACAATTTAAAAGACTTTGTCTTTTAAGAGACAATGTAAAAATGGCATCTGTTCAAATATCTGTCCTAATTGTTATCTCATCATGTAATGTGTTTTTTTCCCCAGGGAACTCATAACCTGTATGGACACTATCCTTTTTTCCTATGTTTGGAGGATGAGAGTGGACTGTCATTTGGTGTCTTCCTCATGAACAGCAATGCAATGGGTAAGTAACTGAATATAAACACCCACACATTTATTTCCAGAGAATAACGTTTTAAATTGGGTGTCCAAAGTGTCGACCCGCAACTCGTTGTTTTATTGGCCCTCAGCGTAAAATATATTATAAGATATTACACCACAGTAGTCCCTAGTTTATCAAGGTTAATTGGTTCCATACCACCGTATGGCCGCAAAGCAATGTTCAATATCACTAACCTGAATATTTTCACAGGGCATAGAAACCTTTTTATGACTTTCTAAATGTGTGTTTTTGACATTATTAGAGCCCTGTAGACATGACATTACACCCTTATACAGTAGTCACCTTTACACTTCTATTATTCTTTGTTTACATCATATTATATTCATGCATGGACAGAACAGACGTAGAAAAGACTTAATTTAATGTAACGTAACTCATCAACATTACCGATGCCTAGTGACCAGAAGAATACATTTAACTTGTCTCTCAATATATTGGACTAATAATAGTCCATAGTCAACCACAAAGCAATGAAAATTGTAATTATTATTTTTTAAAGACACTGCAGAAAGAGGAAGAAATATATTCCAATGAATGATATAGTGAGGGGCAACTGGAATAACTATTTGCTTTCTCAACCCTAATGAGGATAAGCGGTATAGAAAATGAATGAATGATCGAATGAACATAGAATCAAAGATGTCAATGTTTTCTTCTGATAGTTTAGCATATTTTGACCTACATAGATTGATTTTAGAACCTTTAATGTAAAAAAATGCATCAAAGCAGCCTCCTTCCTCCATTATTTTTTTATGTGGAACAAGTAAATACGTCGAAGTATCATGCTTAAACGTCTAAATTCAGTCATTTGTACCAATTTTCAGAAGTGACTTTGCAACCCGCTCCTGCTGTGACATACAGAACCATTGGAGGAATCTTGGACTTTTATATTCTTTTTGGAGATACACCAGAGCAAGTGGTGCAGGAGTTCCTCGAGGTGTTGCATATGTATTTTAAATGTAGTTTGCTTGTATATTTAGCACAGTTTATTCATTAACAGTGCAGTGTAATGTATGTATCTTAACTATACCATAACTATTGTGCTCTTAGCTCACTGGCAGGCCTGTCATTCCTCCCTACTGGTCTCTGGGATTCCAGCTTTCCAGATGGGACTACGGTAGCCTGAGTGAGGTCAAAGCAACCGTGGAAAGGAACCGTGCAGTGGGGCTTCCATACGTAAGATGATTACCCCTTTATGCCATTTCAGGCAGTCAGTTTTATGTTTAATATGATTATGCCAAAACATTGCTTGCCAGTTGCAGAAATACAATATAATATAGTATCTGTATTTTTAATAGGTTAATCATCTTTATTATTTTGGTCACTTATTTAGCATTTAGCATACTTTAGAAATAAATATATAGTTTTGCTGCAGAACTATAGTGTGCTTTGTACAATCATGTTCAATGTTTGTGGAGAGAGGTGCAATATGACGTATGACAATTTTGTTATGTTTAGTGGATGCTTGAAAAGGTTTGTGGCAGCTCATAGTCACACTGATGCAATTCAGTCCATTGGGAAAGGCTCCATCACATCTGTGACCCCAATCAGAACTAGCGGTATAGAAAATAAATTGAATAATTAATCTGCATTTTTGTAATGCAGTAATGCGGTCGATGTACCGGACCGTCGTGGTGAAGAGAGAGCTGACCCGGAAGGCAAAGCTCTCTGTTTACCGATCGATCTACGTTCCCACCCTCACCTATGGTGATTAGTTATGGGTCATGACCGAAAGACCGAGATCGCGGATACAAGCAGCGGAAATGAGTTTCCTCCGTAGGGTCTCTGGACTCACCCTAAGAGATAGGGTGAGGAGCTCAGAGTAGAGCCGCTGCTCCGTCACATCAAGAGGAGCCAGTTGAGGTGGCTCGGGCATCTCATCAGGATGCATCCCGGGCGCCTCCCTGGTGAGGTGTTTTGGGCATGCCCAGCCGGGAGAAGGCCCCCGGGAAGACCTAGGACATGCTGGAAGGACTATGTCTCACAGCTGGCCTGGGAACGCCTTGGTGTCCTCCCGGTGGAGCTGGAAGAGGTTGCCGAAGACCGGGAAGTCTGGACTTCCCTACTGAAACTGCTGCCCCCGCGACCCGGACCCGGATAAGCGGAAGAAAATGGAACGGAATGGAATCTGCGTTTTTAGACTTAAGTTCATACATCCGGATACATTTTTGAATTTGGCTATTCATCACAACTGAATGGTGAAGAATCTATTATATGCCGTGTTTATTTATTATGATCACCAACTTCCTTTCCATAGAAGCCCAACAAAGCACAGCAATAGCGTTTTAGGTTGTCCACTGACTTTGTGCAAGTTGTGTGTGAAATAGACACAACGGCCGCGGTCACTTAGCTATAGTCAAAGCGCTGAGCGGCGCACATCCTGTCTAACAGTGGTAATAATGAAGGTTTTCTTTTCGAGCACGTTCAGTAAATTGAATCAATAGTTCATCTTGTGCGACTTATGTTACATTTGAACATCTTCAAATCTTCCCGTCTGTTGTTACGTAGGCCTAACATGTAACACTATCTGAGTATATGCAGGATATGCAGGTGGAAGTGGCAGTCAGAGCGATAGGAATGGCCTTTTGCTTCGACGGGGTAATTCAGCTTCCTGCCAAGTACCAGAATGTCTGCAAGGCTCTATAGGTTCGATCCCAAGAGCACTATTTTTCAAGTGTAACTGAATGTTAATGCTGATCAGAGATCAATCAACCCAGTTCCTTTCATGATCTCATTCATCCTCATTTAAATGTGAAACATACTCTAGACGCTCTATCCTTCCAAGATGATAAATACCAACTCTGGTTGACATTTTCTTGGAAATGTGTCTCGCTGCTTATCTCCATTCGGGCCGACAGTCACTCTGGACACAAGCACTGATGTTTGACACCAATTTTATTAGTTAATTGCTGAAGTAAACTCCTAATCTCAACCTTTACACTCACTGTGCTTATAAATCTGTTTCACAACAGAGCGTTACTTGGAGTTCGCTTATCAAATTACCAAATGCAAACAAATGCATCACCTGGATAGTGCTCAATCTTTATGTGATATCAAAGATTTTAGGAGGCAGAGGCTTCATCTTCTGCCACAGGGCGTATTTATGACAACCTATAGATAAAACCTCAGAGAGAAAATGATTGGAGATGATAACAATAGGAAGAAAAATGCTCTTGCTTGACACGGCGTCATTTATTTTTCTAAAATAGACTTAACGGAAGATTTATTCATTCATTTGAAAAAAGAAGGCTTGTCAGAGTATCTGTCAAGCTAACTATGATGGATGTAGAGTATATGCTGTCAGCTTCAAGCCTTCCTTAAAACAAGGCTAATTAAAACAAGGATAATGTTTTGATCAGTCTAAAAAGAGACAACTGGTGCATACCTGTCAACATTTGCATTCTAAAATAAAAGAAATCTCCTCAAAAAATAAAGTCAATTCTGTTCTTTCACAAGAATTTCTACCACCACTCACTGGTGTAAATAGCAGAGGTTTGAGAAAGTCAGCGTATTGCAAGTCTGAAGACTTTAATACCGAGTCTTGAGTTAAGGCTCAAGTCAAGACAAGACAGTTCAAGTGAAGTCTGAAATAATAGGCTTGAAATCACAATTTTAAAAACATGAAGCACCACCTGGTATAATGAAATGTAGCTTTTTTGCAGCCTATTAAACAATGGCATTTATGATGGCACTACGTCATCAGAGCACCAATAAATAAGATAGCTTTATGGTGTTTAAATGCTTTTTAAAATTTACCAGACACATTAGGTTTATTGCACAAAATATAGTAATCGGGTATATACAATCATCGGATCAGAAAATAAATCAGTGGTGTTGCACATCATTACTCTAAACAGCGGTTAGATAGGTAGGCGTCACAAATCGGCATTACATGGAAATAACAGGCTCCCTGATAAATAATAAAAAATAAATAAAAACACAGGGAAATTGTGCATGTTACCCCTAAAAGGTTCTGACAGTCAAATTCATGCCAGTGTATTTAAAGTGATTCATTTCTCTATCTTCTTTCAGGAAATCCAGTATACTGACATTGACTACATGGAGGATAAGAAAGACTTTACCTATGACAAAGTCAAGTTCAGTGAGCTGCCTCGGTTTGCTGACTATCTTCATGAGAAAGGACAGAAATACATCCTCATCCTGGTAGGAAACACACTAATGTAATGTGTACATGTCGTCTGCTGTATTGACACAAATACAGTACATGAGAAAAAGTCTAATTTATCTTATTTTGTATGAATTGTGCAAAACTATGACAGGAACAACATCAAATTAAAAGCAGTAAATGAATACCATAAGCACCATCATTATCAGAGAGTTTGTATACCACAATAATGCACATTATCACTCAATAAGGTTACCAAATCTTACCTTTATGCATTCCCACATAGTGTCAGCATTTGGGAGCAAAAAAAAAAGGTCAAACAAAAGGGGTATAGTAGTGTGAGAGCAGCATGCAAGAACAATGAATGTGCATTCAAGGACTGTCAAACAATGGGAGAAATTGCCGCTTGCATGAAAGATTCAAAAACCGGGGGCTTTCTAACTGTATAGTATTTTTGAATAATGCTAATAGCCCATAATTCCAATATTGATATCCCCTAACATAAAATTTGATGTAGTTATCATAGTTGAATATTGAACCGTTTACCACAAAGTGATTTACATTGCTACCTATTATCTATATTCCATTCCATTCCATTTCCCTCCGCTTATCCGGGTTCGTGTCGCGGGGGTAGCAGTTTCAGTAGGGAAGTCCAGACATCACGATCTCCGGCGACCTCTTTCAGCTCCACTGGGAGAACACCAAGGCGTTCCCAGGCCAGCTGTGAGACATAGTCCCTCCAGCGTGTCCTAGGTCTTCCTCTTATAAAGGCCTTCTTCTTATAAATATAACCTTATTAATTACATGTGATTAACGGTGAGTTAACTATGGACAAAATGTGATTAATCCTGATCAAATATTTTAATCAATTGTCAGCTCTAATGAATATATCAATACTTTCGAAACTTGAGTCATTTGAGGTAATGTATATCATTAACAGGAACACAGTGAAAAGTAGCTGATGTGTTGAGATCTTGTCTAAATGATACATGTTTGGTTGGACCTAGCAGAATGTAGTCAGGAGGGTCTGAGCAAAAAACAAAAAAGACATTTTTCATTTTTAGAAAGAGAAACAAAAGTAAAATCACTAATTCAACCATTAAATGCCAAGTATAACAACAGGTAAGTGTTTTGACTATGACAGCATCCTGATTTGAGAACAAAATGATTCCGCTTTTATAGGCCATTCTTCACCAAACTACAGAGCGCTTCTATTTTGTTAATTGAATAATTATGTTTAATGGTATGTTTAACCTGACAAGTGTGCGTCTGTTTCCCCAAGGATCCTGCTATTGCCACCAGTAAGAGGGTTGGGGGTGCCCCATATGAGTCCTTTGATCGCGGGACCAAGAAGAACGCATGGGTGACTGAACCAGATGGGCAAACTCCTTTACTGGGCGAGGTGAGACAAATTAATCCATGGACATTAAACTTTGAGTGGGCCTGTAATTGGGGTCTTATCTGTGTACACTAATATTATACTCCTCTTAGTCACATAGATTAGCAGATCATTCGCTTGACTGATATGAAATTCATATTTACTTTTTCTTCTGTATACAAACACAAGTTAAACAATGGAGATACATATAACTTGAAATGATCAAACATTCTCAAGAAAACTGTTGATTGTATCTCTTGAGAATTTAGTGAGAAAGCCTCAACTCCCTGTTGCTGGAACAGCTTTGTGCGCTTGGACAAATTACATTCCTGAACACCCCTGTGTTCTCCTGTCAAAATTGAACTTTTGACAAAAGCTCTCTGAACACAGCATTTTATTTAACCGTCAGTGTATACTGTGACAATAATGAGTCAGTAAATGGCAATTCATTGCCTTTATTTTGAGCAAGGACTTGGGGTTCTGTCTACCTAAAAGCTTAACATTTTAAATAAAACAACCAACCAAAAAACAAAACTCATTTTCGGCATAATATGATAAATTAATAAAATCATATATTATTCAGAATGTTTACGTGAACTCAATTAGTGCTAGTCAGCAGAATAGCCTAAGGGCTCACACTGTGGGTTGTGAGCGACCACAGACTAAGCCAGTGGTTCCCAAACGGTGATTACACAGACAGTTTGTAATTTTTTTTTTTTTACATACCTTGGTTCCACACAGTGCCTGTAACACAGCTCAGCCTTTACAAAACATTTTGTGAGTGCCGCCGCGGCTGCCCCGTGAAAGAGAAACCGTGCTTCCAGACCGCCGCCCGTCATCGGTGCGCCCTGAACTCCTGCGGCCCGAACTCCCGTCCTGGGTCGGTGCCCGGTGACGAAGGCAGGAGAAGGCTGATGGCCGAGCCGGTGTTGTGCAGAGATTTGCATGCCTGCCGAAAACTGCACGCAGGTTGTGCGCACGCTCAGTTTAAACCAAAACTATGACATGAGTGTTGAACAACATATTCTGAGCGCACGCGGATACACACGGAAACTTAAGAGTGTTGTTGGAACACTCGCGCTAACCAGTAGAGAATTTGAACACACCCAAAGTGGCAAAAAAATCCATAAACAAGGCACTTTAGTATTAAAGCAGCAGGGTTCTAAGGGAGACAAAAAAGTATCAGCTTGTAGTCCGAAAGATAACAGGATGATATCAGAACACTATTGAAGGATAATGCCGCCTGGCGCACCACTCTGGAGGAAGAGAAAGAAGCAAAGGATAACATCACTGAGCAAATGTAAACTAGAATGGATGAGATGGATCAGAATTCACAAATGAATGATGTGACCCTCAACGGGGCTCAGAATTATACCCGGGTCAAAAGATAGGGAAGGTCATAACAGAGGAGAACCAAATGGAATGAATGTGTCATGGTATCGTCACGGCATGGTGTAACGACCCTGAGGATGCAGAGAGCTGGACGTCAGGCAGGCAAGGTTTGCAGGAATCTTTTAATAATAATGCTGCAAAGCAGTGGCAGGAACCAAAACACCGATACGGGAAGAGGGGAAAAAGTAACAATGAACCGACAACTAAGGGTGCACACACCTGAACTTAAATAGCAAGACAGTAACGAGAGGCAGGTGTGTGTAATTAAACCAGGGAGACGACTCAAAGGAGGCAAGAAAAAACATGAAACTTAAACAACTGTCACGAATAAAACACCGATTGTGACAGAAAGTTCACCAACAGGAAATTCAAAGCTGCACTGCTGAAACAGAGGAAGAACTTGAAAGGCATAAACGTCTACTTAAATGAGCATATGACAAAACGCAACGCTGACATTGCCAAGAAAGCACGAGACTTGAGGAAGCAGGGAAAAATACAAAGTACTTGGAGCACCAACGGAAAAATATACATCAAGCTATATAGAGTTCCAGGAGAAGCAGGAGTGCTGGTTGTCAAAGATATCAACGATCTGGATGCATACTAAACATCATGTAATCTTGACAACAAGGATAAAAGAGGACACACCGCACATAAACAGTAAGTTTACATTCAATAATACAAACATTGATATTACGTTGAAAGGGTACGTTCAACAAAGTATTAAAATCAGGAACTCATGTATTTACATTTAATGACACTCACAGTACAACACCAAAACAGCAAGATGTTGATCCGGAAATCAACAGGGAAAGAGGGAAGGAAAGAGGAGGGAAACAAAGGAAATAAAAAATAATAAAAATAAATACATAATAAAAATACAATAATAAAAAAATATACATATATATATTTTTTAAAGAAAAATAGGATATATGCCTGTGTGTGTGTATGTATACATATGAATGTTTGTGTGTATGCATGTATGTAGACATATATGTATTAGAAAATCATGTGAGAAGGGGGGTAGGATTACATAAGCTCTGCTTCTTCCTACTCCTTTTCGGACATGTAGAACTGAAGAATGTAACGTGAATAATTCTTTGTACAATGTATGCATGTTCGAAACAAATTAAACCAAACCAAACCAAATACAATAATAATGGAAAGTGTGCATTTCATCCCCGCGCCCCCCTTGTTTACAATGCCCCCCAGTTTGAAAACCACTGGACTAAGCCATATAGAAAATGGATAGATGGATTAAATCTGTACTGCAAATCTGTAGACTGTTTTTAGCTTCTGCATTAAATAATAGGTCACCAATTAAATAAGAGTATTTGCACGAACACAGATGTCAGAGTGACTCGTTGGTCCCAATTTCCATCAAACCATAAGACTCTCTAATGGAAGTTCAAGCCCCTGGAGTGCTATTTTTCCCTTTCTGCCCGGACAGCTGGTATTTAAAAGGCTCTCTCCTGCTGTGAAGGTTGGATATGTGAGGGATAAACTTGTGCTGGTCTTGTGCTTTTACAGCCTTGTTTTGATTATGCACACGATTAGGTCCAATCCCACTGCTAATCGCCTTTTCATGCTGTTTATAACAGGTCAAACATATGCATTGATTCCACATTAGTATTTAATCTTAAAATGTTCTCCTTCGCTGCGTCACAAATTAAGAGTGTACTTGAGAGAGAAAGAATGATAGCACTTTGTGCAATTGTGCCTCGAGTTCTATTAATGAACCGCTGTTTGTTGATTATGTCCGTGAAGGCTTTTATCTGTGATGATTATGGAGTCTTGTGTAGTTTCATTTCAATGCATGTGTCCTAATTATAAGAGCCAGTTTTGTCAGTGAAAAGTGTGGACTATGAAATGAGTGGCTTAACCGTGCATTGAGGAACATTGAGGGCACCCAACCACGTAATCACCACGCAACATTCAAAAAACATATAAAACAGTTTGAACTGCCACCAAAAGATGCTCATACCAAACCAAAAAAACTGTTTATGCAACAAAAATGTTACGTTTTTATAACGTTTTGGGAAACAAAAATGGATTGTTGGATGTGTTACCGGAGCATGCTTTTATTTTGATTTGTCACTGTTGTGTCTGTAAACTTATATGTGCTGCTTCTGCGTTACTTTTGCCAGAACAGCTACTGAATTCTGACTTTAATACAGTGGACTTTAACAAAACATTATGGTGCTAGTCTTAATATGGAATCTGTTTACATTTTATGTGTGCAGAGCACACAAAATAGTATTTTCATTCATTCATACATTCATTTTCTTTACCGCTTATCCTCATTAGGGTCACGGGGATGCTGGAGCCTATCCCAGCAGACTTTGGGCGAGAGGCGGGGTATACCCTGGACTGGTCGCCAGTCAATCGCAGGGCACATATAGACAAACAAACATTCACACTCACTAAATAGTATTTTGAGAATTTTATATTTAATCAATAGCTGCCTGAGCTCTAAAAACTTGACTGTACAAATAATCTTTTTTATTTTTTGTCACCACTGTATGCTGGAATTTTCATTTTTTAGATGAAGACACACAAACTGTGCTGGTGTTTTTATTCCAAACTATCTCTGTTTCTCTCAGGTCTGGCCAGGAGAGACAGTGTTTCCAGACTACACCAACCAAAATTGCATCGACTGGTGGGTTGATGAGTATGAAAGATTCTATCGTGAGATCAAACATGATGCCCTGTGGATAGTAAGTTTTTTAAAAATAATATAACAAAAAAGTTCTAAAAAAATACACTATATAACTGTATGATATCATTTCTATTTGTAATGATTCATTAATGTTGAGCTATATTCCGTACATTCGATGCGTCTCGGTTGCAGGACATGAATGAGGTGGCTAATTTCAAGAAAGGATCAACCAAAGGATGTGCTGATAACAACTTCAACTATCCTCCCTACACTCCAAGTAATTCATTATTTTCTCTTTTAAAATTGTGAAGTGTATGGCACTCTATGAACCCTTTAGCAGTAAACACATACTGTAGATGGCCCTTAGGTGAGCACAAATGACATGCACAAATAAGTCAATTAAAAAAATATCTGCCTAAAGTTGTGCAAGATGATTATGGTATGGAAAAGGACTAGGAATAGGAAGAAGCGGTCTTTATTTAATTCTCCCCCTTCTCCATGTCTATTACTGATAATTCACACACATCATGTCTTTTACATGTTGACACTTATATATATATTATATAATTTAATATATAATATATATTTCACTTGCTTACAATTTGACATTTAAGTTTTGTTGTTTTATTCACTTACTGTCTGAAAAGATACTGTCTCAAAAGGTATTTTTGAAGTGTTAAGGAAAAACAAAATATAAAAGTATAGGTAAAATAAGATTAAAATTAAAAAAACGTAATAACATAGGAATGCATTTTATTTTAATGGTCAATGTTTAAAAATAAATACAAATGGAAAAGTGGGAACAAGTAAAGCGAGACATTTTGGCATAGTCTATGTTATTGTCAGCTGTAACTCATTTTTTCCGACTAGTTAGTTTCCAGTTAAGCCAGCGGGGTCAGCAAACACGTGTGATTATAGTCGACAGCTGTGGGTGGGAAAAGTGACAAAATAGTCAGAAACTTTTAAATGAGTGCACAGAGCTTTTTTTTTTAGTCTGTTCATCCTCACAGGAAGTGACATTGTTTCTGTATAATTTCATAACTAGAAAGGACAGTATTTCAATGACCTGTCGCCTTGGTCTTTTTCTACCTCAATCATCTTACTGTGGCCTAGAGATGTTTGTGTTTTTTACAAAATACCTTTTCTTTTTAAACCCTCCTCTGCATATCTACCGTAATCCTTTCCACCAACAGAGATTCTGGATGAAGTGATGTACAGTAAGACTCTATGTATGGATGCCAAGCAGGCCTGGGGGAACCACTATGATGTCCACAGTCTCTATGGCTACTCAATGGTGCTGGCTACTGAAAAGTGAGTGCGTGTTAGTGTTAGAAGTATTTTGCCAACATGTGCTCAGGAAGCCAACTTTACAGCTACGAGAAATTAGCAAGGAAAATATGCTGTGGAATTTTAAGAATAGTAGTGTTCACATGTGATAGAATATACAATATATATATTTTTTTAGCAATGATTAAAGAGCAGATTTAATGAGAAGAAAAAGACACCAGACAAATGTGATAATTCAATGGAGCATATTGACTTTTGGACTTCCTTAAATTATGGCTGTGACACCTGCAGACCAATTACAAGTTGGATCCCATTTGTTAACTGTAGAAATATACCGTTAATGAGCTCAGCTCCCAAAGTTTGTTTAGGGATTTTGCATCTCTGTCAGCACTTAAGTAAACCAATTAGGAGTCATCAATGTGAGTGTATTATAAACATAAATATACCCCATAAAATTGACCTTAACTTACAGTTCTGCGTAAGTCTATTGTGTACGGTGGCCAACAGGCAAATGCATACAACGTCCAAATGCTCCACACACAGAAATGACCCATACCAAACACACACCATAAAACACATGCTGATGCAAATTAACAATGCTGCAACCTCATCAAATGTGCAAAAACCAGTGAAAAAGACAAATGTTGTACTTGCCAACAAACACACAGAAATCCCCAAAACACATGCATGAAGAGAAATGCCTTGAAATGATCCATCTTTATGGATCTGAGATTAGTCAGGATGAAAATTGGCAGAATGAAAAAGAAAAACAAATTAAAAGAAAAACTTCCAAACTTGCAGCATTTCTCTTCATGGTCTCAGAAGTACATCTGCTGAGTGATTTGTGTTCATGTTTATTTTGACAGCTTTCCTACTTATTTTTCTCTTTTAATTGAAACAAAAGTAGAATTTTCTTGTGAACATCACCAGGGCCCAGTATTGTTGACAAAACCGACTCCACTTCAATGCCCTTCATCAAGCAAAAACGGTGGAGATGATAAATTACAGTATGTGTTTTTTTTATGCATTTAGTCATCATGTGTGTGAATTTGTTTGTGTGTGTAATACTGTTACTGTTAGTATACTGTTACTGTTTTACTTCTCTTTCTCTCCTATCCTTTGGCCCCTTCCTAATGTTTGTGACCTTTTGCTGTTTTTCTTTGTTCCACAGAGCTCTGCAGCATGTGTTTGGAGAGAACCGTACACTGATGCTGACCCGCTCCTCCTTTCCAGGTGTGGGAAAATATTCAGGTCACTGGCTGGGGGACAATGCTGCCAACTGGAACGACATAAAATGGGCCATTCCTGGCATGCTTGAGTTTGGTCTGTTTGGGATTCCTTATGTGAGTTGTGAACTTTCTCTGAAGGGCAAATACAGCTCTTATGGTGTTTCAAGTATGATCTGCTCTATGATATGACAGAAAACTACTTTTTAAAATTTCTATTGCATTTTCTTTTGCTTGTCCGGGTCACGGAGGCAGCAGTTTCAGTAGGGAAGTTCAGACTTCCCGGTCTCCGGCGACCTCTTCCAGGTCCACCGGGATGACACCAAGGCGTTCACAGGCCAGCTGTGAGACATAGTCCTTCCAGCGTGTCCTAGGTCTTCTCCGGGACCTTCTCCCGAAAGTGCATGCTCGAAACACCACACCAGGGAGGCGCCCGGGAGGCATCCGGACTAGATGCCCGAGCCACCTCAACTGGCTCCTCTCGATGTGAAGGAGCAGCGGCTCTACTCTGAGCTCCTCCCGGATGGCCGAGCTCCTCACCCTTTCTCTTAGGGTGAGTCCAGCCACCCTACGGAGGAAACTCATTTCCGCCGCTTGTATCCGCTATCTTGTTCTTTCGGTCATGACCCATAACTCATGACCATAGTTGAGGGTGGGAACGTAGATTGATCTGTAAACAGAGAGCTTTGCCTTCCGGCTCAGCTCTATCTTCACCACAACGATCCGGTACAGCAAACGCATTACTGCTGACGCTGCACCAATCCGTCTGTCGACCTCACGCTCCAACCGTCCCTCACTCGTGAACAAGACCCTGAAATACTTGACTCCTCCACCTGAGGCAAGACCTCACTCCCAACCCAGAGGGTACAGTCCACCCATTTCTGACTGAGAACCATGGCCTCGGATTTGGAGGTGTTGAGTCTCATCCCAGAAGCTTCACACTCAGCTGCAAACTGCTCCAGTAAATGCTGAATGTCGCAGCCTAATGAGGCCATAAGGACCACATCGTCTGCAAATAGCAGAGACGAGATCCTAAAGTCACCAACGCCTTGACTGCACCTGGAAATTCATTCTATGAAGATTATGAACAGAATCGGTGACAAAGGGCAGCCTTGGCGGAGGCCAACATTCACCGGAAACAAGCTCGACTTACTGCTGGCAATGCGAACCAGACTCCTGCTTCGATTGTACAAGGACCGAATGGCACGGAGTAGCGGGCCACCAATCCCGTACTCCCGGAGCACCCTCCACAGGACACCACGAGGGACACGGTCAAATGCCTTTTCCAAGTCTACCAAGCACATGTAGACCGGTTGGGCAAACTCCCACATAGCCTCCAGTACCCTTGCAAGGCTGGTCCAGTGTTCTGCGACCGGGACGGAAACCACATTGCAACTCCTGTATCCGAGGTTCGACTAACGGTCGTACCCTTTTCTCCAGCCCCCTGGAGTAAACTTTAACAGGGAGGCTGAGGAGTGTGATCCCCCATATATCTGGAACATTCCTTCCAGTCATCCTTTTTAAAAATGGGGATCGTCACCCCGGTCTGCCAGTCCAGAGGTACTGTTCCCGACTTCCATGCAATGTTAAAGAGGTGTGTCAACCAAGACAGTCCTCCAACATCCAGAGCCTTGAGAAATTCAGGGCGAAACTCATCCACCCCCGGAGCCTTGCCATTGGGGAGTGTTTTAACTACCCCAATTACCTCAGCCACTGTGATAGAACTGTCCACGTATGTATTCTCAGACTCTGCTTCCTCTATGGAAGGTGTGTCAGTGGGATTGAGAAGGGCCTCAAAGAATTTCTTCCACCGACCAGCTATATCCACAGTCGAGGTCAACAATCCCCCGTCGCACTGTAAACAGTGTGAACTGGGGACGGCTCCCCCTTTCTGAGGTGTCGGACAGTTTGCCAGAACCTCTTTGAGGCCGACCGAAAGTCGTGCTCCATAGCCTCAACAAACTCCTCCCACACCCGGGTTTTTGCCTCGACAACCGCAGAAGCCGCGTGCCGCTTGGCCTGCCGGTACCCGTCAGCTGCTTTGGCAGTCCCGCAAGCCATCCATGCTTGATAGGACTCCTTCTTCAGCTTGACAGCAGCCCTAGCCGCCGGTGTTCACCATCGGGTTCGAGTCTTGCCGACACGACTGGCACCGACCACCCTGCGGCCGCAACTACAACTGGCTGCCTCAGCAATGGAGGCACGGAATACGGCCCATTCGGACTCAATATCCTGATCCTCCCTTGAGATGCAGGCGAAGCTCTGCCGGAGGTTAGAGTTGAAGACTCGACGAACAGAAGACTCTGCCAGACGTTCCCAGCACTCCCTCACTACGCGTTTGGGTCTACCAGGTCTGTCCGGCATTCGTCCCCGCCATCTCATCCAACTCATCACCAGGTGGTGGTCAGTTGACAGCTCAGCTCCTCTCTTCATTTGCGTGTCCAGAACATGCGGACGCATGTCTGATGATACGACCACAAAGTCAATCATAGACCTGCGACCTAGGGTGTCCTGGTGCCAAGTGCACATATGGACATCCTTATGTTCGAACATGGTGTTTGTTATGGACAAACTGTGGTTCTCACAGAAGTCCAGCAACAACACACCACATGGGTTCAGGTCAGGGAGGCCGTTCCTCCCAACCACGCCCCTCCAAGTCACACTGTCATTGCCCAAATGGGCGTTGAAGTCTCCCAGTAGAACTATGGAGTCACCAGCTTGGGTGCTCTCCAGAACCCCTCTGATAGACTCCAAGAAGGCTGGGTACTCTGAACTGCCGTTCGGCATGTACGCACAACCCACAGTCAGGACCCTTTCCCCAGCTCGAAGGAGTAGGGAAATAACAAAAATAATAATTTTTGACATTGAAAGAAAAACAAAACATTTCTTTAGAGAAAGCCCATTTTGAGTTTGACATTCTTTGCAAGATGATCTATATGGGGCTTAAAGGTGCGGGAGTCATCGAGCAAGACACCAAGGTATTTGTGCATGTGAACCACCTCGATGAGGTCTCCCTCAACAGTAGTCACGGGGGGGCCAACGATGATGATAGGGAACCCGGCATGTTTGACGGCGAAATTGCCCAGATGTTCAAGTCAGATGCAGAAGTGGGAGAAGAGTGATTAAAAAATACAGTGAGTGTATGTTTAAATTGTGGTATAAAGTTCAACTGAACTAAGAGTTTTTCTTCCGTTGCCTTTTTTTTGTGACCGTATGTTTTAGCATGCGTCTTAAAATACAGTAAATCTGAAAAATTGGGAACAAAAAAATGTTTCGGCAACCTTTTGTAAAGTGATTTTATTTTAATTATTTCATCACACACAATTTCCCTCTTGACAAGAAAACCCACAGCATGCAACTGTAATTGAATTACAATCCAAGTACAACTATGAACCCTGCCAGCATGTTAATGGCCAGAACAAGAAGTTCTGTTTACGTATCACAGAAGCTGAGCCAGAGGCAATAAAAATGATTTGATGCATGTTTCACTTCAGTTAACATCAAAAAATCTCTGCTGCTTGTTGTTCAGACATACAGTACTCATGTAGGCAGAGGGGCAGGCGAGTGATAGTGTGTTTGTACGAGATCCATGAAAAAGGCAGGAAGAACACTATATTCGAATTGCAAAACGTGTGTGCGTGTGTGGCAAATGTAAGAACCAAACAGACCAAGAGAGAAAGTACTGGAGAGAAATACAATTTAGATCGATTCCCTCCCACTGAGTTTGTTGTAAAATGTGACCAATAGTAAACAATGGAAAGCAAGCAGTCTCCAAGGAATGTTCTTTGACTGAAAGTGACTTTCTTGGACTTACACTGTGCAATCAATGTAAATAAAGATCACAGTCCACATGTACTGTCTGCCAATACCCAAGCTGACATCAAGAGACCCATTTTAAAAGACAAACATGCAGCCTGTTCATCAAACTGGTGCTGGTATAGCAAGACTGGATGGCTGAGCGGAAGACAGAACTATCCTATTTTCATGCTTTTTTGCACAGTTGTAATATTACAAAGCACAGAATTGATCATTTAAGACATTGATGGAAATGAAATGCAAGCTGTCAGTGATGTCAAGTTGCTGTCCCTTCATACGCTTCAGATTGGAGCTGACATCTGTGGATTTTTTGATGACTCCAGTGAAGAGTTATGTCGTCGCTGGATGCAAGTGGGGGCTTTCTATCCCTTCAGCCGCAACCACAATGCTCAGGGCTACCAGGTACTTACATTCTTGTAATAAACTGTCAATTTCACACGTACTGTGTATCTCGCATGCAATGGTGTGGAAGAGAATGAAATGTAAAGGTGGACTTGTCATTTACTGACCATTGTACTGCTGCGGCTTAAAAGCAATTACTCATCAATCTCAGAAAAAAGTATAATGAACCTTGGTCAAAAGGTTGAAACAGTTTTTCCCATGGAAACTGAATTATTCCCTTCCAAGGACAAACTGTTGCCACGATAAAATATGTATTAACTGTACATGCTGTGTGTTAAGTAACAATATTACCTCAATGTGTGATAGTAGATACAAAATAATGTTACAAGATCAAAGTGTGTCAAATGTTATTGCATGAGTTACAACTGTTGTGATGAGGCAATGGACATAGCTTGAGCTTTTATAAGACGCAAACTGGAAGGCTCTTGATGGACGTAATTCAGATGTTTATCATGCCTTTCATTTTTTAATGATACTTAATGCAGATGTTTCTCAGACGTATTTACTCAAGCTTTTCTATCTAATGTCTATGACTAAAGACTTTCAATGTACCGCCATGTGACACTGACATAAATATTTAGATGGAGGTAGACAGAATCATATGAGACAGAGCATTTACTGTTTTATCTCCGAAAAAGGGTACAGACAGTTACTGTTGAATCCAAGAATTGGCCTCACGAGGTACATCCGTGTAGATTTTACTTTGAGAAACAAAAATGATGCAACGATAGATGCCCGCCCTTGCAATGGTGACCCCGAATTTAAGACAAAGGAGTGAATAATTAGGAATCGACTTGATTTTACAAATAGGATGAGGGTTAATGCCACAGATAGTCATAAGAAAATGACCCAAAGAGCCAAGAGGTGTTTTTTTTTAATGTCAAACACTGATTATTTCAGATGAGCACAAATGACTGGGGAGAAAAATCAGACCCTTAGTGTTGAACGGCATGAAAATGAAGTCACTGGCAGAATTCATGTGGCATTTCCATGCTCATCAGCGCTACAAAGATAGAATGGTTATAAATGGAATGCAGTGTGTGTGGGTGCGCGAGGGTTTTACAGTATTTAGGGATGGAGAGATGAACATGATGAATTTGAAAAAGTATTTTGACAAAATGAGACAGCTAAAATGTGACCTTTACTTAATGGTTCTCAACCCCCGGCAATGCAAACCAACACACACACACTCACACTCATACACACACAGTTTGAGTTTCGATCAGAGGTGGCATAAGAGCACAACAGACAAGACCTAGTTGACTTCTTATTCTTAGAAATAATGTGAGTAATAGTGTAATGTCAACCTTTACGTAACCTAAATGAATACAACTACTCATGCAAAGAGTAGTGATTCATTAGGCCCAGGGGAACCTATACAACCAGATGCTTTCTCTCTTCTTTTTCTTTCTAAAGCCCATTTTATGTTTGGTATAAAGTACCAACAAACAATGTAAGTAACCAAAGCAACCAAGAAAATTCCTTCATTGTCATTATTTGCCATGCATATGTAACCGCAAGAAGTGACTATATTAATACAGTTTGCTCAATTTTCAGTTAATAGCCACATTAAGCTTGTTCCAAAACACCTTGAATGGACCTATGCTTTACAAAAAAAAAGACACAAAAAACAGAAGAGTTAGGCCTCTGCTCATCAACTCAGTCCCTGTAATCGATGTTGTCTGCAGCCTCAAGATCCAGCTGCATATGGCGCAGGCTCAACCCTGGTGGAGAGCTCCAAACACTACCTGAGGATTCGTTACACATTGCTGCCATACCTCTACACACTCTTCTTCAAAGCCAGCACCACAGGGGAGACCGTTGTGCGTCCCCTGATGCATGAGTAAGTCTTTTTGAATATTGTGAATATACTGCCAAAATCTTAAGACGCAAATGTGATGTTTTTTTTAGGTTTTTTGAGGGAATATACAGTTTTTCATTCACAAGATTAGGTTTTGTAGTTTTACTTTTTTGTTTAAAATAATAATATTATTAATAATTATTATTATTAATTTTAATATTGTCTTTAGAAGTCTTCACATTATATTCATTTTCTGTATCTATGTCATATGCAAGCGCAGTGCGAAGGTTATGATTTTGTCAGGGTTTATCTGTTTTTTGTTTGTCTGTGTTCAAAATTATGAATGGATTTAAAAAAACTTCCAGGAACTGTCAGAAAGGGGTATGGAAGAACTGATTACGTATTGGAGGTGATCCAGATCACTGTCTGGATCCAGGAATTTGTTAAAGAATTCTTTAATATTGTGAGATAGGATCATTTTTGGCATTTGTGCATATAACTCTCCAAAAAATGGTCAAAGCACTTGGAAAACAATACTGGACAAGTTTCCAACAGGATCTACAAAATATGAAAGCCTGATCCAAAAACATAGGATTATTATTTTGGTGTGCATCACAATATGGGTGTAATTATGGCACTTGGCAGAGGTCTGTGCTCTCTGAGTGCTTTTCTAATATTATATTATAGATTTTTTTATACTACTTTGTTAGGCTTATGCAATTTACATTTTTGCTCTCTGTCCCTCCCAAAGGTTCTATTCTGACAAAACCACCTGGAATGTGGACCGTCAGTTTCTCTGGGGGAAACACCTACTCATCACACCTGTACTGGATCCGGTCAGTTGACACAAACAACTCCAGAACACACCATTAAGTACTACATTTGACCCCTCTTGAGACCCAATCATACTACTTTATTTATTTAATGCAGTATTTGATAGATGGGATGATCAGCTAATCTGACACACACACATACAGTATTACACCCTCTGACCTCCACAGGGAAAACATGACATGGGGTTTTCTTTGTTGCCCTCCCCTTTTCTCACCCCTCGTTCCTCCACTTTCATACCCAGCCTCTTTTCTCTCAGCTGTAATGAGAGCACTGACCTCATTACAAGCAGATTAGAAGTGTAGATGGAAGTGTGTGTCTGTGTGTGCAAAGGCTAAGTTTCCTGTAAATGTGTGCGTCTCCACATGCATGTCTGTGCGGGCCGATGTAACACTTTTGGTCATGTCAAAGTGCCCCGATTAAGCAGTTTAGCATGGCCCCTTGTGAATTACGGAATAGTGGAAAGTAAATTGGATCCAAAGTGCTAATGAAGTTACTTCGGAGTGCAAAAGTTAAGAATACTTGAAGGTGGAGCTGTCAGGGATTTATGAAAGTATCCATGAGATGACTGAGCTAAAACCACTACAGGTGGTCCTCAGTGTACTGCCTTTTGTGTTTTATAATTTCTCGGTTCCTAGGCGTGTCACAATACACTCAGTTCAAAAGGCGGGACAATAAACAAGATTGTATCAACGAGATAAGACAAGACGAGATTTTCACATTACTTATCAAATACTTTATACCTTATGAAAATACTAAATAATAAAAATATATGACAACATATCGCAATGTACTATTTTCATTTCTACTCCATTTACATGACAAACAAGCTCCCATAAATTGACTAAAAACAAATTTTGGTCTGTAAACATGAGACTTCAAGATCAAGTTGAAGCACCATGGAAGAATGGCGCACCAGTATGCGTGTCAAACCTGGTGCTTAGAGAAACGGATCCCCGGACGTAGAGGCAAGACAACTCAAGGTACAAAAAAAGGCTTAAAGAAACACAAGGCAAGTAGCTAACAAAAAGGTAAAAAAGGTGCTAACAGACACCGAGGAGAATGTCTAGAGAGACACGAAGCGCCTAAACAGAGGAATAATCCTATACCTTCTATATCCTATACCTTCCTGAAACAGCTGAGGTGGATGAGTGGAGGTGCTGAAAGGATGCAGCTGTGCTCATCCAGTAACTCCACCCGTGTCTGAGGGAAACAAAACAGAGGAAAAAGTAACAAAATAACCACAAACATATAGCGAGATAAGAAAAGGCAAAGATTTTCAAGCAGAACGTGAAAATGTTCTCAATATTGGCCTTACTTGTCTCAATCGCACGACTCTCACGACCATCTTATGGACGATGTAAGGATGACAAGGAGGTGATTGATCTACAATCAATCGACAAATGTATTCTCTGCAAGCAGCCAAAGTCAGGACACATGTCATGTTCACAGAGAGTCAGAAATCTCTGAAAACTCTTTAACGCTGCAGTACAGTTATTGTAACTGCCCAGTCACTGATCCTCCTAAAGCGACAGTAACTAGAGAGTGAAGTGGTCTTATTGTTGACAGGGAAAGGTTACAAGTCCTTTGGATTTTTTATACTGCTTAATTTACTTCTTGTACTTTTAATTACTGCATGTTATTTCCTTTACGTGTTCTGTGTACAGAGTGAGTGACTTAGGAGTTAATTTTGGTAGAATTTAAGCTCCAAATGAAGATCCAAGCAAACGTGACAAGGAATGGAACTGGTACGTAAGCCGAGGACCACCTGTTTAATCAAATAAATGTTCGAAATAGCAAAGCGTAACATGAAGTATTTGCCAGGGAACATTGAAAAGGTTGCAGATGTAACAGATGTACTGATCAACCCCAACACTATCACCGTCAAATCAGCCCATAAGGACATGGCCAAGGTTAGAGACATACTGTGGAGTGCAGAACAAAATGTCAAGTTGGTGAATAGTTCTTGGACACTTGCCAGTTCCCTTCCTAAGCACTATGGAATAGAGTCCATGAGACATGCAAAGAAAAACCAATCATTATTGCATTCCATCTGGGGAGCCCTTGGCATGCATTTTGGATTCTGAGTCATCTGCTGCCACAAAGATTGTTTTGTTATACCACTTTTTTTTTACACATGTCTTCTGTTGGATCTCATTTGATTGTTAAAGTTGATCTATTGTTCTGTGGTTTTGATGTAATGTAGGTTTGATGTACCGTTGGTTCATCAGTAGCAACAGAAGAAGGGTCTTGTATTAATGGAAGTTATTCTTTCCTTTTATATTTGCAAAGTTTTATGTAAAGACAACAATACCGTGTCAATCCAAGGATCAGTCTGATCATGACCGTATATCAGTGGCAGGGTGAGTGTGGCACTGTGAGTCTCGCCTTCAAGTACATAACACAGCCTGGGCTTCCCAAATTCTTAGAAAAACCAAGGTTCTGTATCATATTTTGTGGAGTTTTTTGTCTACCCCATACTCTTTTTACTCGCCATACTAAACATTAATGTTTTTGACCTAACTTAAGTAGGTTTTGCAGGTTTGCTTTTTTTCACAAGTTTCTGTAACTCCCCAGGGGAGACCCACCTCACACTTGGATCCACTTTACAGTAGAAATACTGTAGGTTCCACTCTGATGGTATCTAATTTCACATGCTGTTTTGGTTGTAATAGTATATGGCTCATTAGTGGGTCCCAGTGTGTAACTTAATATACGTGTATGTTAAATATAAATAGCTTTGCACTGTTTGTAATGGATGATTTCACCACTTGACAATGCTTAGTGGTAACACAGACATGGTACAGCTAAAGAAGAACAACAAAGCCATTACTTTTACAATTATGGCAAACGCTGTCACTGCTTAGCAATTCCTGTGTCTATCGTCTTTACATCTCACCAGGCAGCACAGCAAAGCAGCTGTGCCCGTCACAGCCACTCAGTAGCTTCAGCTGGTATGGGAGTAATGGGCAGCGACTACATAATGTACAGTGACAGACCATCTTCTCCTTTCAGTATCTGCAGAGCGTCATTGTAATCAGCCAGTGTATTATACCCCTGTCAGAGTGACTCACCTACTAAACTGTTTTTAGATCAGGGGAATGCAAATGCACAAGTTCATAATACGATCTAGATAAGGCTCGGGCGGTTGTGATGAAGTCATCAAACAACCAAAAGCTCACTCTTTTGCGTTCATGTTCTTACCTCACAAACTTTCCTTGAATGTCTCATCTTTCTATATTCATCACTCCATCTATCTGCTACCCATTGCTCTAATGATGCTCCAGCTCCACCTTTCTGATGAGTAGACACGCAGACCTTGATCTCTCACCATCATCCCCTCTGGTCACCATCGAGAGCCTCCTTTTAGCAATATTTCATTTTTCTTTTTAGTTCATACTTACATCAAATGTTGGCTTCATTTCTCATCTTGATTCTTCTAATCAGCTGCTGTCAACTCTTCCTTGTGATCCTTTTTCTTGCTTCATTCGGGATCTCCCTGTCTGTACTGCTTGCTTTCTTTCTCACCTGTCCTGTCTGATTGTAGTTCAACATGGGCATCAAACCATGGTCTACATCAGGGGTTCCCAAACTTTTTTTGCAGCGCTCAAAAAGTACAATTTGGGGGGTGTACATTAAAGACAATCCGTGATGGCACAGAGGTCCAATAACAAAACACTATGGGGGCATTCCTCCCATACACCTCTCCAGACCTCATTGTCGCTGCCAACATGAGCGTTGAAACCGCCCAGTAGAATAAAGGAATCCCCCGAGGAAGCACTCTCCAGTACTCCCTTTAAGGGCACCAAAACGGCGGCGAGTATTGTGAACTGCTGTTTGGCGCATAAGCACAAACAACAACCAGGACCCATCCCCCCCACTCGAAGACGGGTAGCCAGGGGGCAACAAGAATTGCCACCCCTGCCTGTCGCCTGTCAATGCTGGCAACACCAGAGTGGAATGAAGTCTAGCCCCTCTTGAGGACTAATTCCAGAGCCCTCGCTGTGCGTTATAGTGAGTTTGATTATTTTTAGCCGGAATTTCTCCACCTTGCGGACTAGCTCAGGCTGCCTCCCTGCCAGAGAGGTGACATTTCACATACTGACAACTAGCTTCTGTAGCCGAGGATTTTACCGCCAAGGCCTCCACCTTCGTCCGCCACCCAACTCACTTTGCACCTTCCTTTGAGTGGTGAGCTCATGGGAGTGGGGACTCACGTTACCTTTTTGGGATGTGCCCGACCGAGCCCCATGGATGCAGGCCTGGCCACCAGAGGTTTGCCATTGTGCTCCACCTGCAGGCCAGGCTCCATAGGGGGGCCCTGGTGACCCGCGTCTGGGCGAGGGAAAACAAAGTTCATTGTTGTAAGTCATCATTAGGGTCTTTTGAGCCACTCTGTGGCTGGTCCCTCCCCTTGGAACTGTTTGGCATGGGTGACCCTACCAGGGGCATGAAAGCCCTGACAACTTAGCCCCCTAGAATCATTGGGACGCGCAAACTCCTCCACCATGAGAAGGTGATGGCTCAGGGGAGAGCCAAGCACTGATTCAAGTAAAATCAAAAGGTACCATGTTTCAGTGCAAAAACGGCAGTCTCTGGAGTGGCACGGAACCGCACCTAACAACATTCGTTTCACAAGAGAATAAGACAAAGTCAGACGAAGGGGACAATGATTACACCAACAAGGAGACAAACTAAAGCTATAATAGATGAAATAAATATGTGGATACAATAAAACCTACCTGGTTAATAAATAGTGTTCTGGAAATATAACACTTTATATAGTATTTTTTTATTTAGTGAAGTAAGCCTGGAAGGTTCATGTACAACAATTTAGATGTCATTGACATGTAATGCAGCAATTAAAAATAATTCACTACAATTTGCAGACAGACAATTTCAATCTCCCCAGTGGCGATTTCCTTCTAGATGAATAGATACTTCATTCATCTGCAAAAGAACCATGCATCTCCGAAACACCACAGCCACACAAACAAAAGCAAATGTCATTTAAACACGCTATAAACATTTCCAACAACACAAGAGCTTTAGGAACATATATTATTTATATTTGTATTAACTCATTATTAATTATTATTATTAGATTTATCTAGATGCATTTGTTAAACCGACGGCTTCTACATTGAAAGCTTGTTAAGCTTCACAATTGTCACCTAGCTTTAAGTTTGTAGTCTAGTTCATGGAAAATAGGTTTGCTTCACTTCAGTTTTTAAATGTATATTTTTGTTTCTTTATACTCCATTCCATTTGCTCTTTTCTTTTAAACTTAGTTGCCCTCCTTAGACACCACCACACTATTTTCCAGAGGGGAAAGGCATGCAATAGAAGTATGTGGGACTGGGTATTAATTATACAGTACTAAAGGGTTTTCATATCGAAGAAATAACTGTGATATTTCAATGCAATGCAATGTTTTTATATATTTGATATATTGGAAGATAAATGTAAATAGTAAATTGGCAATTATTACCACATAAACACACACAAAAGTACCGAAAATTAAAAAATACACAATCCCAGGTACCGGATAGTGGTACTATATTGGTTCAAATGTGAAAGGTACTTATCCCTACCCTACCTGTGACACATGTTAAGGTTCTGCGAGGGTTAGACTCAGTTATATTTCGCTCTGTTATTAACATTTTCTCTTTAGTTTACAAAACATATTGTACATAGCGTAAGTGAAATGCAGTTGATGGGCAGGATCAGTCTTCACTGCTGACATGTTGCATTTAATTTTTTTCTTTTAGATGGACCTGTGGCTTCTTCATTCTGTGCTCTCCCTGTCTTTATGTTCTTTTCTCTCTTCCTCCCTGTCACAAAGAGCAGGGATCTGACAATGCTATCAAAAGGCTTCTGCTCTTCTATTGATCGCTCTTGTCCGTCCACCACCTTAAGCGATCAAAAAGATGTCACCAGTTGTCACTTGATATGGTCTTTCCCATCCTAGCTTGTATCATACTACTGTGAATACAGTCGTTCCTCTCCACTTCACGGTTTGAATTTTATTTTGCAGCTTCACCCCATCATAGGTTTTCAAAACTCTGTAATAAATCATGTTGTTACTTATTTTAATTTTTACATTTTTACAGCTTTTTTGTATTTTACAGCTTAAAAAATCCTAGGGGAAACTCTGTATTACATTGTGCTTTGTAGAAATTTCACATTACACCGTTTTAAAATGAGTTAGGTATGTTACATTATGTTTAAGAAGACTCCCTTTCACACCTTGTGAGAATATTGTGTCAGCTGAAGGGCAGTGAGTTCAATCTTAAATTACTCTTTGCATACACTAATCAAACATTCATATGCTTCCATGCAAAATAATTAAGCTGCCACCTGGTGATGTACAGTCGAACACCCAAAGTCATTTCCTTGACTGTTTTTAACGCCAAAATTCTAATATATACAGTATTAATATATAAATTACCATTGATTTAAAATTGCTGAAATTGAAATTGTTGCCATCATTAAAAATATGTGGACTGTATGTCTCCTCTATTTTTCCTAGTGAATTTTAGGAGAAACATATGAGAAAGATTTTCGACAAAATAAAACCTAAAATGAGGCTGAGATGAGAATCTAATTTTTTTTTCTTGAGTTAGCAAGAAGAGTACGCTTTCAACAGTAATTTTTTTCTCTCGGCACAGACGACATTTGAAGTAATATTATTATTAATTACTGCCATGCATGTATAAACATAATCATTGTATAATAAAGTATTCTGGTTGCAGGGTTTGAGCCACACAGTATTTACCTCGAAGTTGCAACCATAATAAAAACATTTATGTTAAAATAATAAAAGTTTTTTTTTTTTTTTGCAGGGTGTGGACATGTTGAGAGCATATTTCCCAGATGCTTTGTGGTATGACTACGAGACGGTAAGTGTTTCATTGTCCACTTTTCCACTGATTATTCAAGACTACAATGTTTTCCAACGGTGATTTGCTAAACTTTACTTGGAATTGCGCAATTAATCATAAGGTACAATATGTACAAGTATAATTTGATTTATATAATATTTTTGTCTCTAGTATGCAATAGCCAGTACATTGGGAGAACTATATACATAATTTGAGGATGCCAAAATACTTTATCATCTGGCATGTAATCCAAAGCAGAAACAAGTCCTTTATGAATGTCAATGGAGTCAAGCTGGCATCTCTTTGACGCAGTCTTACTGAAAAGTAAACATCATAAGCTGCTTCAACACGGGAGAGGAATCATGAATAGGCTAAACTGGCTTCCTCACGGCTGCATCATTGCTGGATTAATTTATTGTGCCTGAATGCATCAGTTGCACAGGTGCAGTCACTCAAATGGGAAATGTAGTGCTCAAGAGAATGATTGCATTGGAGGCTTATCAGTATTAGAGGCATTAGCACACATAGAACACAGTATCCTGTGAAAGTCTTTGCCTGAAGTTCTTTGTCGGGGACTCTGAGACAAGAGAGATAAGACAGAACAAGACTGGAGACAAAGATAGGGTGAAAGCAGTGGCACCAGTAACAGCGGAAAGACCATCTCGCTCACGGAGAGATAAAAGAGGTGTTGCGTCTCTTTGGGATCTTATTTGGACGTCACAGTGGCGATGAGAAGCGGTCGTTGATCAGATGAACGATTAGATTCTGGTTTCTGGGCCCTTGTTCTTTCTAGTGATTATCTAGGTAAAAGAATGCTGTGATCGAGCGGGGGGCAGGTAGGACAGATCTAGCACATGAAGGACAAGATTAATAGATATTGACATCATGGGGAGAAAAGAGAAGCCAGACTGATTGCAGTGAAAAGAAAACAAGCAGGGACATTGAGGAGAAAAACAGGGGAAATAGGACATGAGTAGAGATGACAAGTACACAGGCAGTCAATGGGAGAAGGATCTTAAATTTCATATACAGTAGTAATGCCATTACCTCCAAACACACACAGTCATTGCACTGTATGGCAAGTAGTACACACCTTGATGGGAACATTGACAACAGAAGAAGCACCACATGAGAGGATAACAGGACTAGGGATGAGCAAGTACACCACTATCTGTATCTGTTCATCCATATAATTTGTCTGTATCTGTATCTGTGGGCGTAGTTTAATGGTGGAATTGGAAACCCGGAAATGGGTGGGGGTTAAATTGGTAAATTATTCTAAGTATGGAATTGACATGGATTGATCAGAAGTTGCTTTATTTATTGTTTATTTAAAAACAATTAACAGAACAGCCTCAAAATTAACAATCAAATTGTGTGTGTGTGTAAATGGTCTGTAAGACTTTATTATTTAAAACATTTTTGAAAATCTGTGTGAAGTTGAACAGGGGAATAATCTGTCAGCCTTGTTCACCCCATTTTGCTAAAAAAAGCACTGATTTTAGTACTACGAGCAAAGTTTTCCAACTGACTTATTATCACCAACCAAATCAGATGCAAGCAAATGGAAAGAAAAACACACACAGGCATTGACTGACGCAACACGAGCCGTTTACAGCACTGTCTTTAAATTCACCACGTATGTTGTGAAACAAGTTCACTAAGTAACTTTAGATACGTGCTGGGCTGAGTAAACCTTAAAAAATGTCCTGAGTTGAGGTAGTGACCAACATGACACGAGCCGTACGTTTACTAACAAGTTTACTAACTTTAAATCTCATGCAAAACAAAACAGAGCTAAATAGAGAACTTGAGCGGAGGTCCAGCCAGCCAAGCAAAGAGCCGCTTTCTGTATTGTGTCTGTGTGTGAAAGAGTGAGCGGTATAGAAGCATGGAGTGAGCATCTGTCTAGGCGGGGGGGTCGCTGTGTGTGACTGGCCAGTCAGAGAGTGTGAAGAGTGAATACATAAGTAGTTACTCAATGAGGATTTTCCATCATCATGATTACAGAAATTAAGTGTGCTGGTGCATCAGTGAAGGAGTGAGTGAAACTGCGGAGGAGTTTTTTTTACTGGAAGAGAGCTAGGATTTATTTCAACCTCAAACATACTGCATGTTGTATGACAAAGACCATTTCTTACAAGCATCAAGTATTGTCAAGCTTATGGGTTTGTGTAAAGGCAAATGTCTACCTACATAGCACATATACTGCGTTGTTCATAGCACCATTTCTGTCTTTCTGAACGCATTACATTCTCCAAATGAAGGTGACTTTTTTTATTATCTTGTCTAATTCACCAGATGAAACCACTGTCAAATCGCAGACAACATATTCAGCTGCATTTACCGGGCGACAAGCTTGGCTTACACATCAGAGGCGGTGCCGTCCTTCCCACACAGATGCCCGAAGTCACCACCACATACAGGTACACACGCACTCAATGTGGGTAGGAGATAAGAGAGGCTAAAGCTTAGGGCTTTCAGTCTTTTGGTAAGTCTGAAAGATTGTGGGAATCCATTCTCAAGAAGAGAAGGTTTTCTCAATTTGTTTACAGCAAGAAAGGAGAACTGCTGACCCTGACTTAGGATGTCATCTTTGGGTAAAGAAGTCCTAAACCTTATAGACAGGCCATCAGGTGAAGATGACAAGTTGGATGCATTTGGGAAAGCCTCTTCCATAGCAACAGAGAAGTTCCACAATGTTAGTGAGAGACTCCTCCACAGCAAGGCCCTAGGTTTTGCTGGAAATTCTAAAGGCATTAGCTCCTCTGGAGGACCTACTTGACAACTGGTAAAACCAGCTATTTATCATTTTAGGAGATTGGAACAACTAGTAACACTTGTCCGACTAGGCAGTCAACATTCAAAGCAGGCTTAGGCCCACTTGACACTTAGAGGTACATTTGGTTAGTGCGAGTGCTCTGAACTACACACACATTTGGTACACCTCTGGCACTACTGGGAAAGGTGATCCTGCCAATGTCGCCAAATCCTGGAATGACTGTAATGCAATTGCTCTTCACCATTTATATATGAAAGGCACCACATTTCATACTAAGAATCAATGTAAGAATATGTAGGAAGAATCAATGTAATGCGCAAAAGTGAAAATGTACGACATGCTCACTCACTTGCCAGTACATTTGCTCACACAGTAAAGTTGTTCCATTTAATTGATATATTGTTCCTCCTGGGAGATAGAATTTACAGCTAATGCATTGCACAATAGAAATAGACAGATCAGGTAGATTTCAGTAATAAATCGGTGTACAGGGTTAGCTGGGTGGGCGCCCAGCAGGGTTTGAAAGGTCTGGTAGTTTGAGTACATTCCATTTGTGTGTCTTGTGGATACTAGCGTACACATTGAGGGGTTTGACAAGGAGAAGATAGGATGACTCTATAATGTGCAGCTACCCATGGGTAGCCCAACGGTCCTTTTTCAGCTCCAGTTTGGGAATGCATGTAAGTCCCCCCGGAACAGGGTGCCACTGCTGGGAAAGGGATGGAAAAGGATAATTGTTTATTGTGTTTATCAACCTCATTTATTGTACTTGGTATTGTAGTTATCGGTTCCAGGCTCGGCCGTTATTAGTGCATTTCCATAAAGCAGTATTGGTTACTTATAAATCACGTATTTTTGTGGTTAGAGCACAGAAAACCTGTTTATGACCATCTAAATACATTTTTAAAATGTTATTGGAGCCCTCTAGACATAAACCCACTAACACCCCTTTTAGGCACATTTACTCTTAACCTTTACTGACATAATCAGAGAACATATTCCATTTGAGATATAAATAAGGCATGTGCTCTTGTGTGTTGCAATACATGTGTTTTGGACGTGTGGACAGACGTGTATAACAAATGTATAACAAATTGCACAAAATAATAATAAGAAATACTTTGTAATGCCTTTTAATCCATTTTTAATCCATCTAGGGTTTGTAGACAATTCTTCATTCTCCTCGAATCTTAATGGTCCACATTATCCTTTTTTCTTCCAGATGACGACAAATGATGGAATATTCTTCCACTTTCTGATGCTGCCGATGCACATTAGTCTTAGTACACAAATCCATACAATCCATATGTAAAATATGTTTCTGTTTGTTTTTATTCTTAGTCGGCGAAAACCCATGGGTTTGATCGTTGCTCTTGATGATAACGGCGAAGCCGCAGGGGAACTGTTCTGGGATGATGGAGATTCCCGGGGTATTGTTATGTTTCTAAAATGTTGTAATAACACAAAAACTAAATGTTATATTGTCACATAATTGTTCAGGCATTTGCTTGAAAGATGACACACTTTCTGTATGTTGAAACATTAGGAATTTTTAGGAGATGAGAATCACATTTTAGAACCACATGTAACAACATTTTAGTATTGTATACTGTAGCGGAGAATTCCATTTGATTCCATTCCATTTTTCTCCGCTTATCCGGGTTCGGGTCGCGGGGGCAGCAGTTTCAGTAGGGAAGTCCAGACTTCACGGTCCCCGGCGACCTCTTCCAGCTCCACCGGGAGGACCCCAAGGCGTTCCCAGGCCGGCTGTGAGACATAGTCCCTCCAGCGTGTCCTAGGTCTTCCCCGGGGCCTTCTCTCGACTGGGCATGCCCGAAACACCTCACCAGGGAGACGCCCGGGAAGCATCCGGACTAGATGTCCGAACCACCTCAACTGGCTCCTTTCGATGTGAAGGAGCAGGGGCTCTACTCTGAGCTCCTCGTGGATGGCCGAGCTCCTCACCCTATCTCTTAGGGTGAATCAAGCCACCCTACGGAGGAAACTCATTTCCGCCGCTTGTATCCGCAATCTCGTTCTTTCGGTCATGACCCATAACTCATGACCATAGGTGAGGGTGGGAACGTAGATTGATCAGCCTTCTGGCTCAGCTCTCTCTTCACTACGACGGTCCGGTACAGTGACCGCATTACTGCGGATGCTGCACCGATCCGTCTGTCGATCTCACACTCCAACCTTCCCTCACTCATAAACAAGAACCCGGGATACTTGAACTCCTCCACCTAAGGCAAGACCTCCCTCCCAACCTGGCGGGTACAGTCCACCCTTTTCAGACTGAGAACCATGGCCTCGGATTTGGAGGTGCTGAGTCTCATCCCAGAAGCTTCACACTCAGCTGCAAACCCCTCCAGTAAACGCTAAAGGTCACAGTTGATGAGGCCATAAGGACCACATCGTCTGCAAATAGCAGAGACGAGATCCTAAGGTCACCAAGCTGGACTCCCTCAACACCTTGACTGCGCCTAGAAATTCTGTCCATGAAGATTATGAACATAATCGGTGACAAAGGGCAGCCTTGGCGGAGGCCAACGTTTACCGGAAACAAGCTCGACTTACTGCTGGCAATGCGAACCAGGCTCCTGCTTCGATTGTACAAGGACCCAATGGCACGCAGTAGCACGCCACCAATCCCGTACACCCGGAGCACCCCCTACAGGACACCACGAGGGACACGGTCGAATGCCTTTTCCAAGTCTACAAAGCACATGTAGACCGGTTGGGCAAACTCCTACATACCCTCCAGTACCCTTGCAAGGGTGTAGAGCTGGTCCAGTGTTCCGCGACCGGGACGAAAACCACATTGTAGTTCCTGTAACCAAGGTTCGACTAACGGTCGTACCATTCTTTCCAGCACCCTGGAGTAGACTTTCCCAGGGAGCCTGAGGAGTGTGATCCCCGTATAGTTGAAATACATCCTCCGGTCACCCTTTTTAAAAATGGGGACCACCACCTCGGTCTGCCAGTCCATAGGTACTGTTCCCGACTTCCATGCAATGTTGAAGAGTCCCCCAACATCCAGAGCCTTGAGGAATTCTGGGAGGAACTCGTCTACCCCCGGAGCCTTGCCACTGGGGAGTGATTTAACTACCCCAATTACCTCAGCCACGGTGATAGAACTGTCCTTGTACGTATCCTCAGACTCTGCTTCCTCTACGGAAGGTATGTCAGTGGGATCGAGAAGGGCCTCGAAGTATTCCACACCACCGACCAACTATATCCACAGTCGAGGTCACCAAGCCCCCGCTCGCAATGTAAACTGTGTGAACTGGGGGATGCTCCCCCTTTCTGAGGTGTTGGATGGTTTGCCAGAACCTCTTCGAGGCCGACCGAAAGTCGTGCTTCATAGCCTCACCGAACTCCTCCCACACCCGAGTTTTTGCCTCTACCACCGCCAAAGCTGCGTGCCGCTTGGCCTGCCGGTACCTGTCAGCTGCTTCGGGAGTCCCGCTTGAGTCCAGAGCCCTTGCTTGATAGGACTCCTTCTTCAGCTTGACAGCAGCCCTAACCCCCGGTGTCCACCATCGAGTTCGGGGCTTGCCACCACGACTGGCACCGACCACCTTGTGGCCGCAAATACAACTAGCTGCCTCAGCAATGGAGGCACGAAATACGGCCCATTCGGACTCAATATCCCGGTCCTCCCTCGAGATGCAGGCGAAGCTCTGCCGGAGGTGAGAGTTGAAGACTCGACGAACGGGAGACTCTGCCAGACGTTCCCAGCACACCCTCATTACGCGTTTGGGTCTACCAGGCCTGTCCGGCATCTTTCCCCGCCATCTAATCCAACTCCTCACCAGGTGGTGGTCAGTTGACAGCTCTTCCCCTCCCTTCACCCGCGTGACCAGAACATGCGGCTGCAGGTCTGATGATACGACCACAAAGTCGATCATAGACCTGCGACCTAGGGTGTCCTGGTGCCAAGTGCACTTATGGACATCCTTATGTTCGAACATGGTGTTTGTTATGTTCTGTGATTTGCACAGAAGTCCAGCAACAACACACCACACGGGTTCAGGTCAGGGAGGCCGTTCCTCCCAACCACGCCCCTCCAAGTCATTTTCATTGCCCACATGGGTGTTGAAGTCTCTCAGTAGAACTATGGAGTCACCAGCTGGGGTGCTCTCCAGAACCCTTCTGATAGACTCCAAGAAGCCTGGGTACTCTGAACTGCCGTTCGGCGCGTACGCACAAACCACAGTCAGGACCCTTTCCCCAGCCCTAAGGCCTAGGAAAAAAACCCTCTCGTTTACTGGGGATGACTCCAGCACAGAGGCACCAAGCCGGGGGGCTAATAATAAACCCACACCAGCTCGCCGCCTCACCCCTGCAGCAACTCCAGAGTAGAACAAGGTCCAGCCTCTCTCAAGGAATTTAGTTCCAGAGCCTAAACTGTGGGTTGAGGTGAGTCCGACTATATCTAGTCGGAACGTTTCCGCCTCTTCCACAAGCTCAGGCCTCTTCCCCACCAGAGAAGTGACATTCCATGTCCCAAGAACCAGATTTGGCCGCCGAAGACCTGGTCGCCCGGACACTCGCCCTCGACCACTGCCCAAATCACAATGCACTGGACCCTTATGCTTGCCCCTGCAGGTGGTGAGTCTGCGGGGGGGAGTTCCCGTGTGGCTTCTTCAGGCTAGGCCCGGCCAGGCCCCACGGGTGAAGGCCTGGCCACCAGGTGCTCCCCTGCGAGCCCCTCCCCCAGGCCTGGCTTCAGGGTGAGGCCCCGTTCGGGCGAGGTGCGGTTACTCCTCTTGATCTTCTTCATAGGGGTCTTCTGAATCACTCTTAGTCTGGCCCTTCACCTAGAACCTGTTTGCCTTGGGAGACCCTACCAGGGGCATAAATCCCCCGACAACATAGCTCCTAGGATCACTCGGGCACTCAACCCCCTCCACCACGATAAATTGGTGATTCACGAGGGGGGGGGGGGGGTAACGGACAATGACTATTTCAATAACACTTTGTTGCAGTTTTTTATTGATAAATGTGTACCTTACAGCTTTTCCATGAATGATTAGCAAATTCAAAATGCTCATAACCAGCAGTTGATCTCTTGCCATAACTGTTTAAACATTTGGCTCACACAGATGAACAAGTGAAGGTCAGACACTCAGTGTGGCAGTACACCGGCTGTGTCAAATTGCTGTAACAAATCCCAACATCTGTTCTTTTTTCACAGAGACTGTTAAAAGTGGCACCTACATCCACTACAAATTCACTGTCAGCTATGTAAGTCTGCGTTGCACACCTTTAAAAAAGTCAAGCCCTATTTGTTACTAATCTGGGTTCAAGTTCAAATTTCAGGCAAAGACTGTGGGTCAAAATTGATCAACCTACTCTTTTTAAGCTTTGATCAGTTGTCATATGTATATCCCTGACTTGCTCAATCACTGATAAATGATGATTGAAAAATGGATGGATAAACAACATGGATTTACATCAAGCATAAATATTCCTCCTACACTTCACAGGGAATACTGACCATGCAGGTGACTCACGCTGGCTACAGGGATCCAAACAACCTAAAGTTTGAGGACATAACAGTCCTTGGGGTGCTTCACCCTCCTAAGTCCGTCTCTGTGACACATGTGGGCGATGGATCACATGAAAACTCTACAAGCATGGTTCCAGGTGCCAACATACAGTATGATGCAGCCAAGGAGGTACAGTGCATTCATAATCATCCTTTTTCATCCATGTTATGACCTCAATGCTCATTCTACTGTATTGTTAATGTTAGCAACAGTGAACAGGAGTGGCACAACATGTTAGAGTGCAGTCATTCCTTGCCTCATTGCAGTTTGAATTTTGCATCTTCACTCTATCATGGTTTTTCAAAAAGTACATGAATTAATAAAGAATCCTGTTTGAATATTTGCTATTATTAATTAAGAAATATACTTGTTTAAGCAAATTTTAACATATTTTTTGCCTAGATTATGCATTACCAAGCTTTAAAATGGCTAAAATAAAAACAAAACAACAAAAATATAAGGCAGTACGAAGACGCCACTACACTGGTCACTACATGTTAGTAATGTTACTCTAATGTTTGGTAAGACACAGAAGCATCACACCTGATAGGAGGAGCAACAGGTTTTTATTGCGGGTTTAAATTATCTCTCAACAGGCACAACAATAATAATATAGTAATCATCATAATAATAATAACAATAATAACATGGGCTATTATTTTGACCATAATCACCACACAAGTACAAGTCTTATTTATGTCTAGAATGGCTTATTTTCTCTGATTATGTGTACAAAACTGGGTAATACGAGTGTAATGGTGACAATAGGGCTGTTATTTTATGTCTATGGGAATCGGAAATTGAGAGTTGGAGTTGGATATCGTCATATCGGACATCGGCAAAAAAGCCTAAATCGGACATCCCTACGTAATAATGTTAAAACCACATTTCATGCCCATCCATCCATTTTCTATACCGCTTCTCCTCATTAAGGTCGCGGGTATGCTGGAGCCTATCCCAGCTGACTTTGGGCGATAGGCGGGGTACACCTTGGACTGGTCGCCAGTCAATCACAGGGCACATATAGACAAACAAACATTCACACTCACATTCATACCGATGGACAATTTAGAATCGCCAATTAACCTAACATGCATGTTTTTGGAATGTGGGAGGAAACCAGAGTACCCGGAGATAACTTTCTTTCACAAAGAGAACGTGCAAACTCCACACAGAGATGCCCAATGGAGATTCGAACCCTGAACCTTCTGACTATGAGGCCAATGTGATAGCCACTCAGCCACTGTGCACATTTCATGCCCTAACTACGAAAATATTTGATTCATAAAACAGTCCTACTTTGCTGTAGTTAACTTATCACGGTCAAGTCTGGAACCAATTAAACCTGATAATGATGGATTACTGTGTAGTGCATTGCGGTTTTACACCACCCAAGACCAATAAATAATTCTAACTATAATGGTTTATTGTTGTAAAGGCAGGGTTTTTAATGCAGCCAGTGCTGCTTCTTACATGCTCTCTTCTCAAGTCACACTGATAAAGTACAAATGCTGGGTGAATGACTTCAATAGTTATTGTACCTTTTCAAGGTTAGTGACTAAGTTTGAGAAATGATAACAATTTGCAGTGGCAGTGTGTTTATAGAAAAAGAGACAGAAAAAAAAAAATTAAGTGCCTCAACCCTTCCATGTGCGTCCAGGTAAATGACTTAAAAGCTCATAAGGCGCAAGTCTATAAATGAAAAAAAATCCACTTAGCCAATATTGAAGGTATTTTTTTTGATACACCCTTTCCCTAGGCCCTGTATGGAAAAGTGTTCTTGTGTATGGAATCATGTTCAAGGTCTTTGTGTTTACACAGGCTGATACATTTATCACATTTTACTCGGTTATTTCCTGGATGTGAAGGACACAAGTGCTCTTAAACCAAAACTGCAATTTTTCAAAGTCTTGCTGGAGTGGGTTTAAATGTTCGTCGCACACGGTCAATGTTGACTACAGTGTACTACAGTTCAAATGTCCTTTTTTATGTGTTCGTGTGTACAGTGTATGTATTTAAGTGTTTTTTTTTCAATGAAACGTAAGAAACTGCCGGAAGGTAAGTCTCAACTCTGTATGCTACCAGAAGTTTTAGAACACTCCGATTTCCCTGAAAGAAAACCGTTCACTTTTTAGATTGTCTCTTCCTTTGTTATTGCCCTTTTTCTTGCCATTTTTGTAGCAAAAAATTACTTTCTCTTGTACAATGCTGTTATAGTACCACAGTGTTTTCCGAACACTGTTTTTATGCAGACAAAGTAGTAAGCACTCCAGGACTTGAAACATCAGGAATTAGTATGTGGGCCACACCCCTGATCTATTCAGTGCATTTAAGATGCTAAAACCAATTAAAGACTTTATATTTGTAAAACAGGCCAAAATCCAACACAAAACAAGCTGTGGCCCTAAAATGGTCACGGGTTGGATAGCCCTGGTTTCTAATGTGGAAAGTGAAACGATGCAGTCAAGTGCAACAGCAAGAGCTTGAAGAGTCTGAAATATTAAATTAATTTTAGGAAATGGAAGTTCTTTATTGCCTGAAGTGCCACATTAATGGTTGTAGCTTGTAGCCTCTTATCGGATCTCAACGGAACAACTCAGGCACATTGCAATTGTCTCATCCACTTGTATTCATCCATTTGTGTATTTTACTGGGAAGGCCAAGTGGAGGAAACGGGAGACTAACAATGAAAGAGGGTCTCAAGGCTCTTGCTTGTGTTTGCCACTATTGCTAGCCATGATTCTCACTGGGCTTTACTGTACACAATATGCCTCCTTGGTAGACGCCTGACATGAGGCAACTAGACTCCCCTTCCCCCCCTTGAAATATGTATTATGCAGGAAAGCAGTAGGTCTCTGTCCGACACCAAAGTTCCCGTGCAAATGTAATTTCTTTTGTGTTTGTGTGTTTACCATCAAACATTTCGCTCTGTTTAGTGAACATTCTTAAAGGACAGCCCAGCAGCCCAAAAAGCTTCATGGTGTAACGGTCAAGAATCAGAGAGCTCGCTCCAGATTGGCTGGTTTTTTGTGACTCATAGTTTGTTAGAAGCAGTTGAAACAGCTTGGGAAATGAACATCTGCGTTTTCAATTGTATAGCACAAGCGGTGTTCAGCACAAAGTCAGGATAAGGGACTTCATTCCCATTCTACCTTTTGTCTCAGTGGCGTTACAATAACTGAATTTTTTTTTTAAATACCCATGTATACATGTTGAACTTTGAACATGCAAGGTTGGGATGTCTACATACCATAACAACTACAATAGTTTAAAGGGTCAAAGTTAACTTTGTTTAAAAAAGCAATGCACTTTCGTTAACAGCAAAATTAAGATGAACACACATTAACATCCACAGTTTGTGCACATACAGTATATGGTGCTAGTGAGTACTGTACATGCATTGAATATGAATTCAACCGTGGGGAGATGAATAAACTGCAGAACCTGCTGGATCTCTGTCCAGTTTTCCACCTACCCATAATATTGAGTTTCCACTGGTTGTTGTGAGCAAAGGTGTTAAATAAACTACATTCAATTTATAAAATTAAATGAAAAGAAATATTGTTTTAACATGTGTTTGCCAGCACATGCCAGCTGCTTTTGAACAGCACGGGTCAACTCCTTTTGCTCATATAAAGATATGAGCCTGTAGGCTCATGAGCACTATTATGAATGAATCCCAAAAACGTCTCAAAAAGGTAGGTTGTCGTATTTTCAGGGTCTTGAAATTTGTGAAATTTGTACAAGGGACAATCTGTGCTTCTCTCCGCTCTCTCGCGTCTGTGTGTGCCACGGACAACAGCACTCTTTAAAAGCAAAGTTTATAAACTTTTTGTAAAATCTGAGCTGATAGAAATAGCAGAACATAAAAATGACTGACTTTTTCAGTTTTTAGCATTTTGATTTTGTATATCTGAGATACATGACTGTAACTCGGGCAAATCTGGAAAGTCTGAGTTTGAATCTCCGCTTGGGGTGTTCAAATGTGTGTGTATATACAGTATATATAAGGTGCTATATATATATATATATATATATACAGTATACGTACTGTATATACTAACTGAAGTATATACAGCTAGTATGTAGTATGTTCTGTGTCCTTTGGAAGTCAGTCAAAATGAAATAGAAAGAAGTGAATATAGGTATAGTCTACTCACATTTACAGCTCTTGGTCCAGCTTCAGCACTTCTCTGTCCTTCGATTCTCTTTCTCTCTGCCCGTTCTAACTCCATTGGACAAAGTGTAGCGTCATTCTATTCCTGTTCATACGGGTATCCCTTCTGCTTTGTACTAAAATGATTGCTGACAGATAGCGGCAGGACACATTGACACCAATGGAGAGGAAATAATGTAAAGTGATTGTGAGGTCTGACTTCATGGAAAACATTTATTTTAATGAAAATGTACTACTCTTATGAATGCATATTGTTTTGAGAAGCAAAGTGCTTTACTTTTGGTGACGCCACCAACTAGCTGGAACTATGTTCCTCAACGCCAAAAACCCAACAGAACTCGGCCCACGGGATGAAGTGGGGGGAAAGTCACTACATTACTGATAGGGATGTCATTCAACTTCATTTCAAAAAATTCAAACTATATCTGTAATGTCAAGACAGTGGTGATGAAAAATGGCCTCTGAGTGCACCATCACAATATCAGTGACTCACTTGTATTCTCACTTATAATTCACACTCAAACACAGGTTTTGTTCTTACGGAGCCTGTCCTTAACCCTGGGGGAAACATACCTGGTGCGCTGGGAGGTGGTAAGAGACGACTTGCAACGCTTTGACTGCCACCCTGAGGAGCATGCAGATGAGGCAAAGTGCCAAGCCAGAGGCTGTATCTGGAAGGTGAAGAGGAAGCGCAAATGTCACAAAATTGACGTCTATGGTTGTAAATGTTTGCTTTATTTTCTACTTTACTAATCAGGAGAGCACAATTGAGCGTGTCCCATGGTGCTTCTATCCCAAAGACTATGGATACTCTGTCACAACATTTGAAGAAACCAGCTCAGGCATTTCGTATGATATCATTCGGAATAAACGGTACCGGAGCAGCGGTCGCCCTGGGTCACCTGACATTGACAACCTTCGTGTTCAGATCAGCTACCACAGCAGTAATATGCTACAGTTCAAGGTTTGGGTTTAACTGTCTGTGCACATTTAATAGTATTTACAGTATGGTTTGTTTGTTAACAATTGTTTTAACAAATTTGGTTAGGGAACATCACACAATTCAAAATGTCAAAAGGAGGAAGAAAAAGTGCTTCATGTCTATTTCTGATCATTAATACACATGTTTTTACATACTGTACATGTTGACACTTACATTACATTTTGTTTGATTACTTTTTGTCATTTAAAGTTTGATCACTTCCTGTGTTTAAGTGTTTAGGTGCAGTACCGTAAATATATAAACAAATATATATGTTTTGTACATACTGAACATAGGCTGCACTTATGAGTCGCAGGTGTCCACATTGTAACATGAGATATTTACCCAGAAAGACGCAATGTAAACCTTGCAATTCCTCCTGTATTTCGCCTTTACAGCATCACTTGTTAGCTCCGGTGATGAGAAGTGAGATGCTTTTTTCATTGGATTTTCACAGCTGCCACCATCCAAGCAGACGCTGTTAAAATTCTACAGTTGATAAAACTCACTTAAGAATTGTCAGATCCAAACACTATCACTACATGAGGGTTCAAAATGTGATATTAGCATTCACTTTACTACTCCAGTTCACTGCTTCCTGGTTCTGAACTCTAAGCATCATTGGAACTGTTGTTCTTTTCACCATAAATTAGTCGCATTATTGTATAAGCCATTGTTCAATGGCTGGGAAAGAATGTTTGCAGTTTATATGCTGTAGAATTTACAGCATATAGTATATTTTGTACTGCATCATTTTGTTTCCACTAGTGCTGCAACATGCGTGCTTGCGGCTTACCACACTTTGACTCACACACTAATATGCCTTCCTGTCCAGATCTGGGACCCAGCCACGGATCGTTATGAGGTTCCAGTGCCGTTGTCTGTCCCACCTGTCCCCGAAACTAATGAGGACAAGAGGCTTTACAAGGTCCTTTTCAAGAACAATCCATTTGGCATCCAGGTCATACGGAAAAGCACAGGGACCAAGATGTGAGTGCAGGTGTTACAAGAGAGTGTTTGCACTGCACTTTGTTTAGATGCTACCATTTAGAGGTGCAATCTTAATAGATAGAAATTCAAAGTCACACACATACTGTATTAATATATTATAAAGATTCACCACACAAGCTGTAAAATAGTTTAAGGATGCATTATCTTCATTTCATAAAAGTTTAGATAATTTACAGTCAATAAAACTTACAAAGTAAGTATTTCATACAACTATAAGATTGTGAAAAAGTTCAAAGTGCTCGCACACTGATGGGCAAATAAATGCTCAACAAAGGCTTGCTGAGCCAAACTTTTTTTTATAGATACAAGGTTTTTGCTACATGTAATTAATCATGGTACTACAATATACATATATACACTGCTCAAAAAAATTAGAGGAACACTTTTTAATCAGAGTATAGTAACCTATCAGTCAAACTTCTGGGATATTGATCTGGTCAGTTAAGTAGCAGAGGGGGTTGCTAATCAGTCTCCGCTGCTTTGTTGTTAATTTCATTAACAACAGGAGCATCAGAGGGGCAACAATGAGACAGACCCCAAAACAGGAATGATTTTCCAGGATGAGGCCAATGACTCCTCATCTATTTTGTCTGATTTTTTACTGACTGACACTCTACTGCTGTAATTTTTCTTTTGGCTTGGATCAACATCTGTGTTGATAGCTTGGTGCGGTACCTGGACGCTACAGAGGTTGCACAGGTAGTCAACTCCTCCAGGATGGCATATCAATATGTACCGTTGTAAGAAGGTTTGCTGTGTCTCCCAGAACAGTCTCAAGAGCATGGATGAGATTCCAGGAGACAGGTTGTTACTCCAGGAGAGCTGGACAGGGCCGTAGAAGGTCCCTAAACCCTCAGCAGGGTCAGTATCTGCTCCTTTGTGCAAGGAGGAACAGCATGAGCACTGCAAGAGCCCTACAAAATGACTTCCAGCAGGCCACTGGTGTGAATGTCTCTGACCAAACAATCAGAAGCAGTCTCCATGAGTGTGGCCTAAGGGCCCGACGTCCTGTAGTGGGCCCTGTGCTCACTGCCAAGCACCGTAGAGCTCGATTGGCAATTGCCATAGACCACCAGAATTGGCAACTACGCCACTGGCACCCTGTGCTCTTCACTGATGAGAGCATGTTCAACCTGAGCACATGCGACAACGTGAAAGAAAGAGTCTGTAGATGCCGTGGAGAACGTTACGCTGCCTGCAACATCATTCAGCATGACTGGTTTGGTGATGGGTCAGTAATGGTCTGGGGAGGCATATCTTTGGAAGGACGCACAGACCTCTACAGGTTAGATAATGGCACCCTGACTGCTTTTAGGTATTGGGATGAAATCCTTGGACCCAATGTCAGAACCTACACTGGTGCAGTGCAACCTGGGTTCCTCCTGGTCCACGACAATGGCCGACCTCATGTGGCTAGAGTATGCAGGGAGTTCCTGGAGGATGAATAAATTGATACCATTGACTGGCCCCCACGCTCACCTGACCTAAACCCAATAGAACACCTCTGGGACATTATGTTTAGGTCCATCCGGCGCCGCCAGTTTGCTCCTCAGACTGTCCAGGAGCACAGTGATGCCCTGGTCCAGATCTGGGAGGAGATCCTCCAGGACACCATCCGTGGTCTCATTAGGAGCGTCCCCCGACTTTGTCAGGCATGCGTACAGGCACGTGGGGGCCACACAAACTACAGAGAATCATTTCAGATTCAGATTCAGATTGTATTTGTCACATACATATACATACAGTATGTGCAGTGAGTGCAGTGAAATGTATTGTATGACTGTTCAACCTGTAACCATTTAAGGGATAAAAATAGATTAAAAAAAAAAAAAAAATAAAATAAATAAAAAGAAAATAAAATAGGTATAAAATATAAATACAAAAATACAATATAATACAAATAAAATAAAATAAAGTACAAATGTACAGGAGATATGACGTGACGTGCAAGAATGGCAAGTGATATGTGTGTGTGACAGATGGTCACTAAAGTGTCGTAGTGAAAGTCTTAAAAGTGACTTGAGCTGTTTGAAGTTCACGGTTGTGCAAACTGTGCAGGGTTTGAGGTGAATGTGTGGAGTGAGAGGTGAAGTGATGGATAAAAGTCTGTGTTTATGTGCCCGGGTGTATCCCTGTTTAGAGTCAAAATGGCGTGTGGGAAGAAGCTCCTCCTCATTCTCTCGGTGTTTGCCTTCATGGAGCGGAATCGCTTTCCTGAACAGTGAGAAGAGTCCATTGTTAGGATAGCTGAGGTCCTTCACAATCTTCCTGGCTCTGGTCCTGCACCTCTTGTTATAGATGTCTTGCAGGTCTGGGAGCTCGGTGTGGATGGTACGCTCAGCTGAACGCACCACCCTCTGTAGGGCTCGCTGGTCCCGAAACATTAAATGATGCTGCCAGTCAGGATGCTCTCGATGGTGTCGGTGTAAAAAGTCTTTAGCACCTAAGAGGGTAGTTGAAAGTCCTTTAAGCGTCTCAGGTGGTATAGACGGTGCCGGGCCTTCTTCACCAGGGAGTTGATTTGACAGGACCAAGACAAGTCCTGCGTGATGTGTACATCAAGGTACCGGAAACTGTCCACTCTCTCCACCGGAGTCTCGTTGATGGAAGCAGGGTTGTATGTTCGCTCCTGCTTTGTACTGAAGACCACTATTAGCTCCTTAGTCTTGCTGATGTTCAGGAGGAGATTGTTCTCCTGGCACCATCTCTCCAGCTACCTGTAGGTAGGCCGTCTCATTGTTGTTGGAGACCAGGCCCACCACACAGTCATAGGTGTACAGCGAGTACAGCAGAGGGCTCGAAACACAACCCTGGGGGGCTCCAGTGCTGAGAGTAATGGAGGATGAGGTGTGTTTTCCCATCCGTACAGCTTGTTAGGAAGTTAGAGATCCACTGACACAAAGGTTGGGTGAGATCCAGGACCTCCAACTTCAATGTGAGTGTGGAGGGAATTATAGTGTTGAATGCTGAACTGTAGTCAACAAACAGCATTCTTGCATAATTCCCTTTTCTGCAGTCCAAGTGGCTCGTTGTTGTGTGAAGGAGGTGTGCAATGGCCTCCTCTGTAGACCAGTTTTGTCTATAAGCAAACTGAAGTGGATCTAGGGTGTCTGTAGCAACTCAAAATGAGAGATTTCAACACTACAACACTGCCAATGACATTTTGGCAAAATGGACCAGTCTGCTGCATCATTTTTTTCACTTTCATTTTTGGGGTGTCTTTGATTTCCCCCCTCTATAGGGTGATCATTTGAATTTCTATCAAATTATGTGTCATCATTTTGTTACTAATACATCACCTACTTATTAACTGGAAAGATATTCAAGATAATTTTTCCCCCCGTTTAGATCTGATGTGTTTTCAAAGTGTTCCTCTAATTTTTTTTAACGGTATATATATATATAGTCAGCTGGGATACGCTCCAGCATACTTGCGACCCTTATAAGGATAAGCGACATAGAAAATGGATGGATGGATGGATGGACATACATAGAGAGAGAGAGAAATACAAAAAGTGAAATACAGAAAATAATTAAGAACCTCTGCTCTAAAACAAGCAAATTGTCAAATACTTTAACATTTTGTAGTGTGGAGATATAGTACTGTTTGACTAAATAGGTCAGGTAACAAAAGGAGGCTCAACATTTTAGATTCAGTTTATGTGCTCTCAGCAACTCTGACATTAAATCAACAGTTTTGTAATGTTCTCCGTTCATGTTCGGCTGATTGTTGAAAAAGTTGATAAATAAATAAGTCATAAAAGTTGTTATTTGTCATAATAAAGAGAACTGCAAATGCAGCAGTGGCCACGACACAGCGCCCAGAAAATCCTAGGGGAAACCTTGAGATATGCTAAAAAGTTATATTTAATAATAATGAAAAAAATTGCATCACAGTCTTGTGATATAGATGAAAATGCATGTTGGTTTGAAATTCAGTCTTTGCTCTTTTTTCACATTTTTACTGTCGTTTTTTTAATGTTTCAAATTTTGCAACTTTCTTCTTAAATATTCTTCTTGTTGTAATATCATGACTTTATTTCTAAAATATTTAAACTTTTTTCTCCAACAACATTTTCCAAAAGTTAATTTCATTCTGTTTTGTTTGTCTATCATAATGTTACAACTTTTTATTTTATTTCTTGCTTGATTTCTTTTTTCTAAAATTACATTTTTTATCATATTACGTGTTTATTCTTGTAAAATTGCCACTTTTTTCTCTTTAGAATATGGATATTTTCTTGTAGTATTTTGACTCTATTTTTGTACAATTAGAGCTGTTTTTCACTTTTTAATACATTTCTGCTGTTGTTTTTTAAATATTTTTTTAGCTATTTCAACATCTTGTAAATGTTCTTCTTGTAATTGTGACGTAATTCACATGATGTTTTGATTTTATTCTTATATCATAACATTTCTTCAACAACCTATTTTTTTTTACCAAAAATGACAACTTAAATTGTTGGGTTTTTTTTTGTTTCTCAGAATATTATGACTTGTTAAAAATTACCTTTTTGTTAATATTTCAACTTGATGGTACTGAAATTACATTATTTTTCCTCATAACATTACATTAGTTTTGTAAAATCAAGAGTTTTTCTTCTTAGATTACACCTTATTCTCAATAGTTTGACTTTACTGCTATTATTTTGCATTTTTGCTGTTGGTTTTTTTCAGTTTTCTTGTTAAATTATATGTTTAAAAAACTGCCTTTGAACTATTAAATAATCAGCCGCCGGCCACATAAGGCCCCCGGGTCGCACTTCCAACTTTAGACACCCTTACTTACAAAGGTCTTTTATCTGAATTGAAACTTTGAAAAAATAAACTAATGCACAATACTAAAATTATATAAAAATTGTAGAAATGTAGAACATTTTTGCATTGTGGATGTTCTCTGTTATTTGGAGTCTGTGCCAGGAATTGGTTGTTGTTGTTGTTGCTGATGAACATTGCATGATGCCAATGTATCGACACCAATCTAATCGCAGTAATAAACATACCGAACATTATATTTACAACAATACAGCCAACTATGTGTTTATTACTGATTGATGATACTGAAAAAATGAAAATATTACTACTTATTACATATGTTGCCGTGTATATCCAAACTGAGCCTTACAATATTTTAGATACAGCTAGATGTCCTTTGCCAGGACAAAAAAGAGACTGACTGAGGAAAGATATAAAAATACAATAATTCATAAATTCCACAATGAATATAAAAATAAATATAAATGATTATATGTGTGATTGAACAAGTGTAATCAACGAAAAAACCAGCAACATTCAATACAACTATTTATGTGCATATTTGAGCAGGTTTATTGTGTCGTGCCAGTTGAAGAGTCGCTAATTAATACGTCTGAAATGATGCTGGTACATTCTTGAGGGGATAACTGTTATTTTTTTGGATGACATTCTTTGGCAATAATCCTCTCTTATTGATTTTAATCCTCTTGTCACTTTTTTTTAGCTGGGACTCCTCTCTGCCAGGCTTTACCTTCTCAGACATGCTCATCCAAATGTCAACACTTCTGTCATCCGAGTACGTGTACGGCTTTGGCGAGACCGAACATCTAACATACAAACATGACCTGAACTATCACACCTGGGGTATGTTCTCCAAGGACCAACCGCCGGGTGTAAGTATCCATTTAATGATACGCAACATCAGTGCGTACACGCACTGAGTAGGTGGTTTGTTTTTTGTGCTTAATAGCTGTTAATTACTTGCTTAACTAATTACTAATGAATTACCTTGCTTGGACTCTGTTTGTTAGAGCTGAAATAACAGATTTTTTTTTTGTTACATCTGTTGTGACTGGAGAATTTGTGTATGTAAAATGTATATTTGAATGATAAAGGCTGCTGTGCAGTGGCAGGATCCACAAATCAGCAGTAACAAATGCAATCAATGCTCCAACAACCAAGGGCGTACACGGGTGAACTAAATACAAGGAAACCAAATTAGCAGCAGGTACACTTAATAATGAAAGTAAAAGCGGCTGGAAACAGAACAGCACAAACATATCAAAAAAAGAGCCTGACCACAAGAACTGAGGAATAATAAGGATGAATAGACAAAGTCTCACGCCAGCACCACACAGGACGTGACAGTAACCCCCCACCCCCCCCCCCCCCCCCCCTGAATAGACAAAGTCTCACGCCAGCACCACACAGGACGTGACAGTAACCCCGCACCCCCCCTCCCCCACCCCTGGACAGATCCCAGACGGGATGGTGAGTCCGGGAAAGCTGGCGGGACCCCTCGGGGGCTCAGCCAGGAAGGCATGCATGGAAGAGCCGGTGAGACTCCAGTTCGGGGCAGAGCCGGCGGGGCAGAGCCGGCGGGGCAGAGCCGGCGGGACCGGCACGCCGGGACCCTTCTGGGAAACGACTGGGAATGTAGGGCCGACATAGCTGGGAGAACCGGCAAGGTGGCGGCTAGGCCTGTTGTGGAGCAGAAGGAGGTGGCGGCTGTCTTTCTTGACTTTCGCATTGTAGTGACAACCCAGAAGATGCAGAGAGCAGGACTCAAATGCAGAAAGTGAATACCAAAATAAGAGCCTAACCACAGGAACTGAGGAATAATAATGAAGACTAGACCGATTGTCACTCCGGAACCACACAGTGTGTGACACACGATAACATAATTTTACAATAGACTCGTTCCTGCAACAGCAAGAAGAGTGACTATTTATTAATTTTGAAGTCCATCAAGCCGACATTAAATATAACAAACCAAGAGAGCCTTAAACAAAAAAAAAACCTTAGGCTACAGGACCCCCGGGGGCGTACCCCCCTCCCAACCCTCCCTGAAGCCCTGCCGGTGGCCTCGCCACATAATTAGGGTTTTGGCAAAGCTAGGACCAATATGACATGACACACACGTACACTAGGTTGGTTCCTGCAATTTTCTGCATTATACTGTATTTAATTAATCAAACTACTGTGGTTTGTCTCAAATTGTCTCAAAATGTCCCCTAGCAAATATAACTTTATTTCATGGTAATGGTAATGTGGTAGTACAAATGAGAAAACTGCAACAATCCTGACCGTTCTCTTTTTTTAGTCAGATCGAACAGCACACACACATAGCTCCTTAGGTACCAGAAGAGCAGGAGGCTGATGGAGTGTGACATGCCCATGGGCTTTCATCATGGATGTTGACATCTGAAAGTGGCAGATTTCCTGTCCCTAGCACATCTCTATGAATCCTTCATAGTCCGGTCTGCCTTGTTCCTTATCTTCAACCTAATGCTCAATTGTGTGTGAAACTTTCGTTTTAATCCCTCACATGTAGACAAAAAGCACAGCTCCTACCACGCCTAAACAATGAGCCAACAAAAACAAAGTGACGTGTATTGCCTTTGTTACAGTACAAGATGAACTGCTATGGAGTACATCCATTCTATATGGGACTTGAGACCACCGCGGATGCTCATGGAGTGCTGCTGCTTAACAGCAACGCGATGGGTGAGATGAAATCGCAACCCACACACACATGCTTGATGAAACACTTTATGTCAGCACGTGTTTTGACTTGGATGCGGTAAGTATTAATATCATTTTTGTTCATTTTATTTTAAGAAGCCTGCTGAAATCCAGTACATGTGACATGTTTTTTTTTGATCGCAGAAACATCAGGTTTTTATTGCAGGTTTGGATTACCTTACAACATGAACAATAATCCCTAATAATGAAAACAGTAGCTACTGTTGCAGCCTTAACCCACGCCAAGCCAAACTCAACTACGAACACCAGACTTCACTTCCTGTCCGCCCGGCACTCAGCTCCTTAGGGAACACATTTATACCGGAACACATGAGCATATCTAGGTCTTAAAAGGCTTATTTACTCTCACTATGTTTTCTGTATTGGGTATTATGAGTGTAAAGGTGTCTGTTGGAGTGTTTATGTCGAGAGAGTTCTAATAATGTTAAAAAATATATTTAGAAGTTATAACTAGGGTTTCTACGCTCTAACCACGAAGAAAATATTCCTTTTAAAAAGAAAAAATCCTACTTCGGAGAACTTCACTTATCACGGCCGTATCTGGAACCTAATAACAGTGATAAACGAGGGATTATTCTATAGCTCTTGAATGGCTGTTTACACATGGTGAAGTATCTGTCAAGTATATAATAATTATTGCTTAGTATATTAGGGACACCCAGCATTGAATTGTAATATCGGTAGATATTGGTAGCGAGTTTTTACCGATAATGAAAACCAATTCAAAAAAACAACCTGCTGTGTATAGGCCTATGGGCTACCATACTGGCCGCCATCGAGGCATCCAGTGCGGCCACTGTTTGTTACTTCCTGTGTTATTCCTCCCAGTTGGGACTCAAGGTACCATGGTATAAATGACAAAAAAATTACTGCAGTGTGGCTGTAACTTTTGTCTTCTCCCAAAAGCGACGTACTTCATGACAACCCAGTCACAGCAACACAAATAACTTGGGTCTTGTTGAGAGAGCCATCTACCAGGACTTTGACTTAATCTTGCCATTCAAAATACAATTTTCTTTGCCATTTTCTGCTCAATATTTGTTCCAGCCGCAAACTCCACGCAAAGCTGCAGTCGCTGCAGTTCCTTAAACAATGGTGTGGGCCGCGATTGGATCAAACGGGACGTGTACACGTTAATTACGCTTCAAAAATGTAGTGCCATTAAGGTGTTGATTGGATCATCTGCCTGAGGCCGAAACCTTTTTAATGGCCCAAATCAGTGATCTTGAAGTATAAACATCCACCTGAGCATTTCCCAAATGTTTATTTCCATTGTTTTGAACTGATCTGAACTGAACCAGTCCCAGCAACTTTGTCTTCATTAAAAACAACTAGGAACGGAAGGTAGAATTTACATATAACTAAATAAGTTTCCGATTTGATTAAAGGACGATATTGGTTCATTTAGAACAGGGGTGTCACACCCGAACCACGGAGGGCCGAGCTACTGCAGGTTTTGTTTCCAGCTGGTCACTAAATCGGGTGATTTTAATGATGACCACTTTCAATTTGAGGGAAGGAGCTTATCAATTAAAATCACCTGCTGGAGAAACCGGTTGGAAAGAAAACCTGCAGTGTCTCAGCCCTTCATGACACGAGTTTAAAACGATCCCTTCCGCAAAGTTCCAGTAACTTTAAATTGATTCTGTAACTTTTTAGGCAAGAATTCAAGCAGTCTGACTGTGAAATAAACAGCTGGACACTGGACAGTGCAGGTGAAACTTCCTATATTCCCGTTGCTTTTTTTAAGGGAATCAGGTATAAATTAATTATGGCTATAAATAAACAACCAACACTTCAAGATGAATAAAAAAAAATTACCAGGTTTAATTACATCAAGTTCGTGATTAATTATATCTGATAAAACATGACTAACTTTAATGCTGTGATTCTCAAATAGTGGGGCTCCCCTGGACAGGAACTGTCAGGGGGTGCACGAGAAGCAGGGAGTACTTTCAGTGTTCGTGTAAACCTGCCAATATGTCCATTTATTATAGTCAACATGGCAGTGACTCTTGAATACATTTCACAGCTCTCTATTTTGTTGCATTTCCCTGGTTTCAGTTTCAAATTCAGTTTGTACTGTACAGATAAATCAATCGATATTATCAGTTATCAATGGTATTTCAATTGTGGGGGTGACAACATTTCTGCCCCATGGGGGTGCGTGACAGAAAATAACTGAGAACCACTGCTTTATTGTGACACCTCATTCACTTCTCTAACCCAAGTATTAAAGAAGTTATTTGGCACCATCAGATTTGACTGAACTGTCATATAGTCATATATATTGAAGTGAATGAATATCCTTTATGCTGTAACATTTGCACAAATGCTATTAATGCCATGAGGAGGTGTTTGATCAAGTTTTTTTAAGATAAAAAGCAACCCGAAACAGTCAAAGACAACCAGAACACAAACATGCACATCAGCATAACTTTAGGGTCGCTTTAAACACTTTTGGTCTTGTCCCGAAGCTCCCATTCATGAGTTCGAAAGGCTTGAAGTTGGACTTAACTTTTGATGTGGTCCAACACTCGTAAATCCGATATGAAATTGAAGAAGAAACTGAAATTAAAATTAAATGCTTATTTCGAGTATTTTTAAATCAGGCGCAATACAAACAATGAATAAACAGTTTTCCTCTCAAATCTAATCTCTAATTTGAAATAAGTTAAATAAATAAATGAAAAGAAACGTAATCAGTTGTATATTTGAAAAGGAGTGAGAAGTAAGACTTATTTACTCCACTTCCTGTCCTTAAACATATATCAACTTCCTTCCATCTCTAACACATACATACCTACCTACATACATACAGTACATACATTAACCCTATACACATCCTGTACATCCCTGTACAGTCACACTTGTAATATACTATTTAAGCACAAAATAACCAAAATAAGCAACTCACCTAGTGATTGGCCGCATTTCCTTCATCCGCACACCTATATACAGTTAAAATTATATTTTTATACATCATTTTAAACTTATTTGTACATTATTTGTCTTATTTGTACATTGCTTGAGTTCCACACTAAATCTCTTCAGAAGTCTCACCCCTCATACAGATAAGCAAAAACGTTTTCTGGTGGTACAAAATCTCGATTCTTTAAAGTTACATTTTTTCCTTAGATTATAACACTCTTCCCAATTTTTTAACAATTGCTAGAATAGTTTTTTTATTTTTTATTTAGACATTATTTGTGATGTTTAGTATTGTACAATGTCAGTAAGAGTATCTTTGACTCTAGAAATAATTGGTTTGTGTGTTCCCGATAACCAACTTTGTGGATGATCCGTATTGCTCTTTTCTGAAGAATAATTAATGAATATAACGATGTTTTATAGTTGTTGCCCCAAACCTCAGCACAGAACTTCAAATAAGGTGAGACTAGTGAACAGTATAGAGTGTGGAGTGATTTATTATCTAACACCTTCTATGCTTTATGTATTACTGCATTGTTTCTTGATACTTTGCTCTGTATATGTTTCATATGTGGTTTCCAGCTAATATTGTCCTCTATAATGACCCTCCAAAAATTTATTACATAAACTTTCTCAATTTCTACCCCCTGTATATTTATCTTTAACTGTGTGTACAATCTAAAATTTCCAAATACCATTTTTGTCTTACCCAAATTTAATGATAACCTGTTATTATCAAACCATATTTTTAATTTATTAATTTCTGCAGTTATTTCCTCCTGCAATTGTGCTATGTTATCCGCTGAGAGAAAAAATATTGGTATAGTCAGCCAATAGTACAAAATGCAGTAGCTTAGAGACCTTGTATATATCATTGATATACAAAATAAAGAGTTTGGGGCCTAATACTGACCCCTGGGGGACACCACAAACAATGTCCAGACGAGAATGTATGTAGCTAACTAACATGTACACCAATGAAAATGCACCCCATATCCTATGAAAAAATGCATTTTTAAGAATGTCCACATAGACTCTTCTATCAGAGTGAGCACGCTCAGCTTCACATGACGTCTTGTGAAGTGCGCCCCTGTCAACAAGCATGGCTGATCGACTTACGCCAAATCAAACTGTTACAAGGGTAATGTTTGATGTCTTTTTTACTAAAATAGCTTAAAAAAAACTACATCCATATACAGTAAACATGTAAAATAGTTAATCCAATGCTGTAGAAGTAGTTTAGACACCCACAACAAAAAAACAATCCGCTAAGTGAAGAGAAATTTTATGTTTATTATATTAAAATCATATTTTCATTATGATTTTTGCAACACATTGTATGTGTTCATGCCTCACATAAGGATTGTGGATGATGGGCAAAATTCCCCCCAAAAGTGCAGTTTTTCTTTAAATTTTGTCTGGTTCACTTCGGAATTACTGAATTTATTTTACCACTGATACTCTAACACTCTTATTTGTTAAAGTACTAGGAAAGACAAATCTGGCAACACAAAGACCCACAATTACAAGGGCAAGTTGTCTACTAAGCATTTGAAATATTCTGTTCTCTTCATTCTCATGCCATATCATAGTGAAAGAGGGTGTTTGTCTCTGCTAATGAGATCCTTCCTAAAACGATTATGGTCTCCTGTAGGAAAATGCATCACACCTAAAAAGGGTACAGCTATTATTTATGCATACAGTTTAACTATGCACATGCAGACACTTTTTATACTTGTTTTTTTCTGGTGTGCATGAGCATGGTTCGTACGCACAATGTCATATTCAAATGCATTTCATCATTAATAACTAATAAGTCGTAATAATTTGCTTTGCACCCAGATGTGACTTTCCAGCCCACACCAGCTTTAACCTACCGAACTGTAGGAGGGGTCCTGGATTTCTACATGGTCTTGGGACCTACACCGGAGATGGTGGTGCAGCAGTACACTGCTGTAAGTCTTCTTAGTTCCCTTATTTGTTTGCGTATGTGTGTGTGTGGGAGACATACATTTAAAATTGTGTTTGTGAGCCTATGTGTTGTGTCTGGCCCTGGGCCTCTGTTGATGGACTGTAGCAGCTGGGAGTTCCTCGCTTCATTGCGTTCTCTCATTTGGGCAGTCTAAACAAACACACACAGAGACACTCACACACACATATACTATTTTCCAGAACAACTTTTTCTTTGCTAAAGTTTTTTGACATCCTTCTTTGTTTTTTGTCTTTATAGCTGATTGGACGACCTGTTCTACCTGCTTATTGGTCCCTTGGATTTCAGCTTTGTCGCTATGGTTATGCTAATGACCAGGAGATAGCAGTCCTATACAAGGAAATGAGGGCGGCAGGCATACCTTATGTAAGTTCTCTGAGATCCATGCACCAATATATACACTTTTTTTAGAGGGTGCAATGTATCTTCATACATTGGCTAGATGCCTTTATTACAGATGTATCGTCTTAAGGGTAAGGCATTTATGAGGGGGGGAAGTGTATAAAGGTTTGCAATCTATGTTTTTATTATTAAAAATGATTTATAATGAATGATATAATATGAGATGTAATGAGATTTATTGTGTACATTGTGGCAAGTTGCACTGTTTTTTACCTTCCTCTTAAAAAACTCTTAAATTCTGTGTTGCATCGTAAGAAATAGCATGGACACCTATTCTAGTGCACTCAAAGACAGGAGGCTACACTGACACATTTGGTGGAATTGACTAAGCAATGTATTGGTCCATACTTAACAAAGCCCATCACAATCTCAGGAAAATAACTATATAACACTTAAATTAGATCAATGAAGACCTTTTTCTCCATAGACTTTAAACTGAGTGTAATCTAATTGTATATATGCTTCGTAGCCTCTATTACTCTGTTTGAGATTCTGTATGCTGAATTTTGTCATTTCAATTATTAATTATGGCCGTTTGACTGATGATGCACTGTAAACCGAGAAAACTCACCATAGTCCGTCAAGTGTTTTTTTCTTTCTTCAAATGCTGTATTAAATGGAAGCTTTTTAACAAAACCCGCAAGATATTTTTGATGGCATGTGTTGCTATGATGCAAACTTTACATCACTCTCACAAATGACATATAAGTTCCATAGGTTCCACGGGAGACATCCTTGGTTTGGTTTTGTGTCGGGCGTCTGCGCAGTGTGAAGGAAAGGGGGAGGGGGACATGACCCAAAACATAAGAGTAAGACACTGCACTGCACACAAGGACCTGTACGCTCTGACAAAACATTTATTTGCATCACGTGCTTTTCTATGGAAATCGGCTGAAACTCGTTGGTGGCCAGTCAATCGGAGCATTGCCTAGTTACAAGTAACTAGTTACAAAAATAGAAATTATATAGCCTTGTATTGCCATGAAAACTAAAAATGTATCAAACCAAGGGAATGCGTCTTTACCAAATACAGGACTAAGTATTTTGTGTTAGACATTTTTTCTGTTCATTTTTTGCAAATCGCTGATATTTTTATGACTTGTATTTGTTTATTTGACTGTAATCTGCAGGATGTGCAATACGCAGACATTGACTACATGGATCGGCAGCTTGACTTTGTCCTGGACCCCGAGTTTTCTGGACTCCCTATCCTTGTTGAAAACATGAGAAAAGAGGGCATGAGATTCATTTTCATTCTGGTAAAAAAAAAAAAAACAAACAATAAACACCATATCAAACAGTCAGATTTTCCTGCAAACTAGTAACAGTACAGACCCAAATATGTGTGTAGTCATGTGATTATTCTTTTCAGAAATTAAGAAGAGAAGTGAGACTGTTCATTCATTCTTTTTTTTTCTTTCACACCAGTGGGTCTTCAGTTAACCTTAAATGCATGTTTTTGGAACGTGAGAGGAGACAACAAAGAGAACAGGCAAATATCACATTTTTTTAATTCTAGGACCCAGCCATTTCAGGCAACGAGACTCATTATCCTGCCTTTGATAGAGGTAAAGCCGCAGATGTCTTCATCAAATGGCCCAAAGACCTTGGTGGTGACATTGTGTGGGGGAAGGTAAGATGAAGTGGATTGCCCGTATTGTTATTACTTTTGGATATTATGCCATGTTTTGATGTGATGTCACATCATTGACTCGTAGGTTTGGCCAGATCTCCCCAATGTCTCAGTTGATGAATTTCTGGACTGGGATACCCAAGTAGAGGTATACATGAGCAAATTACACAAGATAAGGTGTACTGTGCATTCAAGGTGTAGGGTCCTGAAACATCATATTTCTTAGAATACAATATTTCTGCAAGCCATGGTGACACAATGGAAAGGTTTGGCTGCCATTTTCAGAACTTAATCATCTGATCACATCTTTACAGCTCTACAGGGCTTACACTGCCTTCCCTGACTTCTTCCGTGATGTTACCGCAAATTGGTGGCAACAAGAAATAATGGATTTCTATCAGAAAACTATGAAATTTGATGGCATCTGGATTGTGAGTGACTTGAAATAGACCATTGTGATAAACAGACTATGTTTTTTTATGCTGTTCTTGTTACGTCCAATGTACTTTTATGCTGAAATAATCATGTCCGTTGTAGGACATGAATGAACCAGCTAGTTTCGTGCATGGTACAGTTGGGGAGAAGTGTCTGGGTAACAGTTTGCTGGAGAATCCGCCATATATGCCACGTAAGACAGTGTTTGCATATTTCAGGTTCTGTAATTTCACTATCAAGCTGTATTTACATGCATGCGTTTTTGTGTCCTTGTCCAAATAGCCTTGGAGTCTAAACATCTTGGCTTAAACCACAAGACTTTGTGCATGAACAGCGAACACATACTCAGTGACGGGAAAGCAGTCAAACACTACGATGTCCATAGCATCTATGGCTGGTCCCACACCAAACCTACTTATGAGTAAGATATACAGTATGATGCATTCATGTCTGAGTTTTGTTGTGTGATTGTGAGTGCATGTAAAATTACCTTACCAATCAAACTACAATATTAAAATAAAGAATGTATGTATATTGGCAGGCCGCACGGTGGTTGAGTGGTTAGCACATTGGCCACACAGTGAGGAGATCTGGAAGACCTGGTTCAAATCTCAGTTGGGCATCTCTGTGTGGAGTTTGCATGTTCTCCCCGTGCGTGTGTGGGTTTTCTCCGGGTACTCCGGTTTCCTCCCACATTCCAAAAACATGCATGTTAGGTTAATTGGTGACTCTAAATTGTCCATCAGTATGAATGTGAGTGTGAATGTTTGTTTGTCTATATGTGCCCTGCGATTGACTGGCGACCAGTCCAGGGTGTACCCCGCCTCTCGCCCAAAGTCTGCTGGGATAGGCTCCAGCATCCCCACGACCCTAATGAAGAAAAGCGGCATAGAAAATGAATGAATGAATGTATATTGGCAAACTTATAGAAATATTAGTGTCTACTAGTTATGGGGTAATACTGTAGTTTAGTACTTCTATTGTCATAACTTTTGTGAGTATACAAAAGCAATCACAGAATGTGAGCTGAATGATCGACTCTTGAAAATTCACTTTTAAAAAAAACAGCTGGCCCCCGGGCTGCTCTTTGGACACTTTGGACATATAAGCAATTAGTGGATTAAAAAGAGCGGCCTGTGCAGCTGAAAAATTGTTTCTAAATGTAAAAGCAAGCCATCACAATGCATTTAATCAACTTCGAAAGACCAGGTTGTACTTTTGATCAGCATTCAACAATTTAAAGACAATATTCCAAGTAAAGTGTGGCAAATGACATTGTTGAGACCACCAGATAATTTGCACATGAATAAAAATGCTACTGCATGTACAAGATATTAAATAGCAGGGCAGCGATACACAAAAATCACGGTTGAGTTTGGTTTGATGTCACGGTTAGATTTTTTTCAATACAAAATGATATATTTTTGTGCTCACTGCTTAAATTTGACAGTCATGTCTCTAATTTGATTTTTGTTTTGTTTATAAGGCATGCAAGGTTCATGAGGAAATCTTGTAGGGGGTCAAGTGCCCGCAGCATGTCCTGGAAACATGTGTTGTCGACAAAAGAAAAGGGTTGCATATTGACAGCAATAAAAGTCGTAATCGCCTAGTCGATTTCTTTTGCTGTCTTAGAATCATGTGCTAATGGCTGTTTAGGTAATAGCCAGGGTGCTTCTTTTTTTGTCTGGTTCCGCTTGTTTTTGCATCGGGGGGATGTCAGCGTAAACGGGTTGACATGTTTGTTGTTGTTGTGTGACAATTGCAACATACCGTTGTACTTTTGTGCACAATGTGCTTTCCAGCGTATGTAAGAATCATTTCATCAGCAGCACAGGCTCTCATGTTGGTTTAGAGATGCTCTGACAACCGATTGTTAGTCTTGGGATACCTGGTGAATCTCTCTACAATCAATTAATCTCAGGATTTATGGCTGATTCTTATTGGTTGAGGAGGCAGCCATCAACGCAGCATGTTGCTTGTCAAACTGGATATGCGGTTGTATTGGTTTATCATTCATAACCCTAATGCATTGTTGCAACCCCTGTGTTTATCAACTTCCCCACAGCTCAGTGAGTTGAAAGGAGCATAACCACCATCTGGTGTTGTGTAGATTGACATACTTTAACCAAACATCCCACTAAATCCAGTGCATACATCTAGAATGCTGATAGAGACTCAAGATGAAAATCTTGGAGTTACTACTCCGCACATGACAAAAAAGTGTGCTGATATCTTGCCAGTGTATAAGCACAACTATGGTGAGCAGGGTGGCACATACAGCCACACAGACAAAGTGCAAATGCTAGAAATGAGGGATAGCTGATGGAAAACATGACCCTGCATGATCATGACTCTGAAAGACCTTGGTGCACTTATCAGCTCTGTATCCTTCACAATTAACCAGCTACTATTGACCGGAGCCTCAGTCCAAGAGCCATCAGTTGATGTCGACCCATTGGCCTGACATTTAACAGATAAAAAGAACAGTGCGTAGGCCCCGCAGACCCATCACTGTGAATAAATCAGTTTCAAGTTACAACCGATGGAGCGTTCCCAAAACCAGAAAATATAACAACATGACCTTTGACTGCATGGACACGTCAAGCATCATATATCTGATATGATTCATGCTCAGCTAAATAAATCCTGAAATATTAAAAATGAGCCAGACAAGGTACATGAACTTACCCATCTGACCCGTGACCTCAACTGCTTTAAAACTCGGGGTGGGTGACCTTTGCAATCCATGCGGTTCTTAGTTGTGACTCTGCCTTTTTCTGTTGGCTTGTATTGCACTGCTTTTCTACCCGATCTATTGTCACCCCTTAATGACAGGGAATGTAGGTACTGTGAGGTTACCCAGCATGCATTTTATGTGTATTTGTATATGGATCTTTGTGTGGTAGTATTATTTTGATACCCACACAGTCTGTGTGGTGCAGTTGCATTATGTGTCTGATTTGTGTTGACAAATAGTGTTGTTGGTTTTTTATTTTGACATAAATACTACTTCCAAGCTGAGGTTGTCTCCGACCATTACTTGTGCGACTTGGCCTAATATACTAACAACCTTGTGAAAATGACTTTCAAATAGTACAACAGAGTGCTGTTGCCACTTTAAGAAGTAATAATAGACAACACCTGTCTGTATAAAAACTCCTTTAGAGAATAAAAGCTCACGATTATTATTTTTTGCCCAGGGAAAGACCCAAGTCTGACTGAACACGAGAGGGCGCGGTGTGCTGTTTTATGGGTTTGGGTGTGATAGGCTTTTTGCTTAGATAAATACAAATCTGAACTTCCTGGGTAAACCAAACCAGACTGATAAATATAAAATATTGGGTGACATATCCATAGGAAATTATTCGCATTTGTTCACATTTTGTCTAAATTATGTCAGTTTCAATTATCACACCGACAATGCCATAAACCCGGCCTTATAGTATAAGCATTCACATAGTGGATTTTAGTTTTGGGTAAGGATTTAATGTTTAATGTATGTTTTATAAATGTAATGTCTCTTTTATTGCACAGTGCCCTGCTGAATGTAACAAGCAAAAGAGGAATTGTGGTGACCAGGTCCACTTACCCATCCAGTGGAAAATGGGCCGGACATTGGCTAGGTGACAACAACGCCAGCTGGGACCAGTTATATAAATCTATTATAGGTATGTATAAACTCTTCTTCTTTTCCTTTCGGCTTATCCCTGCTTATCTCAAAACTTGCTATAATTAAACAGAGATCAGTACATTTGTTCCGTTTAATTAATTGCATGTACGCATGTAATTTTGCTAAATCTATCTATAGTGTATTAGTATCAACTGCAGGAAATGCTCAAGTCGTTTCTCTCTTGCAGGCATGATGGAATTCAGTTTGTTTGGCATCCCTTATGTAAGTATCATCACATGATCCTGTTTTTTGATAAGACGTAATCTTATTGATGTGACCTTGTCCATCATAAAAAGATTACACTGGTACAGTGCTGTTATTCTATTTTGCTGGACACTTTGATCAAAGGACATCTTGTAGAGTATGTTCTTACATCAGGGGACAGGAAGCCTGATGCTGGCAGTCAATGTCTACAAAAAAACCCTCTTATTCCATTATTTACATTTTGGACATTTGTTATATGTGTACCCACATTGGCCTTTTTTGTTTTCAGACTATATGGTCTTTTTTTATAGTTAGTATAGTATAGTTCATCATTATATATATTTTTCCCACTTTAAATTTTTGCCTTGCAACCACAGCTACAAGCTCATGAATGGTGTTGGCTTAGTTTTTATACCAGATGCCCTTCCTGACGCCAGACTGGCTGTGAATTAAAACCATGCCCTATGCCATGAAAGGCAGAAGCGTGCACCATTACAATACAAGGGATTCTCTTCTTCATAGAAGACCTAGATTCAGCAATTTCAGGAGAAATTGCACGCGAATGCTGAAGAGCTGAAGCTGAACTGAAATGCTGTTGAAATGTATGAAGAAGCATCATTTGGAATGTGTTAAATGTGTTATGAGGATGGAAAAAGGTCACCATCATCCCTAATAAGCCAAAAGATGGCGCCCAGTAGACTACAGTGACTTTTTGTTTAACTTTAATTATTGGAGTTGTTTCTTTTTAGTTATGTTTTTATTTCAGCAATATTTATGTGCCAGTGAGACTGGCACATAGTGTGCCTCTTCATAAGAATATATGAATAAAAACAAGCAGAATGTTAAATGTAATATGATTTTATAAAATATGTTGGACGGCTAAACCAGGGTAGAAACACCAACATTTGGGTTGGGAAACAACCACAGTACCACCCAAGCAATGTTAAGACGAGTGCAATGTTAAAGGAAATGTAAAATGATTTTTCTCCAGTAGTGGGCACCATTTTATTTGGATTTTAGAATTTTAATAATTAATACTTTATTAATTATAATTTTATATTTTATTATGATTACAGCAGGATCAAACCAGAAACCAGCTTTTCAGCATTCACACAATAAAACCCTTAATGTTTTTGTTTTTTTTCCCCACACATTTCAGCAACATTAACTTGCACAATCAGGGGCATACACTGTAGAGATGGAGGTATGTCACAAGAAGGGAAATTCCACACATATGGGTATCCCGGGCAGCACGGGTGTCGATGGCTTGCTCAAGAGCGCCACTGCATTGCAAGTAAATTAGGATCCCTCGGCAACCTTCTTCTTTTGCAGCCCCTTTACAGTATGTTCTCTGAGGGGAGGTTCACTGTACCATTTGTTTAAAGTCCTTGTTCTAGGTTATAAAAGGTATTCAAATCCTTTAGCATGCTGCATGTCTTGAAGACGTGATATAAACCATGTTTAAAATGTAAAATAAGAAATCAAAATCCACATTTTTCCAACTTCTTGCTGTCTTGTGTGATTTTCTTCATTCTCAAAAAAATTACAAATACATTCTATTCAAAGTATGAATAATATATTTTCTCAACGTCTTGCCTTTTTCTTGAATTTTTTCCTCTCCTTCAGACCGGAGCAGACATATGTGGGTTCTTTAATCCAGCAGAGTATGAGATGTGTCTTCGCTGGATGCAACTGGGTGCCTTCTATCCATACTCGCGCAACCATAACGGCAAAGGCAACCCGGTCAGTACACAAAGCAGGATGACAGTCTAAGGGTCAAATGATTTATTGTTGACTGTTTGCTCTGCGGGCTGCACGGTGTGTGGAGTTTGCATGTTCTCCCCGTGTGTGCGTGGGTTTTCACGGGTACTCCGGTTTCCTCCCACATTCCAAAAACATGGATGTTAGGCTAATTGGCGACTCTAAATTGTCCATTAGAGTGTGAGCGTGACTGGTCGTATGTCTTTGTTTTTTGTCTATATGTGCCCTGCGATTGACTGGTGACCAGTCCAGGGTGTGCCCCGCCTCCCGCCCAAAGTCAGCTGGGATAGGCTCCAGCATACCCGCAACCCTAATGAGGATAAGCTGTGTAGAAAATGAATGGATGGATGTTTGCTCTGCATTTTTATACTGTGATCGACACTATACCTAGAATAAATACAAGATCACATTTAGGTTGCTATAAAAGACTGAGGCTAAACATGCCAAATATTAGCAAAAACACACATTCACAAGATAGACTGGTTTGGTGCTGTTGTATTGGTGGCATTCATTTTTGCAGTGACCTTTAAGAGAGCTGGAACGCGTCTAAGAAATCCAATAAGGCCTGTCCAAGGATCAATCCCATGAGGCAAAATTTCTCTGCAATAGAGTCTGAAGTACTCGACAGAATGGTGTGTGTGTGTGTGTGTGTGTGTGTGCCTGTGTACTAGGGTGGGTGGGATGATTAAAGTCTCAAGGTGATCTGGACACCACTGTACACACACGCACACAGAGCCTATTATTCCAGCTGTTTTGTAAGGGCTTGCAAATGACTGTTTAGACGCAGACAGCATTTTAGAGAAGATGAAGAAGATTACCCAGATGATGTGGGGTTTGCTGCTCGGAATCAAATACTTGAAGATCAGATCAAGTTAGCAATACAACAAGTAAAAGAGAAGCAGAGAGAGAAAGCAAGGGGCGTACATGGCTGGAAAAAATTTACATTTGAGATTACGAAGTGAACTATCTCTCCTGGGAGATTCATGTTGTTTTCATTTCATATTAAGAAAACAAAGTTGAAAAACATTGTAATATAAAACTGATAAAGTGAACATATCACAGATTTAAGAATTGTCAGATTTGTCTTGTCTGTGATATGATTTGGTCAAAACATTTTGAGGATTGAGAATTACATTGATGTTGGGGGGAGGGCTGTCCTGGTTCTACTGTACTAGAAGTCAGACCTGATGTGCTGGCCCTCTACCCTGAGGGAGCGGAGCAAAAAGTGAGCATTATTATTATTATTATTATTATTATTTCTATACTGGAGGGAAAGAAGGAGATTATCCCTAAAATCAATACATTACAGACTTCATCCTTCTATCACCAGATGTAGATGCTTTGCACGCCACACCAAGGTCCGAAGCCCCAAGGGGAACGGCTAATAATCGGTAATAAAATTGGAAAAAAATCAATCCACTTTTCTCTGATGTCATCTGGGAGGTGATGTAATGATGCGTGATTTTCTGGGCATCCAATATTAAATCACAAGAGTACCAAAATTAAACGGAAATACATGTGGAAATAGAAAGACAAATAATAATAAAAAATATACAAATGTAGTTCCAATCTTTTTCCTTTTTGTCGTTGATTTTCCTGTTTTGTCTTTGTCTTTTCCATTGCTTCTTCTCATTGCATTTACCGAATGGCTCAAGCTGGCGGCAAAAAGCAAAGGCAATAGAAGGATCATTCATTCTGCCAGGGTGGCTATTCCACACCTGATCACACAATTCCTGCTTACAGTGGCTATATAGCTACTATATAGTGGCTATATAGCCATGGTCTGGCAGAAGTCTCTGGCCGGGTTTTTTTTACGCCTTTGGGTTTTGTCGCCAGCTTAAGCCATCCGGTAAATGCAATGAGTAAAAAGCAAATGGGAAAGACAATACAGGAAATGCAATGACAAAATGGAAAAGCAAAGGAAAAATAGAAAAAGAATTGGTTACATTTGTATATTTTTAATACTGATTCCCTTTTATGTTTCCACTAATTTAGGCACTCCCGTGTTTCTATAATGCAATGCCAATACAGCACACTTAACATTCAGCTTTGACATGATTGTGCGTCTAAAAAAAACTCATGGAGGATGTTTACTCAGAGCAGGTGAAGAAACTCATTGTGAGGGCTTGCATATGTAAATTTGCCTTATTGTTTTGTAGGGTCAAAATCTCAAGACACATTTTCTGACATGGGAATTTGAATGGAGAAAAAATACGTAAAATGAAATTTCACACTTGTTGGTTGGGCAGGCACTCCAGAGACTCACACGTGCATACAAGCAAATAAAAAGTCAGTTTTCCATACGTCTCCTTTAAGCTCAAAAAGCTATTTCCTTTCTGTTTAACAGGCTTGGAAACCCAAATTTCTTATTAGGTGTTGCCATCTTTTGATGTGGGCTGTTTAGTATGGTTTCAAACACACACATTTCACACCGAGGGATGTGTGAAATGAGGGTTACTAAAAGAGCAAGTTCCAGTTAATTACAACCTTGAACATTTCCTTAAAAATGAAAAGGTAATCTCCTTGGGTCAGAAGATAATGGAAATGTTCTACATTCCATCAGGTGCTGAAATGCCAGCAGTATGTAACCATTTGTCTGCAGTTAAAAAATATTTTAATAACCATTATTTACTTGCAGCGGAAGCAAGCTGGTTTAGCTTTAGTACGTTAATACCAAAGTCACACTAGCGGCGGAATGAGCCAGAATGTCGTCATAAATGGTGCCACCGGCGTGGAGAGTGCAGAAGTGCTGAAAAAAGGATCAAAGCCAACAAAGCCCGTTGAAGCTTCACTCACCACTTCTGCGTCGCCAATTTACATCCATCCATCATGCACAGTACAGAGGTGCTGAAATCCAAGAAGCTCCCAAAGTGCCACCTTCCTGATAAATATTCAAACAGCATTGAAATGTTGTCCCGAATGTGGTACGAAATTCAAAACATTTATGGCTCTGCTTGTTTCAAGTCGTGTTTAGTGTGACATTGGCTTAAGTAAATTTCACTCCCGGACGTTTCAAGAGCTGTGTTGGTCACTGGGCAGGGTAGATGGGGCTTTTAGCTTACTGGCTGGCAGAAAGGTTGAGGGCTGGAAAGCACAGAAGGACCACAGTTACATTCTTTAATCGTCAATCTGGCAAATATTTTGACATTTCTGAATTTATTTAAACTGAATAGAGAGTCACATTTCACCCTGATTCACACATAAATGCACACAGTGAAGTAATAAGAAAAAGACTGTGTCAATCATACTATTATCTTTATTAAAAGGCAGCCTTTGTGTTACGTCCCTTGTATTGAATCGCAGTAGCACGGGCAGTAGCTGTGGAACATGGTGCTGACGCTTCTCTCAAGGTTGTGTGATTTGAAATACTGGAAAAACATCAAACAAAAAAAGCCCTTTGAAATGTGTCTATTCAAATGCGGGGCATCAATCTGCACTCATTGTTGACCTCACATTGTTGCCTGTTGGAGGTCCAAGGTGGCAATGCGATTCTTATAGACTAGCATTTAACCTTAGGGATCAAAAATAATTAAAACAGGCCAGTTGTTACTGTTGTCTGCAGAGAAGAAAACATTTGGGCAACTGAAATTGTGTAAACATTTGAAAAAGATGGCAGCCAGACATTTAGTGCCATTGGTCAGCCTGTTGATTACAGGTTGATAATGCACCAGTCAATGTTGCACGGATCTTTAGACAACTAGTGGAAGTTGAAATCGTTGCAGTTCTACCAGGGCATGCACTGGTGATAACATAGATAAACAATTACTGTATGTCAGCAAGTTTTAGTTCCCGCAAAAGAGTGGACCATTTATACAGATTTTTGAAATAAGTCTCTATATACACATTACGCATGTCATGTTCTAAGTTCATGAAAAATGTCAACTGTGTTCATTCATGTATGATTATTTGTTGTTATCAGAGACAAGATCCTGTTTCCTGGAACTCCACCTTCGCGGAGGCGTCCCGAAAGGTCCTCAACATTCGTTACACCCTCCTGCCATATCTGTACACGCTCATGTTTGAAGCGCATATAACAGGAAGCACCGTTGTCAGACCGCTACTGCATGAGTAAGTGCACCAAACGATGCCTAATTATTTTTGGGAACGCACTGACAAGCAGTAATTTCTCGTTATTTGTGGTTAATTGGTTCCAGACCAGACTGTGATAAGTGAATTTAGTAGTATTTCTTTTATTCTTGAGTCACATTTACTAGTATTGGCATCTGTGCTGTCAGGTTTGTGAAGGATAAAACTACTTGGGACATCCATAAACAATTTCTGTGGGGACCTGCTCTTCTTATCACACCTGCCCTTGAAGCGGTATGTACACATAAACATACATTTTACCATTACAATATGTACAGTATACCTGAGGCAACATTTATGCATCCGGATATTTGTTGTTGAAGTAATTCCCCTGGCTTTGGGATTGACAGGGTGCCACACTTGTAGAAGGCTATGTTCCTGATGCACGCTGGTATGACTTCCACACGGTGAGTCCGGCAACCTTGACATCATTGCTCCTAATATATTTCATCAAAATGTATCATTATTGTTTTATTTGAGCCACAAATGCAGATGAAAATACATTTACTGCATGCATTGAAGCACCTGTGCAATAAATATACTTTTTTAAAATAATTACGTTGAACCAAACGACTGCAAATAATAATGAAAAATATGTAATCCTTATGAAAGGAGGATTTGACTTCATAGTAGACCCTATGATTATATTAAACCCTTCGGTGGTTGGTTTTATTGTTGTGGGCCATTGGTGCCGGCTGATTGAATCATTTTTTCAATTTTTATTTTGTAGTTACCCTTTGACAGAAGTGGATGCTCAGTATTTTTATTTAGGTACCTGACTTAAAATGTAACATGGTTTGGACTTGTTTCATCACAAAATCCAATTTGCAGTTATCGTCATTGACTTTTGCATCAGCGAGTAAGGTACATGAGTCAGTGAAATTGCACGTTACATTTGTCACTTTTTTACTCAGGCATTGGCATAAAACTAAAGAGGAACTACAAACCAACCGAATAACCACATTGGATGATGAGATGTAATGCCTCATAAACAGTATGGCACACAAATTATTTTATGGGCGTAGACAGGACTGCTGTCCTTCTGTCGCTGCCCTCTTCAAACTTGAACAAGGCGCAGTCGTCAACGCAATGCATTTCTGTTTTGTCATTATGTCATAAGTTGGCAACACTATCAAATTACATTACAAATGTGATACAAATATGGCATGAAAAATATTAATATGTTTTCTTCAACTGGTACCTTTTCATCAATGGTCATCCCTAATTAGTGTTCTTATGGATGCTGGCATTGAAGCAATTTTATCACAAAAATAACCCGATGCATCTAAAGCTTTTTTTAATAAATCTTCTACTCATAAATGATGTTTACTTTACTATACCACTAATACTTAGTGCCATTTCTTTATTTTATAAACTGAAAAACATTTGTTGGCCTTACTTTTTTCCCCCACATAAAGCACAAGCGCCTATCTATAAAAAAATCTATAAAATTCACCTTTTTTTGAGCATGGATGTACAGTATAATTCTACACCTTGGCTGTCATGTTTATTATTTTTTTGGGCAGAACATAAAAATAATAAAATATCCTTAATGCATTTGACTCATTGGTAAACTTGAGTCTAGCTGGCACTGCTGTCAAGAAGAAAAACTAACAAAAACAACAACAATAAAAACGCTAGTTTTTCCTTTGTATAGAAGGACAGCAGCGACAAGCACCCTTCCAGCCCACGTATGCACCTTACCATATGTAATTTCCCTGTAATTTATTGTCTTATTAGCATCGTAATGACGTACACTTACATTACAGGACATTACACGGGCATTGCAAGTCATCATGTATAATACATTATACTGGTGACATGCTGACAAGCAGAAATTGGCACATGTCATCAGCCATCCAGTGCACTCAGTAAAGTGCGCTCAGATGGTAGACTCAGCTGGTGCACTTAAGCTGAGAGGAAATATTTACTGCAACCTCATATCAGCGCCTTTACTGTGAATTTGTTCAGGAAATGTGCAAACCCAGCGATGCCCTTTTAAGAAACTGTTTAAAACGATTGGAATCTTACATAAAATACATTTGTAACAGTTGAATGGAAAAATGTTAATATTTATTTTATGTTATTTTTATGTTTGTATCCACTTCCCTCACCTAAGCGCACATGGTGTACTTAAACTAATATTGTTTTGTTTAGGCCAAAGATGTCAACGTGCGTTGCCAAATGGTCTCGATGCCCACACCAATGGACCATATTAATCTTCACATCAGAGGTGGATACATCTTACCTTGGCAGAAACCAGAGAACACAACTTCCTACAGGTATAATTCATTTAAGGTGTGCAATTTATGTGAATATACTGCATTAAAGTGGCACATAAGAAAGTTAATACCAATAATCTATATAATTTTGATTAGGATCTTAATAAACGTGGATACAAGAATGTTTTTCACTATGGAATTTTGCCTCACCTTAAAATGTAAAAGAGAGTCCGGTTTGCCTTTCACAGTACTAAAATATTAGGTCATTCTTCTTGAAAAAGAAAGTAGCCTACTAAATAAATTTAAAAAAATTAAAATTTCCCTCCCAACAGAATAAAAAAATGGCACATTCCTGTGTCTTCCTACGTTGTGCAAATGTGCAGCACAGTGTTTTTTTCATTGTATGAGGGCTCTTCCGGGTCAGTGGAACGATTTTACACGGTTGAAATGTTGTTTGGTTACAAAAAAATTTGGCTAAAAAAAATCCTTTTGGAACGAATTAATTTAGTATCCCGGGGTTCGAGTGTATATAAGAACAAGAGATACTGTATTGTAGTATGGTCTAATATTACAATTTACTTCACTATGCAGATACTTTTATTATCCTATCTATTGTTCTTAAAAATATATGCATATTGAAGCAAATTAATATTAACAATAAATTATCCATCCATTTGTTTTCTATACCGCTTGTCCTCATTACGGTCGCGGCTATGCTGGAGCCTATCCCAGCTGACTTTGGGCGGTACGCCAGTCAATCGCAGGGCAGAAAACCAACCATTCTCCACTCTAATGGACAATTTAGAGTTGCCAATTAACCTAACATGCATGTTTTTGGAATGTGGGAGGAAACCCGAGTACCCGGAGAAAACCCACACACGCACGGGGAGAACATGCAAACTCCACACAGAGATGCCCAACGGAGATTCGAACCCTGAACCTCCTGAATGTGAGGCAAACATGCTACCCACGCATACACCGTGCAGCCTAACAAAATAAATAGTTATAGTAATAATATAGTAATAATAAATAGTTTATTGTTCTATTTATTGTTCATAAAAAAAATTATGCATATTGAAGCAAATTTTAATATTAGACTATATTCAACCACAAAACAGCATGATTTATTATTGAATATATTTTCGAAAAACCTTGATAGAAGCTGCGGAATTTGAATCGCAAAGTGGCGGGAGATTATTTCTCAAAACAAGCAGAATAATTTTCATTACGTTAAGATAATCACATCACTCTTAAAGTAATACATTTCAAAATAAAAAACAAGTTTAGGTTTTTGATTAATTTCAGACTTAATCTTAAGTTTCAGGAGTGTAGTAGTTACGCCATACTTATAGTACATGACTGGAGGGGGGTTGTGAATGGCATGGACGCTTATAGTAAGCTTAGCAGACATGAGTCACATAGAGCGGGGTGAGTGAGTAAGTGAAGCAGCGATGAGGGAGGTCCCCCCCCAGCATGGATATAAAAATAGCAGGTGTCCTTCACTGCTACTACCCTCTCTGGCACTCCTCTCTTTTAGCCGGAAGAATCCCTTGGGACTGATCGTTGCCCTGAGCGACAACGGGACTGCTCAGGGATCGTTCTTCTGGGACGATGGAGAAGGAATAGGTGAGTTAAAGGTCAACTGTGAAAACCTTGCTACATCACAGTGGTTCTTCAATTAAGAGGCGGTTTGCTCTGGTGACATGTACTTTATAATGCTTGAGTAATTTTGCTCTGACTAATGTTGAAGGCTATAGAAATTGTGGGAAACAAGGAAACGTTTCGCTGGCCGCGATGAAACGGAAACACGCAATGTACATCGGTAGATCATTTGTCAGTGACAAAGCCACATTGAAATCAGCTGCAGTTCCTTCTAATTAACTTTATTGTAAAGCTATTATTAGCATAAAATCATAGTACAACATTGGGTTTTGTCTAAGCCAAGAGGGAAAAAAAAGTTTTGTTAAGTAGGGAAATGATAGAAGCTGTTAAATTAATTCCTTCTGTGCATGCCTTGCCGCTACCTCGCTTGCACTCCTTTCTCGCTCACTGTCTAGCCTCATTTGTCTTGTTGTTTGCTTGTTACCTGCGTTTTGTTTGGGACGCAATGTAAGCAATACATTTACCTGCCATTCAGATGGACACACGCTTGTTTATCACACTCAGCAATTGCTGGCTTCTCTTTCATTCGTTCACACAACTAATTATTTTGACTTCTTTCATTAAGGGAAGCAGTGCAGCCGTCCATTATTTGCCTAAATCACACAAACATCCATTATTCTAGATACTACTTGAATAAACTCCAATTAGATTATTTAATGAGCCGTTTGACCCCGCCAAGCTAGATAGCCCTTTCACAGATCCATACAACAGCAGAGGGTTTTCACTGGGCAGTGCGTAAAACTGTGGCTGTCAGTTATTGTCTGTCGTCCAACCCCTAAGGAAGATAATTTCTTTTAGGCTACTTGCAAAATTAGGTCATGTTGAAGGGACACTACACATTGTCTGTTTATTTAAACATGGGCTTGGCTTAGACTTTTACCAAACTCTCATCTTGCTTTAATTAAACCTTTTTTGTATACAGTATTTTGATATATATTTCAAAGCCAAATTTTTAATGTTATATTTCTGGCATGGGGTAAGCTATGTATTTCAAATATTTCAAAATGTGTATCTTTTTTATGTCCCCAGACACAGTTGAAAAGGGACAATATCTGCAGACCTCCATGGTTGCAGAATCGGTGAGTAGGATGGTCCCCTTCTTTCTTTGTAGTCATTGCTATTTAAGGCAGAAACAGATTTACCATGAAGCTTTGGTTGCTGAATGTAAAAGGCTTGATTGAATTTATTTTGATGATGCTTGATGAAAAAAACAACTAGGTTTAGAGTGACCTTCATAACAATTGTGCGGTAAAAATACTTTTTTAGAAATGGAGTATGTACATGCCTTTTTTTAGTGCGTAAAATGAACTTACATTATAGTGTTGTTCATGTAAATGTATGTTGACTAACAGTGTATCACTGAACTTAGTACAGGTGATGGAAAACTGGACTTTTAAAACTTCATCATTGTCATGACCTACAGTACCAAACATTTCAGCTTTACAGCTAAGCGTTGAATTTGATCTTTCTATGTACAGTATATTACAGTATATAAAAATAAGCTCAAACTTGGCTCCAGTGCTGTAAATAATTTGATGCAAAAACATCAAATTAAAAGCACAAAATGAACATGCATGAGCATGTTTTTTTTTCCCACAGAGAAGATTATCACATTTTTTTTTGGTTGTGTGAGTAATAGCCAATGTGCCATCATGAATTAACTTGACATGGAATAAATAAGAACACTAGCGCTCAACACACATCATAGCGTCATCAAACTTCGCCTTCCCGCATTCACGTCCAGCACCAGCATTTCAACGATGAGGTGAAAGAAGACCGGAAACATATAAGTATATTTCTGGCAATATTGGAGAAACTTTAACTTTGTCTTGCATACAACTGTGGTGCATTCAAAGACCACCGGGAATAAACGCTCCACAAAACAATGAAACAAAACGACATAAACATGTAAAAATTACTTTTTTTAAAAATTTCATTTCCAAAAAGTTTGTGACGTAATATTCCTATTATCCAACGACATCAATCTGTTCACCAGGTTGCCATTCGATCACATGTATCGGTTTTACATCGATTTAAAAAGTAATCAGCTGACTGAATCGATACTAGGAAATAAAGCATTGGATTTAAGCACAGTTTTTATATGGGTGTCGTTGTTTTAGCACTTTTTATGATAAAGATGTTAATGTTACTTTGATTTGGCGTAAGTCGAATAGTCGTGCCTATTTATTATGACGTCATGTAAAGCTGAGAGTTTGTGTGGACATCCTTAAAAGTGCAACTTTTTTCTTGGGATATAAGTTTATTTTCATTGCTGTACATGTTTATTAGATATATTACTTCTTTTACTTCAATTTGGTATCAGGTTTATACAGTGTTGGCCTACATTCAAAGTTAAGTCCAACTTAAAGCCTTTGAAACTCAAAGGATGGACGCTTCAGAACAAGATAAAAGGTATGTAGTATAATAATTCACTTTAATATCTATCTGCAGATGAATATTATAAAATCTGATGGCGCGCATTATGTTTATTTTGCCCTGGAATTACAGTATATTTTGTATACAATTTGTAGTGTGGCGTGGAAACAAATACAGTCTGCTGCTGCAAGTGTGAGACCAACATGAAAATTATGAACTTTTTAATGACCAAAAAATGTAAATGGCTACTCCGGTGACTTTTAAAACAAATGTCACAGCATAAGTTATTATATATTTTGTAGTACGGTTGTACTTGCCGAGGTCTAGCGGAGGGTGAGGTTGGGGGTGTTGACCAGTCGCTGCAAAGGAGACATAGTCTTGAGACTTATGGGTATTTTTAAAAGAAACTTACAATAGGGCCCCACTGGCATCAAATATCATTTTAAAATCCTCTGAAATTACCTTCATTGTCTTTGGTGGTTTTGGTCGAATGATTGTCCTGTGGAGTTAAATGACATACTTGGAGCCGACAGCAATGTAATACTAAAATCACACTCTGCAAGCTTTTGTACAATAAATACACCTAATGACCTTGGTGCATTCTTTTGTAAAGGGAACATTGGGGTTCGGCAGGCCCTGCATTATAAAGTCAATGATCACTGGGACTAATGGAACTAACCCAGACCCATTCTCTTTTCAGCCAGGCAAAGACACACTATCACGCACAGACACACATACATTTGATCCCAAACATTCACAGATATACACATGCGTACACGCACGGCAAGGCGTACACATACAGCAACCAGAGCCAAACATCTGTGGCTGTCCTCTGCCTACCATCAGGCTCATTCCAAAGCAATTTCACACAGCGATAAAGCAGGCACACTGTCTGACAGCCAAGGGGAGGAGGAAGAGAATGAGAGAGTGTGTGTGTCAGTATATGTGTGCATGTGTGTGTGTGTGTGTGTGTGTGTGAGCAGGCAGATGTGAGGAGATGAGGATAAGTTGGGCAACGAGGCCAAAGCTGCCTTAGCACATCGCATGCCATTTTGGATGACACTGAACGTAAATGTGTGTGTGTGTGTGTGTGTGTGTGTGTGTGTTTCTTCCTCTAAGAGTTTTGAGCTCAGAGAAAGTTTTGCAATCTCAGAACATTGCATTCTATTTTAAGAGGATGTTGCTACCTACTTAACACAAAAAGGTGTGTAAACATTGAAAAGTAGAAGAGAAAAATAAAACTGTGGCTTCAAGCCAACGTCTCATGACACTAAGGTGACTTTTTAGTGACCTTTTTATTTGCACTTCTCCGACACTGTAGAGCAGGTCTTGCCCTATGTTGACCATATATGGTCAATGAAATGACATCTTAGGGCAGTGAGGCGGTAGAGCAGGTTGGCATCTCCTAGATAATCTGATCATATTAACGGAGAGGAAACGATAAACGATAAAATATAAGCATGTTACACTGATAAATTAAAATAATTCACCAAAAAATGCTAATGACGACTTGATGTATTTTCTTAACTTGCCCATGGTATTGATTACAGTAATCCCTTGATTATTATGATTTATTGATTACAAACCTGACTGTGGTGAGTGAATTTCCTCAAAGTAGAACTCCTTATTTATAAATGGAATATTTTCTCAGTTAGAGCATAGAAAACATTTTTTAATTCTACCTTTGTACCTTTTTAAATACTATTAATTAATATTTATTATATATTATTAATATACTATTAATTAATATTAATATACATAAATATTAAAAGATGAACTAGCACCCCTATAGTCACCTTTACGCTACCCATTACCCAATATAGGAGACATAAATAAGCCTTTTAAGACATAAATAAGAATCAGTTGTGTTGCTATAAAGGTGCTCCCTAGCGCCAAGGTTCCCAAAGTGGGGTACAGGTACCCCCAGGGGTCCGGCAATTGTAATAAGGGATATGTGAATCGAAATTCTCAACAATTAGAGCCTAACACTCATAATTACAAGTGTGCCTGAACATCTCACAGCGCAAGGAGAACGGAGAAGTGTGAAGAACTGTGAGTGAGAATTATCGTTGGACAGTATTAGCATTCCCCTTCGATTTGGTATTAAATTATTATGCAGACTTAAACCATCCCTTGTGAGTGGAAAAAAGTAATGCACAAACCCAAGTCATTCAACATCAGACTGGAATAAACCATTAGTAGGTTGATTACTTATCTGTTTGTCAGAGCTCATGTGAAACGTTATCAAATGTGACCTTGCAAAATAACATTTTAATTACGATAAAATTGATGAACCAATTAATCATGTTCAATATTTCAAGTTAATGAAGATAAAAAGGTGTATGTTTTTAAGTGTGCAGGAGTATGGCGTCCGTGGCTTCCGTCAGATGTCTGAAGGGTACGCGACTGCAAAAAGTTCGGGAACCACTTTTTACAGGGGAATGGAGTGTGACATTGGGGGTTCTGAATGGGTTATGGCCGCAACAGTAGACTGTGTTTGGATATTTGGGATGATTGTGTGTGTTGTGAGGTAAATCAAACAGGCAAAAATGTCTTTTTCTGTGTGTGCATGCGTGTGTGTGTGTGTGTGTGTGTATGTGTGTGTGTGTGTGAGAGAGAGGGACTCAGCAAACAATAGAGTGACATTCTCGTGTCTTTGAACGCTTTACATTTGTATTTAACTTCATTTACCCAATTTTATGTTTGTAAATTCTTAATTTGGGCAAAACATATGTTATTGGCAACATTTGAAAAAAAGGTGCAGTTTTTCTTGTAACGGCCCACCCTTCTTCTGTGTCGCTCAGTCAGTTGTATTTTTTAGCCAATCGACTTCTTGCATCAGCTTTTTTTATTTCAGTGTAAGTACTCTTTTGTAGGTTTTTTTTCATTTTATTTATTTAAAATTTGTTTTGTTTGTTTTGTTTTAAGCTCACACATAAATGGTTATTTTAAAAAACAAAACTACGTTTTCCTATCGCTGAGGTGAAAAAGATTTGCATCAATAGACGCAGCTTAAAAAAAACAAACCCTGTCCATTTAAAAAAAAAAAAAACATTTTCAGGCATTCATGCAAAGAAGCCTGGAAAAAAAATATTCCAAAAAGCTGCCCATTACCCATCTGCACTCAAGCACTGAAGCTAGATCTTACAAAAGTATTAATCCTTTTTGTCTTTAAAGACAAATACTGTTTGCACAGGGACAAATGGCCAAAATGCAGGGATACTACTGTATGTTTTTGTGAATGTTTATGCATGTAAGCCCACGGCCTATGCCTCCCATCTCTTGCATGTCTAAGCACGTACTTCTTTGCGTATCAATGTCTTACTTGGGTTAGTTTGAATTTGTTTAGTCTCCTGGTGTCAGTCCAGCCCTGTCCATAACGAGTCTAATTACTGTATTCCCCCAGTTTCAGCTCAGTCTTGTCCTTAATGTGTATTTACTTCTTGCTTTGTAAGCCAATCACCTTCCTGCATGCCCTTGCTCTACCCAGCTGTGTCTTGTTTGTGTGATTAGTATTACTGCATTTAGTCTCCGGTCAACCGTTTCACTATCTGCTAACTATCCAAAGTAACCAAGTACCCACTAATATGCTTAACATGGGTGTGCTTGTGTCCAGCATTGGCCAATGATGACCATCCAACCTTTCATTTGCTGTTAGAATTAATTTAATGGCCCAATCTCGGCGAGTGTCTTCAAGGTCAATATTCAGATATCTTTGAAATCCAATATGGTAGATAGCATCTCTTCACTAATGTTTTCAAAAAATCTCACTGCTGGTGAACGTGACTTAAGGAGCCGCAGTTACAGTATTACTTTTTTTTAATGAAATCTACCAGTTGCTGGGCAAAAGTCAACACAGAAAAACTATGATTTAACAAATCAATATCTATTTCACAGCAGGCACAATGATCCCTAATATAAATCCCTGATAAAAACAACGGCTACCCGAGCAAAGCTGAAACTCAACTTTGAACTCTGATGTCACTTGCCTAAGGGAACACATTTATGAGTAACACGCGAGCATGAGACTTAGTTATGTGTATTTATGTGAAACCTCTACATTGGATAATACGTGTATTGGGGTGATTTGTTGTTTTAGGTCTAGAGGGCTCTGATCATGTTAAAAACTAAAAACGGGTTGTTATACTCTAATTCAAAAAATATTCAATTTACAAATCATGAGAAATTATACTTTCAAATTCTAAATTTACTTATTAATGTTCGGTCCAGAACCAACAAGGGATTACTGTAAACCTTTTTTTGTTCCTTTTTATGATTTTTTTAAAATTAAATCTAACTACTTATAATCTTTTTGGGTTTGTATAAAAACCTCTGTCTTTTTTATTTGAACCCATATTGAAACTCTATGAAAGAAATGTGACCTGATCAAGGATTTTCAATTCTGCCTACTGAACCGTTCCATCTTTTAACAACATACTGCTTCTCATCGCCAGTCTTCTTTTTCCCTTCCAGAACACCTTGTCGAGTACGGTTGTCCAAAACGGCTTGTTTGCTGCTGACCATTTGACCCTTGGGATAGTAAAGGTCTGGGGGACAGGCAGCGCTAACATCACGGAGGCGACTTTAACAGATGTGACCGGAGAAGTGCATCCACTGGCACCTCAGTATAACGCTGACACTCAGGTGTGTACTTTTACAGGATACCGAATGTTTACTTCAAATCCAAACCAAGAATAATAGTATTGCATCACTCTGTTGTGGAATGTGTTTTTGTCTTCCTAAAGAAGTCAAAAGGCGGCAGTGTACTAAGCAACACAGTTAACACATTCACCATACAAGTGAGCAGACGTAGATTAACTGGTGTTTGCCTCGGACCCATGCTCAAGGGCAGCTCGGCAGGGGACTAAAGGTCAAGACAATGCTCTCTAGAACAGTTTCATTTACGTGAGAAGAAACATCTATCAACTTTTGGGGCCTCGCTTAATCACATGAAATATTTACAGGCACACTTATGGTAGTGGAAACCACATTAGAGCAATAGTTTTGGTTCACATGACATCCAAATTCATTTCATGTCTCTGACTATCCACAGTCAAACTTGTTGTTTAAAATATCATATCAGTTTGTTTAACCTCTTACTATCAAGGAGGCAGCTATTTTTTTTCCTGATGTTAACGTAAAACTGGCACCCAAGTTTGCTCTTCAGTTTACATGTATTTCAGTCCTCCATGCTACAATGGCCAAGGTCACCTTCAGGAGGGATATACGTTAACGCACAACAACACACAAAGGGTTTTTACTCAAGGACACTTTCACAAGATGAATGCTTACCAAAACAGGGCCTGAACTAACTTCATTATGATAAAAGACAGTCTTTAATAAGTAGGCATTAGGTCGCAGGCATAATGATCAGAACGCTAACGGAAGAGACTAGGTCATTGAAGGAGACATTGTTCAATTGACTTGACTAAGGTAGATAATGAAGTGGCAATGCAAGAACATATATTTGCAGATAATTCATGCAACTATTTTAGATCTAACAGCTGTATGTAATCACACCATCTCTCTTTTTAATTGAACATTTGGTTGTTTTTTTTACCTACAGGAGCTGATTATTGATGCAACTGCAGTGTTTGTCCGTGTGGATCATCCTTTTACTATTTCATGGGGGGTCAGCGTTTGAATAGATGTAGAACATGGCAATAGATTTGACAGGTAATTTCCCAATCTAGAATTATTTGCTGTCAAAGTTTGAATAAAACTTTATACATTGTTGACTCGACTCTTCTTGATTTCTGTTTACCAGTCGCAGTTTTCATGTAATCGTCCTCAAATGTTCCCTTTGCATATTTGACCCTTTTAAAAAAAAAATCACACTCCCTAAATTTGTCTCTCACGTCCCATTTGTCCCAAGATTTCAGAAATAATTGCTGATCATTAGAGAGATAAGCATTTGGTCATTCAGTGTGTTAGTAGGTGATGGTGAATACAGACATACAAATATAATACACACACACACACACACACACACTACTGGTCAAACATGTTTGAACACCCCAATTTTTCCAGTTATTTTTTGAAATTCAAATTGTGTCAACTCTAATGAATAGCTTGAATAGTTACCCAAAACTGAAATATAATGTGTATTTCAGAATTACACCAAAAGATCTGGTTTCAGGGTCTACAGTTACAATAATCCAACCTGGAGATCACATCATTCGTGTGAGCATGATCCTACTTTTTCTGATTCTGGTAGTGGTAGGAATTTTCAAATTTTCTTTTTTTTTTGTAAATGCAAAAATACTGTTCTTTACACTTGTTGTACTGTATGGTCCTTAAGAAAAGGTCCTGATCAAAGATGACACCATGGTTTCTAACTGTTTTGTGGGGGGACCATCTAAAGCAGTAGTATAATTTGCAAGGTGGTCACTGAGGTTCTGGGAACAAAGGACTATGGTTTCAGTTTTATCTGAGTTTAATATAAAAAGGTTTGAGGTCTTCCAGTTCTTCTGCTTCTTTGATCATTTTACAAGGACTACCAAACCCACCAAATATGGGCATCTGGTAGTCCTCACATTTTTGATCTGATCAATTCTTTTGTGTGTTTACTCGGTTTTTCCCCCTTATTACATTTACACACTTCACTATGTAATTAATAACCTCTTTCTAGTATTCATATCTATCAGCATCTGGTAAGAAAGTGCACCTAATTGATGTTAAAAACACATTACCTGCAGTCTGAGTAATTTTATAAAATCACTTTTATTTCATCAGAAAGATTTCCCAGGAGTCAATCGACATCTGTGCCAAACAAGCGAGCAGATGTTCATGATAAAATAATAACTAGAAATAATGCTCGATGGAAAATGCATCTCAAGAAGTATTCATGGAACAATTGGAAAGGCATGATGTAGTGACTGCCGCACATACAGTAGCTCACACACACACTAGTAGTATAGAAAGCGAAGGTGCAAGTATGAAGTGCTTCTCGGTAGATGTACATGTGTGGGAGTGTCTGGGGGTACGCCAGGAGCTAAATGTTAATTATAGCTTTACCCTACCCTGTCCTGTCTCTGTGAGCTTTGTCTCATCCCATTGCCTTCCTCTATAGAACGATAGATTTAAATATACGGCCATCCATTATTCAGCCTGCAGTAAATGTACTGTTAAGTATTAGCCATGGGCCACTCCCATTGATTTGCACTCTCATCACCCCTTCAAGAGAGCGGTTCTTTTTTCCTCAAGATACAATTGTGTGGCTTCTTGGCAAGAAAAAAAAGGAAAGAAAGGATAAGCTCAATCAGGAAGTGTGTTTTGCCGCTTAAAATTTTACAGTGGAACTTTGGTTGGCATGATCCATTTGTTTCAGAAGGTCTGACTGAAACAAATGCTAACCAAATCAATTTTTTCCATTAGAAATAATGTAAACTAAATTATTCTGTTCCAGAAAGCCATCATTATTAACACAAAACACGTTTATATATGAAAGGGATATATGAACATTTAAAGTTACTTTTATTACCACCCTAGTCGTGATTTGTGACATAACTCCAAAGACCCTAACAATCACCACCTTCCTGTTTTGCCATTCTGCTATTTCTGAGTTCAGTAGTGTTCCTCGCCCCAATGTCAAAGTGCCGGATTTTGAAAAAGATGGGGGAAACACTGTTGAATGTGTGTGTGTATATATATATATATATATATAGTACCACCGGAAAAATTAAAATATCAAGTAAAAGTTGTGTTATTTATGCAATTTAACATAAAAGATGAGACCAACAAATGTTATTCAGCCATTCCACACAAATGGACATATCTCAAGCAGCCTCCAAACTCTGAAAATTTGAATTTTTTTAAATACCTGTCAGCAAAATCCAAATAAAAAAAAATATTGATTTGCAAATTATTTGATTATTTAATATGTCAAATTTCACCCTTTAAGTTGAATTGCAGAAATACAACCACCTTTTGAGGATAGAATGTGTGGTGAACATGTAAATACGGCATAGGTACAATGGCTGAGTCAGCCATTTTCTTCTTCATCCTTCTGCATAATAGCATGCTATCATTCAGAGATCATCTGCGGTTGAGGCGGTGAAGAGGAGTCGGGTGACAATTGTTGCAAGGCAGGATTGACAGCTAAATGACAGCAGATAACATTTTAAAAACAATGCTTGTCAAATGCACAGTGCAATCTTTATTTTATCTTCACTCACCTACCAGTAGTGCATTGTCCTCCTACACACACACTGTACACATAACTGAACTAAAGGTCTGCTAATTTGTACTTCTACAGCACTAAACAAAGGAAAATATTTTTTTTCTGACTGAGGGAAGGTCCAAAAATAAAACATCATTCAGTATGTAACTGAAGATTTGATAAAACGAAACCACTAGGAAAGTTGAGGGGGAATCTTAGTTTAATCTCATCTTCTTTTATGGATTTTTTAAAATACTATTTTCCATCATCAGTTGTGTTGTTTTTGCATATTCCTTCCAACTAACACATAAACCAACCATCCAGCCATTTGTTTCTATGCTGACTATCCTCACTAGCGGGGGTATGCTGGAGCCTATCCCAGCTGGCTTTCAGCGGGAGGCGGGTTACACCCTGGACTTTTCATCAGTCAATTGCAGGGCACATATAGACAAACAAACATTCACACTCGCATTCATACCTATGGACAATTTAGAGTCAACAACTAACCTAACATGCATGCTTTTTGGAATGGAGGTGCAAGCCAGAGTACCTGTAGAAAACCCACGCATGCACGGGAAGAAACTGCTAACTCCATGCAGATCTTCCAGATCTCCTAAATATGTGGCCATCATGCTAACCACTCAACCACCGTGCAGCCCATATACTAACCAAAAAATGTGATAATAATTGCTCTCACTTTATTAGCCTTGGGTGTAGGTATAAATATTACATTTGCTGTCCATGTAAAGTCAGCCTTTGGAATCACAAAATTGCATAACTGACTGATGCAAAGATGTGTAAAGAATTATATGTATGATGCGTTTAGGGGTTAAGAAATAGGCTGTGTGAACTACAGAGGTGTGGCGTGAATTGTAGTAAGAGAAGATGAAGAATACAAAGGTATACGAATATGAACACGTTTGATGCAAAGTATTTTCATAGACAGATGGATATTCAACTTGCTCCAGTTGGGGTAAATTACTTGATTACGCTTGAAAAGAAAAATACTTAAAAAAAAGAAAAACTTTCTAGCAGCCAGCAGACTGTGGAATTAAGCACCACAGGACAGCCGCATGCACCCATCGTCTCAAATCACATCAAATAGCTCATCAGCACTACCACATGTTTATCCACTCACATTCTTTACAAATCAGAAAAAGAAAAGGAAAAAAAAACACAGCATTTACAGAGGAAGTTTGGCTTGCCAATTGGCCAGATCATCCACGCAGAAAAGGATTTAAATATCATTGGAAATGGGGCCAGTGTGATTGCATCACTTCCAGTTCAACAGAGCTATGGAAATGCCGCTGGTGCCATACTGCATATACTGTAGGCCTAGTATCTACTTAAAGTTTTCATCCCTACACCACGTTTATTAAAAATAATATCCATAGTCCATATGTATAACATATTTAAAAGCTTACAGCCAATAGAAAAAAAGTTGCGTATCAACTTGGCCAATAGTTTTATCAGAAATTCACCCAAAAAAGGTCACTGGAAGATGTCATCACAGGAAGCTCTTTCACGGGAAAAGCGTCATTGCTTCTGCATTTCACTAAACCCCCAATCAATGGACTACTATAAAAACCATGAAACCATTAAACAAAGTTGGTGAGTCACCAACTTTGCACAGATCATTAAAAAATAATTAAATAATCAAGTATTTCACATCACTTACACACACAACCCACACACACAATTTGAATCTCAAATTTGAAGCCATTCTGTATACAGTTTTGAAAAAACAATAAATATATCAACTTCTGATCATCCAAGTCAATTTCATATTTCATACCCACCTGTTAAACCACGCCCATTTCTGCTTCGAACCCCACTCACTCCGTGTACAGATACAGATCGTTTAGATGGGTGAGCAGATACAGACAGGGGTGTACTTGCTCATCCCTAATGGGTATGGTGATGAGGACTAATGATTATTATTATTAACTTAAAAAATAGCCAATTCCTTGATGCCACTGGACGTACAGTACCAGACATATACGTACAGTAGGTCAGCTTTATCTTGAAAAGACTCATGCCAATTTCTATATATCTGGCAAAATAATGTCAAGACAAAAGGTAACAAAAAAATCCACTTTCTTTAAGACAAAGGAACAGCATTTTTTACCCCTGTTTTTAAGAATTGAAAGTAGAGGCTAGTATGCACTTAAGTGGAGATCACAAAAGTAAGAAAATAACTCACTGATTATTGCATTGTCACGGGACAGAGCAAAAACTGGACACTGTTGCATTCTGGTGTTTCTATAGCAGAGAGTCAAAATTACAACATTTGTTTTTGCAGGAAAAATGTGTTAGGCTGACACAGTTGGATTGATGTCTTTTTTTATGTCATCACATGAACTGAATAGATAATAACTAATATTCAAAATTGTATTTTTTATTATTATATAAACATTGTTACTGTTTGATTGAGAACATAAAATCGGCTTGAGCAGTTTTATATTACCATCTTGTCCCAATAGTGTGGACCTTAACAGCAACCTTCCATAATATTTAAGGCGATTTTTGCATAAATCTGGCAAGTTACAACTGCCAAAGGGAATAGCATTCTTGATCAGTGAAATCAAAGTAGCAGTTGAGAAAGTAAAGCCTTAAATTAGTTAAAAGAGCATAATAATTTCTTACACAAAAATAAAATCTTGCTGTAAGACTGACTGCAGGACTATGTTAGTAATTATTGTAGTAATAATAGTATTGTAAACAGTCCTCCCTCATTTATTAAGGTTAATTGGTTACAGACAACTTATACCAACCCAGTGAATTGAAGTTGAGTTTAATATTAATAAAGGGATTTATTATTATTATTATTATTATTATTTTATTTTCTGTTCATAATCTTCATGGACAGAATTTCTAGGCGCAGTCAAGACGTTCAGGGAGTCCAGCTTGGTGACCTTAGGATCTTGTCTGTGCTCTTTGCAGACGATGTGGTCCTTATGGCCTCATCAGGCTGTGACCTTCAGCGTTTACTGGAGCAGTTTGCAGCTGAGTGTGAAGCTTCTGGGATGAGACTCAGCACCTCCAAATCCGAGGCCATGGTTCTCAGTCGGAAACGGGTGGACTGTACCCTCCAGGTTGGGAGTGAGGTCTTGCCTCAGGTGGAGGATTTCAAGTATCTCGGGTTCTTGTTCACGAGTGAAGGACGGTTGGAGCGTGAGATTGACAGATGGATCGGTGCAGCGTCTGCAGTAATGCGGTCCCTGTACCGGACCGTCGTGGTGCAGAGAGAGCTGTTCGTACTGTACTGCACTTCGCTGCGTATTAAATTAGAATTTTAACTCAATATACATTCTATTTCAGGTTTTATTATTACATTACATTTGTATTACAATACTCTTTATTTATACAGTCTTAAATGTCCAGAACAGTCTTTTTTTCTATTGTACGAGGGGTTTTCCGGGTCAGTGGAACAAATTAGCCAATTTACATGTTAAAGGTTGTTCGGGTTACAAAAAAAATTGGCTTATGTATATAGTTCAACATTTTTTTATTTATTTAAGATTAATACTGTGAGCAGCATTTCTTTTAAAAGTTGATTTCTTTTCTTGAAGATTTGTTCCACACAGCTGACAGCAAACTAGAAGGCTCCAGAGAGAAGCAAATTATCATCACAGAACAATAGCAGCAATGATGATGAATTGAGAGTGATCACCAAGAGTGGATAGGGAAAGATGAGAAATGAGAGTGAAAACCGAGACAGGGGAGATGAAAGATGAGGAGCACTGACATGGTGACGTTGTGGGTCAGGAAAAATAAAGGATTGTGGATGACAGTGGGGCTTGTAGTAAGTTGGAAGGATGGATGGTGGTACCCAGAGAGGAAGTGAATGTCCTCTTGGTAGAATGGCTTTGATTGAGGTCAGTTTTCCCACCGGTTCAGACTCCACTTTAATCACCCTCTGTCTGCCTCATCACCATGGAGGGGCTGGCCTCATCACAGAGAGTAGGGACAGGGAGAATTATGAAGAGATACATTATACAACATTTTGGGAAGGAGCGCTGTGGAGCTGATGCTTAGAACTACAATTCAGAGAGGAAAGAAATGCAGCAGCACACTTGTTGAGTCACCATTTCTTCTTATAAATATTCTTCCTCGTCCTTTCCTCACACTGATGGGGATCAGATGCAGAGAAAGGGTCATAGTCCACTGCACCGCCGACTTGACTGATCTGCTTCAACAATTCATGCAAACCTTTAGTTGAAAAGACCTTACTTTTGTAGCAACCCATTGAGCAACCGTATTAGCAGGACAGCATTTTTTAGCCAAAGCTTCTTTAAAAAAAATACATTTTATGAATGGGTTGTTACATATGCATCAACTAAGTTTGTCTCTCAGTGCTGCAAGAAACGTAGAAGTAAGGTAAAATGAAATTAATGAATCTCCTAATTTCAAGCCAATGCGATATGTAGGATCACAAAATTAAACAATAATTGACTCGGCCGTGTTGCTGCACTGTTTGGTAAAGTGTATTATACAGTATATTGCTGCATGCTGACCACAAACTGGGGAAGAACATGACATGTGTATTTTAAAATCAAACAAAATATTGCTGCAAGAAGTTCTAGGCGACTGCAAGAATGTTTTGACATTAAGAAGGTAGCAGATGTTGTATACGACTCCCATTTTTAAGTCTGTTAACAAAAGCAAAATTATTGCAGTCTCACTCCTGTCCAAACTTGGATTGTGTTGTCAGTATGGCTGTCAATTGATTAAAACATGTCGTTGCATGCAAAATGCATTTTGTCCATAGTTAATAATCAATTACATTTAATCACAGATAGAAATACCTTTTTATCTGTAATAAGCAGGGACATATGTACAGTAGGTATGTATCGGATGCCACCAATTCTCTTCATTACTTTTAGAACTTCTAGGCGCAGCCAGGGCGTGGAGGGGTTCCGGTTTGGTGGCTGCAGTATTTGGTCTCTGCTATTTGCAGATAATGTGGTCCTGTTGGCTTCATCAAGCGGTGACCTTCAGGATTGGTTCACAGCTGAGTGTGAATTTGCCGAGGTGAGAATCAGCACCTCCAAGTCTGAGTCCGTGGTTCTCCCCCTGAAAAGGGTGGAGTGCCATCTCCGGGTTGGGGATGAGATCCTGCCTCAAGTGGAGGAGTTTTAATCACGAGTGAGGGAAGGATGGCACTTGAGACGAACAGGCAGATGGGTCGGCGTCTGCAGTGATGCACACTCTGCATCAGTAGTGGTGAAAAGAGAGCTGAGGCAAAGTAAAAGATACAAAAACTGGATGGATGGAAGCAGTGATGTAAATCTCTTTGTGGCAAACGATTTGATACGCAACTACATCAAATTTGATACAAAGTGATATCAATTTGGTCATTATTGTATTCAAAATAGAATGTACATTTACAAATCCCCCAGTTTTTGCATGTTTAATGCAATATGAGTCTGTATTCATTTTTTATTTGCTGTTGTTCCCGGTAGTTGTACACAATACATATTATGTACGATAAGTTATTATGCACGAAAGTCATGTATTATGTACATATGAAAATCTTTGCCGGTGATTAGCTAGTGGGGTGCTTCAGCCTTGGTCACATTGACATAAGCCCCTAAATAGGTGTCCAAGGCTATGCCTGCTGCTAACTAGCAGCTCATTTTATCTCGCACTCCAGAGATGGCTTGCATTAAAAAAAACCTCCTGTTTAGTTGGGACACTCATATGCCAAGACACCAGTGCATAAATGATAATAATAATAATAAAAATACCGGAAACGCATCAGTACCTTCTCGCAGCTCGCTTCTCTTTGATATGTTGAATTGTACTTCGCGACAATTCAAATCACAGTGCTAGTAGAAACAAAACTAGTAGGCCTTACTTCCCGACATACATGCTCTATGCGCTGCTACCAGCAAAAACGTGGATAATCGCAAGAGACACGCACGTGGTGCTCACAGATTTTCAAACCCACAGACAGCATGCAAAGCCCATAGGAAGAAAATTGGGATGCAAATTATTTTCTGCATGCATGCAGGAAAACCTTGCACACATCCGGTTCGCAAGGGCAAGGCAGGGGAGGACTGCGTGACCCATGCATGTGTCGGAAGTTGAATGTGTACAATTTCTGGCCACAGCAGCGGCCCCTCCAGTGATGTACCATAATCTAAATACCATTTCTGCTCAATATTTAGTCACTATTTCCTCAAAGTACGGTGTGGACCGAGGATCAAACAAGACATGGGCACCTTACTCGCACAACATCAAAAATTGTGCTTTTAAATGAAACTTCCGTTGACGCGTTATTAACACAAAACCTTGACAACGCTGGTTGTCAATCATAATTTTCTGCTTCCCCATATGGAGTTAATTGTTTCATCTGGAACATCCACTTAAGATCCAAATGGTATGTTTGCTCATAAAGTACAAAAGGAAAATGCAGTAGGAGAAAATGAAGGAGACTGCTTGAATGGATGCGTCAAGTCAACTTTTTCACACTTGAAGAGTCTTTTGAGTAATAAACTGTGACATTGTGACAAAAGTCACCTTTTCAATTTACATGGGTGGTTGATGATTTGCAGATTTGTAGTCAATTTTGTGCATGATCAGTCATGTGAGAGGAACATCCTTATTTTCTGTTTTCTGTGTTGGTGTGTGTGCAAAATGACAGAATGCTCATTGATTACACAGCACAATTAAATCATTTTAGCTCATCAGTCTACCAAGTTTGCCTTCTATGTTTAAATGTGCGTAACGTGAGGAGGGTGTCAGCGTGCTTGAAGTTAGCGTCCGACCCTGCTGTAACCTTGAGATGAGTGACATCCTTTAAGCAAAATAGTTTGTGTAGGACATTGTAGTGCAGCTTTACAGAGAGACTACTCAAGACCACAGGGGGCTACATTTAAATGTGGTAGCGTAAGACCAGAGACATTTTTTTATTCAAATGAACATGGATTCCAAGCTGTAAATGCTGACTCGAAAGAAAAAAAAAAAGTTAAAAAAATAATTGTCCAAAAACTATATCTATTTAGGATCCTGTATTTAAAGCATCTTGTACTTAATGAAATCCACTTCATAGCAGGACTATGCAAATTTTTTGCTACTAGCTAAAGATCATAATTTTTATTTATAATATATACAGTAGATGAGGTGTGTCAAATTAGTGATTAATTGCTTACAGTCATAATTAGTGTGCTATTATAGTTTAATCACATTAATCATTTTTTAAACCTGTAACTTTACAGTGTCCATATGCAAGTTGTCTTTGTACTTTTAAAAAATCAGTTCTTATGTGTTGCGCTTCTTGTGCTTGACTTGCTGGGGGCCGAAAACAACAGTCAGTCCCACCCTGAAGTGGACATTGATTGGCTGCCATGGCATTTGGGCTGGAATACCATAAACTGTGGTAGATGTACGGGCAAGGTGAGTAACAGCGAGGAGACATGGAAATGGAGGAGACTGTGGGAGTTGTCAGTCCAGTGAACTGGAAAGTTACATTTCAAAATGGCACCAATGATAATGGTAAAGTAAAAATACTTCCTTACAAGAAGTTTGCTTAGTACCGAAGCAGCTCAGTTTAGCCTACCGCAACAAGTCGCGAAGACAATAGCAATTTAAATAGCCTGTGCAAAGCTCTTTGACAAAGTAAACTCGAGGAGAGCACCCTGCATAAGAGCAAGTCGGCAACTGACACACTGACAAATGTTCTTGCCAAGCGGATAGTGATGAACTGCAGGCCAGTAGACATAGTGTAAGATAAGGGGTTAACAGAAGTGTTGCAAACAATGACCATCATACAAGCCACCGTGCAGCACTACAGTGACAACCCAAATCAGCGAGATGTATGACGGCGAAAAGAGAAACAAAGAACCTTTTTTGTTGCTCTAACCGGAGATCACTGGACCTCAGCTGGCAACCGCAGCTCTATGAGAGACCGGACACTTTATTGATAGTGTTGAACAATGTTATTTTATCACAGTGCTAACTTACAGCACTGTGATTGATGGGTCTGTTTTATTATTTTTTGATAATAATGTACTAAATTTAAATTAAAACACCTCAAATTGAGGGCTTTTCTCAGCAATATTTAGATGTGATCACTGATCATATTGTATTTTTTTTTCAATCTTTTGACAGCAGTAACGTACATACCTGCTTTCCGCAAGGGTTAAACTTTAGACCTAACAGCGAATGGGGAAAAAAATGAGTAATTGAGACGCAGGCTTGTTAGTTACTATATGGCATTATACAATATTACATGATCAAATAATTACTTGAGACAATGATTGTATAAGCCTGCCTCTGAACTCTTATCAAAACAATCTGGATTTAGGCTCTAATTTTGAATAATAAAGTGAAGACGAAAATGCTGTCCCCATTTAAGCTTTTCATGAATCACTTTCTGATGTTTCTTACTGATTTGCTGCTCATTCAACAATTGAAGTCAAAGATGAAGGAAGGAAAAAGTTGGAACTTCCATCCATCCATTTTTATACCGCTTATTCTCATTAGGGTCGTAGGTATGCTGGAGCCTATCCCAGCTGACTTTGGGTGGGAGGTGAGGTACACCCTGGACTGGTCGCCAGTCAATCGCAGGGCAGGCATACAAACAGTCATACTCTAACGGACAATTTAGAGTCGCCAATTAACCTAACATGCATGTTTTTGGAATGTGGGAGGAAACCGGAGTACCCGGAGAAAACCCACACACACACACAGGGAGAACATGCAAACTCCACACAGAGATGCCCAACGGAGATTCGAACCCTGAACCTCCTGACTGTGAGGCCAACATGCTACCCAGTCAGCCATTGTGTGGATCTTAATACTAAAAATAGTTAAAGACAAAGCAATAAATGTGTTCACCACTTGAACTATAACACCAAGCATTTCTGAACTCTGTCCACAAGTTAACAGAAAATCATTACAATTTTACCTTTTTACATTTTCATGTCCCTGTGTGTGTAAACATTATGGCATATTTTGGTTCGGGTAATGCACATTTAATGAGGGTTGTTTGTTTTCGACTGGCAATTAAGCACACTTGTCATATTTACTACATCAGAGCCTATTTTACTTTGTTGAGAGTATTACCCTTCACGTTTTACCATCTGCCTGGTTTTTGAGATGTTCGTTAGTGCAAATGAAGCATGCAAATGGAATGAAGGCATATATTTTTGCAGCGGCTAAACATTATGCTAAAAAATATGTCACCCGGATTAGTTACTCTTTGAAAGAGTTCTGATTCTTCTTTTTGGTGATGTGACAATGTTCATGGTAGTCATCGCTAAAGAGGTCATGTTATGTTTTAGTATACTCGTTTATGTGCAGCCACATAAATAGTTTGGAACCTTGAAATGAGTCGTTAGTATTCCATGGATGATGCCATTACTATTTAAGGTGTGAGATGCTCGAATCTCAAATTCAATATCTTGTTGTGGTTATGTTGGATACTGTGGACTTTTGTTCCTTTGAATCAGGAGTACTCTTCAATCTAAATTTCATTTGAAAGGTTAGCTTTGTACCAGTTTTGTTAGCTTCCAAGTTGAAATTGTTTGCATCCGTATTGACTGTTTATAAGTCTGTCTAACCACTTGGTGAATAGATTTTCAATTACTTTGGGAAATTATTGGCAATAAAGAAACCGGTTTGTAGTTTATAATGTGCAATTGCAAAAGACGCCTTTTTTTGCATTTAGTAAAAAAAAAAATGTGTAGCATCAGTTGACAAAAAATAGTCACTAAAATCCATCTTTCATTTGTTTGAGTGTAATATGTGGGTGCATTGAGCAGCGATATTAATGACTATTTTATTTTTGTTAAGTGTTCCCAAACTTAAAGTTAGTATAACATGTTATATTTAGAACCAACTGACAAGACAAAAGTAATAATAACATTAAAATTAATGATAAGTCATCCCTATCATTTTGCTCCATCCATTTTCTATACCACTTATCCTCATTAGGATCACAGGTAAGCTGGAGCCTATTCCAGCAGACTTTGGGTGAGAGGCGGGGTACACCCTGAACTGGTCGCCAGCCATTTGCAAGGCACATATAGACAAACATGCACTCACATTGACACATACGAACAATTTATAGTCTTCAATTAACCTATTATGCATGGTTTTGGAATGTCGAAGGAAGCCAGAATACCGGGAGAAAACCTTTTCATGCATGGGAAGAATATGGAGATTCTGAATATCGCTGGACATGCTAACCACTAGGCTACTATGTTCCAGCCATCCAATAACCCATCCAGCCATCCATCTTCTATGCTACTTATCCTCACGTGGTATGCTGGAGCCTATCCTAGCTGACGTATGGCAAGAGGCAGGATACACCCTAGATTGGTTGCCAGTCAATCGCAGGGCAACCATGTGGTCTCTCATCCCATTTTTGTTATCACAAAAACAAATGAAGCAGTATTTTTTATTTCATGTATTTTGTTATATTTTGACAATAAACACATGATTTGTTGGTTGTTGCGGATGTATGTCATTCACTGCCCTGCTTAAATTAGAATGACTCAGTCACTTGCACACACACACACACACACACACACTTGGAACAGGGTTGCTGTCCTAGGTGCTGAGATTTAAGCTCCTCTCCTCTTTTGGCATTGGCTGTGTCACCAAGGCTGCCACTGGCCATGGTTATGAAGTGGCAATCGGTGTGTGTGCATGTGTGTGTGTGAGAGAGAGTGTGTGTGCCTGCGTGTGTGGTATTTTTATGTCTTAACACCCGCAAAACCTTCCGCCCTGAAAATAATCACTCAAGAGGGACTTTTCGTTTTTATAACAACCTCCTGAAGGAAGATGAAAAAAATTCCTCTCATGCTGGATTTAAACACTTCTGTCCTCCTCTATACATATATCGCAAGTTTTATTTTGTAGGACCTTGATGCCTATGCACTTCACATGTTTAAAATTTATACCAGTGAAAAGACAGACATCTGGCAAAGAGTGATAAAGATGAGATGTCCTCCGGCTCCCTGACCCAACACATCCCCTTCCTTCCATCTCATCTAGCCCACTCCATCTTCCTGAATAGGAATCACTCCGATGTTTGACAGCAAATCAGGATAAATTGCTTCGGCTGTCCATTTACTTCCTCATGGCCACCCAAAATCTGAAGTTGAAGGTAAAAAGGACGAAATACAAAATATTTTAATAATGTATTAGGCCAGAGGATGTGGGTAAAAACAGTTTAGAATAAAAGAAAAGGCGAGACACAAAGATGACTGACAGATGGAGCCTGAGCGGGAGCACTGCAAAGAAAGTGAGAAAGTAGGAGCTACACATGGACGGAAATACAAAAGGGGCAATCAAAAAAATAATGAGGGTGAAACAGAGATGAGAGGGAAGTGGAAGTGGAGCAGGGATGGGAGATGGTGGCCAAGAAGGCCAGGAAAATGGAAGATATAAGTAGGAGATGAAAACGCCCAAAACAAAAGTGCAAGCGGAAGCAGAAAAAGCAACAACTGTGATCCATACAATACAGCACATCTCCACTTTAAAAAAAAAAAGATCTCCCTCCTAATATCCTGCTCACTTTTCTACATTGGTATTGTTTTTTCAGTTCTCAAAATGTAGTGTGTGGAGCTTTTTACTTACTAACTGTATTTTATCAGGTAGAATTACACATTGTATTGCAATCCAAATCAAGAGATACTGCCTACAATGAGACTGTGCTGCATTATCTGACACTTGTGTCTAATGTTTTACTGGGTGGTACTGCGGTGTGTTATGTTGGAGTGCTCATGTCACCAAAACATGTTGATACTGTTTTTTTTCGCTGTGGCAGAGAGCACTGAAAGAAAGGCACATTTCCTGTGTCAGATGTGCGCTCGAATGTTGAAACGCGTTTTACATGTTTCATCACCGAAACCAGTCCCCGAAAGGAGGCAGTGACCTGAGTGCTTCTACCACCAGCTGTTCTGGCTATTTTTCTTTGACCCATACCAGGGGAAACACAAGTGCTGACGCAGATGGAAGTAAACAAAAAGTCAACCCCCCCCCCCCCCCCCCCC
>QODF01000028.1:1247960-1285945 GCA_024372805.1 Oostethus manadensis | reverse complement strand
CCCCCCCCCAAGACCCCAGGCCAAGGTGTTATTATGTAAATCCACATTGTTTTCTCCTGGATATATTCCACAAGTCTTGGAATGAAATGGGTTGTCGTGCCAAATTGCAAAGCTCGTTAAACAGCGATGGTCTCCTGTCTGGCTGTCTCGGCATAGACCCGTCAGTGTCAGCCACTGCCAGTCAAACAGCATACCTGTTGTGGCCAATGTTTCTGTGTGTGTTATATCATACTCATCACAACACAATATCAGTGCATGTTAATAAAGTTGCTTTTAGCGCTACACTGGTTCCAAGCCCGACCGCGATAAATGAATTTATGTCATTCAATGTTAATACATGAAATATGTTTGTACTTAAAGAATAGAAAACCTGTTTATGACTTCCTAAACATGACTGTAGCAGTACAGTATTAGAGCCCTGTAGACATGAAATAAGATGCCTATACTCAACTTTACACTGCTATTATTAATTGTTTACATCACATTGTGCAACTTTTATGCTGCAGGGACATGAGACATTTTGTTACTGTTTTTTTTGGTGACATGATCACCATCAGTCCAAAATAAGCAATAACATTTTTGAAAGGGTAGTTTATACAGTCCCGTGGAACTCGCTTATGTCAATGCCCCTCAAACAGACTGAGGGAAAACGCAATAACGTGTAGAACAGTATTCAAATCAAGTATGAAGGCGTTTTCAGGTTGCAGTTAATAACACTGTCCAAATCTAAAAATGAAAATCTACTGACGTGTTTACTTCCCAGGTAAAATACAACACAACTATTGGATGGCAAAGCACTGGGAGAGTTCCACTCGAGGGTAAAATGCATTACAACACAGACACAGCAGCAACCACAGTTTTTCTTTTTTAATTTAGTTTTCCTCGAAGATTGGCAGCTACTTCTCTGGCAATTACTTTTAATGAAATATTTTTATTTATTTATTGAAGAACACTTTTTATTGTAGAAAGCTCACAGTTACAATGCCATATGGGGAAAAGCACACCACATAGGTTAAAATAATAATGTGTGAGGAAAATCTAAATCTTATCTATCAATTGGAATTTAATGATAAAAGCTCTTATTTTTGTAACGTATGGATGCAGAGTTATATGACGGCGTTACCGTTTGATACCTTTGCAATAACAACATCATTACGGAGCGATAAAGCTGAAATATGCAATATGATAAAACTTCTTAGCGCTGGGATGCTGCCCCACCCACAATTTCTTTGATTTCTTCGCCACCTATCTATCCTGTCAAGACAATTGTTCCTTCCAATAGTTTACCAGTAATTATAAAGAATTCAACAGTTGGGCTAGTAGTTGGCACGTCATCCTCTGGGCCCAAATAACCTTTTGTCCGTAGTTGTGAGTGTGAATGTTTGTCTATAAGTGTCCTGTGATTGACATGTGAGCAGCGCTGGGTACACAGCTGGGATAGGCTGCTGCACTCCTGTGACCCTAATGAAGACCCACCTTCACCTGTGCTCCCCCGCCAATTATCCTCTGCCAACCCACATAAAAACCTTGCTGTTCTGTTCAGACTGCCAGCTCCCAGCAATACAGACCTGTATAATGCAAGGTGATACTTTACTCCTTAACTTAAACTCATGTTACTGACCTGCCGTTGTCAGACCAGCCTCCATTGTCTCTGTCCTGGTAAACTGGCAAGCTTGACGGTCTGCCGGTCTACTTGCTGTTTCTCTAAAGAGGGAGTCTGTTGCATACAGTTGCTTTAACTTTTAAGAACAAGTGATATGAAATATGAATCTAAGTCTACTAAAGCTGGTTACACACGATTTACCGAGCTCCACTTCACACAGTTACTGGCTTCATGTATGTTCTTCTGGTCTCTTCTTTGAATATTATTGCAAAAAAAAATAAGAAACACAAAGAAAATGTGAAACTCACGCGCGGCCTTTGATGCTTGCTAACACAATATTTTCTAAGCTATATATATATACATATATTTAAATGTTTTATTGTACGCCAGCTTGTAAGAAGGACAACCGTGTTTCTGTTTCGTCCCAAAGCCTCCTTAGAGGTCTCTAATTCTGGTGGACCAACTGGGCTTTTTTACCATTTGTGCAATGCTTGTACACTTTTCAGCACATGTGACCACGCTTACACAGCACGGGCACATATAGCTGCTGTGGTACTTTGGTCCTTTTCAGTCATCTAATGGTAATGGTAATGGTTTAATTTTATTTGAACATGCATGTAAATAACATTGGAATACATCCCTAATACACTTGACAGTTCCACATGTCCAAAAGAAGTAGGAAGAAGCAAAGCTTATTAAATCCTACCCCCGTAGGGAGTACATTTGTAGACTTACTGCAGTGACTAAGTTTGAATGCATAAGTAAGGTAATGTGACAATATGTCAGATAGTAGTCCTTGTCATGGTAAGTAAATTATATTGCCATCCCAATGAATGATAATCATAATAAATAATAATAATAGTGATGAGTGGTGTATAAACAATTATAACAAAACATTGTTGTAGTACAGACAATGTTCTTACTGGGATGAAAAGTTCCTAGTACAAGTATAAGATGATGGTAACAAACATAGCATTGACAGTCAACAGACAGAAAATGTACTCTCCAAGGAATGAAGTAATATGGCCTTGGATGTACACAATATTTCACGAGTCTTCTTCTTTGTATTTGTAAACATCAACTGTTTGTAATGTTTCTTGAAGTCACTCAATGTAGAGCATTGTTTTACTTCTTTACTTAATCCATTCCACAGTTTGGTTCCACATACCAAAGTACTAAAGGTTTTTAGTGTTGTTCTTGCATATTTGTGTTTTAAGTTTAGTTTATTCCTAAGATCATATATCTCCTTTTATTTTCGCAAAACGTACACAAACTTTTTGTATGTTAACCAAAAACCATGCTAACCAAGGTATACTGTGCACTAATCAGGGTTCCACTATATAGTCAAATAGGTTTACGTACGTTGGTGATTTTGAAATTGTACTTTTTTCAGCAAATATCTTTCTTACGTCACACACCTAAACCAGTCAGGCTGGTGTACATTGTTTCTCTGTGGGAAGCCAAATGGAACTACATTTGAGCCAGTACTTAATATTCCTAAATCTAAATGTTGGCAGATAAGGCATGGGCATGACTTTGAGAGATGTCATTTGAACTGAACACTGACGTTGGCATCATGCCAGTGGGCTATCAGAGAGGTAATTCTAAAAAATTGGGTCATGCCTATTTTTGAAAATCAGTGACACGTACTTTCGTGGCATCTCTAAATACTCCTTTGGTGGTGGGGAAGACATTTCATTCTCCAAGAAGCCGGTATTATTATCAATGTTTGTTTCTTGTGCAACTTCCTGTTTACAATTTTTGATACATCACAATGCAGTTTTAATGATGGGGATCATGGAAAAAACATAGCTGCAGAAGACATTTTTACACAAGGTTGGTAGACAGGGATTTTTCCTGACATGGACATTACTGGTCCAACATGGACAAGTCTACTTCCAGTGTTTGTATGTTTTTCTTGGTACAAACTTAATACAGCTGAACCATAATGTGAAGTGACCACAAAGCTCTGAAGTACCAGACTAGGGGGTATTCTGTGGAAGTGACTCAACCAAACCAGGCTTTGTGCTCAAGATGCAACTCAGCAGGCTCCTAAAATCAACAATCAGACTTAATTGGTACCACGACGTTGATTATCAGCTTAGTTTGTCAAGTCTAATTTTCGGTTTTGTGTTAAGTGCGCCTCCACACTAAAGTAGGAATTTGATGTCAAATGATTCCACTGAAAAATGAAACAATCCCAGCCAATGAATTTAACACAAAATGAGCAAGTAATTATTATGAAGCACAGTTGCTGCCAATAAGGCGAGGGAGGACTGCTGGCATGGCACTGATTATCACACTGTACCCTACTATTATTTTCATTTATCAATCCACACATTTATCAACACTTATCTATAAAAACAAAAAACAAATTGGAGCAAGAACTGCAGTTTTTAATACTCACAATTTATACCTGTATCTAAATGTTCTTTTCTTTTACTATGTTTTCCTTCTTATTAAAAAAAATGTTTTATTGCAGGTGATTGAAGCCTCAGATTGATTGTTCTTCCAGGAAATATTGTAATATAAGAAGACCGGGTACTCACGCAAGGACTGTTGGGCTAGTTAATTAATTAATTTCATTTCATTAATAATTTCATATTACATTCAATGTTTCATATTGCATTTTATTCAGGGTGCTCGACTTAAAAAGTGTCCATATCCAGTCTATTCCCTTGGCTGAAAAGCTAGACCGTTTATAGATGGATAATATCATCGCTTTGCCGAATACCCCCTAGGACACTGTATTTGTGTAAACAGAATTGTGCACGGAATCACAGAATTGTCCATTAAAAACGAAGTCTACCGATAAATCTTGCTGAATCTTGCTGAATCTTGCGGAATCTTGCGTAAAGTGACATAACGTGAATGAAATGTTGACATTGTGAAAGGAAGGAATGTTTGTGTGGGGCAAGATTTACTTTGCAAAATGCTCATCTCCTCACAAACAGTAAACTGCCCTTTCCCTAACTAAACATGCCGAGGCGGCCATCTGAATCTGAATCACCAGCTAAGTTGGCGAAAAAAAACGCACCCACTTAGAGAAGCTGACTGCATTATCTTAGTTTAGCAGAGCATGCTGGCGTGGCTGTGTGTGTGCGACTCGGGCTGTATTAGTGTGCTTACCCCGTGTTGTGTTCTACTGCTTGTTAATAAAATAACTGAAATCTCGTGTTCCTTAACCACAAGCACGGACATTACAATTTGTTGAGGATTTTGTAGCAATGTGTGCAGAGGATGACATCCAATTAGAAAAGTTAGATAGAGATAGAGAGATAGATATGAAGATTTTTTATTCATCTCCAATAGAAATTCCGGTTTCAAGCAGTTCTCCAAAAATGTCCTAATAAACTTTACGGAATAAAACAATCACAGCAAGACAGGAAAGAAAAATAAGAAAATAGAAAAATAAATAATAGCTAATTGTTCGCTTTCAATTTGTGATGCAGTAAAACATAATAAATCATATTAATACATAATAATATAATACACAATTAGGTTGAAATGTATGTATTGCATCAAAAAATGTAAGATTTTTTAAATTTAATTAATGGACATTTTGTTCACTGGCACAAAAAGCGCACACGCTATGGTGTAAAAGCGTAAAAGGTAAAGAAAAATTTAAAAAACGGGATTTTTTTACATTTCTTATGGCCTTAAAGTACTTGGAGAGGACTGCCAACTAAGGACGGTCAGTTAGCAAGTTTTTACCCTGAAGCTGCCATTAGCTTTATTAAGTTCATGATATGTTGGTTAATTTCCCAGCCGTCAACCTCCTACGCTGCCTTTTCACTTTTTCCCTCCCTGTAGGCTTGCTGATGTTAGCAATAATAGTTCTCATCATAGAAACACACTTCTCTGGAAATGCGTTGTCTGTTTCACTTCATGAGTTATGGCCTAATGGAAAAAGGAAAAGGTGCTTTGCTTAAAATTAGGGTCACTTACTTGTTTCAAACTCATTTCCATCACCGCCGCACCATCTGTCTTGATGGGTAAACACATATATTAATACTTTTAGTAGTTTAGTTTATGTCTGTTCTCCAGCTATGTGACATGTTTAGTGCTTTATGTGTGACCTGAATGCAGATCTCTCTATGGTGTCACAGGGCTGCAGTCCTTGATCGCCTTCACATCGCTGCTTTTATGAGTCTGTCATCCTGTGTGCAGTAAGGCTGTAGACTCTGCTAACAGCTGTGCCTTTTGGTCCACAGCTGCAATAAGACTTTATTGTACATTTTATTGTGTGAGCATGTCCGCATTCACTGAGGATTGTACAATAAATTCTTATAAGTAGGTTTAGATTGAGGATGGATGTAAAATTGCGATACATAAATAGAAATGATGCCATTTGAGTGGATAATGGGGTCAATCATGTACGTGTGTCTACCAAATGCACATGACGAATGGCAGTTCATTACTCCTACTCACAATAGGCCAATTGTACCACTAACAAACTGGTAAGTTTGTGCAATGTAGTGGAGTCATAGCATGACTGGACTGTGACGGCTCCATGCAGATATTTAATAACTGACACAATTTATGATGGAAATTGAACACAAAGCCTCAGAATTATCCAAAAGTCAACCCCCCAGTCTGCTCGCTCACCTGTCACTACATTTGTGTGCATCATAAAGATGTGTCATTTAATTTATGTAATCCCTGCTTTTGCAAAGATTTATGAGCAATCTTGCACAAAATAAGTCAACAAAACCACCCCAACAATCCGCAAAACGGGCCATGGCACAAATATACAGTGTGAGCGCAGGCCAGCTGTATACTGTATGTGAACTCTTTCTATTTTTACTTGGAAATTCCTTGTATATACAGTACATCTTCTTCCACATGTTGATACTTCCTTTTAATACTGTTAACTTAATTGCATCATGGAGGGAAAAAACATAATTTTGTTGCTCTGTAAGTCCTTGATATACAGTATGGTGTATTGACAATATAGACTCTTGAATACCTAAATACACCATATCTTCATTCATTCATTTTCTATACCGCTTATCCTCATTTAAGTCACGGGTATGCTGGAGCCTATCCCAGCTGGCTTTGGGCGCGAGGCAGGGTACACCCTGGACTGGTCGCCAGTCAATTGCAGGGCACATACAGACAAACAACCCTTCACACTCACATTCATACCTATGGACAATTTAGAGTCGCCAATTAACTTAACATGCATGTTTTTGGAATGTGGGAGGAAACCGGAGTACCCCGGAGAACGGGGTACGGGGAGAACATGCAAACTCCACACAGAGATGCCCACTGGAGATTCGAACCCTGAACCTACTGACTGTGAGGCCAATGTGCTACCCTCTCGACACCATATCTTTCCTGTAAGTATGGTGATTTTGAAATTGTACTTTTTTCAGCAAATATCTTTCTTACGTCACACACCTAAACCAGTCTGGCTGGTGTACATTGTTTCTCCGTGGGAAGCCAAATGGAACTACATTTGAGCCAGTACTTAATATTCCTAAATCTAAATGTTGGCAGATAAGGCATTGGCATGACTTTGAGAGATGTCATTTGAACTGAACACTGACGTTGGCATCATGCCAGTGGGCATTTCTTTACTTAATCCCTTCCATAGTTTGAGTCCGCATACCGAAGTACTAAAGGGTTTTAGTGTTGTTCTTGCATATATGTCTTTAAAGTTTAATTTGTTGCCTGAGATCATATTTCTCTTATCTTCAGAAAACTTGTAAGCCATTCTTTGGTAACTGGTTATTGTTTTCCTCATGAATCATTTTAGCGCTTTGAAAGTGAGCACATTTTAACAATTGATTGAATCGAATCATACTGAAATTTGTAGCTGTCTTTTCAAGCCCACTGCCTGACATTGATGCTTTAGAAATGTGTGGGCATTGGGGAGATTAAAGAAAACAACATAAAAAGGACAAACTGGACCAAATATGCCCTGACTGTCCCGATAACTTGGCAGTTGACAAAGAACAGACACCAGAAGGAAGGATGACACAATCAGAAAACCACTGAGAAATTTACATTTGCATAGTTTATAAAGAACAAGGAGCAAGAGCAAAACAAGTTAAATTTTCCATCCAAGCTTTTTCTATACTGCTTGTCCTGCTCAGGGTGAGTTGGAGTCTATCCCAGCTGATTCCACCTTGTACTGATAACCAGTCAGTCCTAAAGCACATACCTTCTAAGGACAAACAACTATTAACACTAACATTATAATCACACAATGGGAACTAATCCCACACTGACTAGTGAATTACTACGCAATCAGTGACCTCAGTTTTTGTGTCTTTTTCTGCCCCTGTCCACTTTTGTTCTGGAACCTCAGGACAACTCAAAATGTATTGGTCTTTTTGCCCCACCCAGTAATCTTTAAGTTGCAGTGTGCATGTCACTGCATAAGAATCATATAAAAGGTGGTCCTTGGTTTACAAATGAGTTCCATTCCTCCAATTCTGTTTTAGCGTGCGTTTTACCCCACACTCCAATCAAATGACAACCTTGAGCCAGACAACTTAGCATTTTCGCGAGCCACGACTGGGCTGTACTGTTTTGGACGACCTGTAACAATACTTCTGAGCATTCACAAGCAATTTGTTAAAGGAAGTGCATTTTGTAGTTTAAAGGAACCTTGCTTTACTGGCTTAGTTCTTAAGGACTTGGTGACCTGAGTTTGGAAAATGGGACTAGTTGTTGGAGAGGTGCAATTTCACTTCCAATGTGTGCAGCTTCTCATTGTTCATTTATACATATTTCTGGCCATTGGTTGCACTTGTACTTGTTCTAGAACTGAGTGTAAGTAATAGGTTTACATGCAGTGGTGTGAAAAAGTGTTTTCCCCCTTTAAGATTTCTTATGTTTTGTCACATTTAACGTATCAGATCATCAAACAAATTTAAATATTAGTCCCTGAGAACACAAAATACAACTTTTAAAACTAAACCTTCATGGCTTTGTGCAAAAAAGTGACCCTCACAATCCCCTCACCCCACAGCAAAAAACACAGTGAGAACCATTATCCACAAATGGAAAAACACAGAACAGTGGTGAAAACCTCCCAGGAGTGGCCGGCCAACCAAAATTACCGCAAGGGTGCAGCGACAGTTCATAAAAGAGGTCACAAAAGACCCCACAACAACTTGAAAGAAACTGCAAACCTTACTTAAATTCTGCTGTCTTCCAAAAAAACCCTTAAGCAGAATGTCTGACCATCTGTTTGTGACCTCAAGCTAAAACCAACTTGGGTTCTTGATGAGCTGAAACATTTTTGCGTGACAAACATGCAAAACAATAGTAAATCACTGTATAGTTTAGTTTTGCAACGCCATTCTTTGAGGTTGTTGCATGAGCTTGCTGAGGCTTTGTGGCGCGCCAACGGATGGAAAATTTTTCCATCCTATTTTTATGTTATATAAGATTTTAAATAATTGATGAATTAAGCGTATATTGTTTTCAGTGCAGAATGTTTGTGTATTGTGTTTTAATTGGTTTTATTACCTCTACTGGGTTTTTGCAGGTTTTTATCGGTTTGCTTGTCTGTTTGTGTTCAAAATAACTTGAAATGTAACATAACATTTTCAATAATTTTTGGAAATGGAGAATAAGTGATTCAATTTTGGGGGCGATCGGATCACCATCTAGATTCAGGAATGTTTTTAACAATTAGTTAATATTTTGAAATAGGGCCATTTCCGGCATTTGTTGATATAAAAAATGTTTAGATCACTTGAGGAAAAAAATACAGCACAAGTTTCCAACAGGTTCTACAAAATATTGATGACTGATGCAAAAAATGTAGGATTATTATTCATTCATTCATCTTCTTCCGCTTATCCGAGGTCGGCTCGCGGGGGCAGCAACCTTTTGGTGTAAATCACAATATGGAGGAACTTTGGCACTTGGCGGATGTCTTCCCCTCTCCGAGTGCTTTTCTAGTTCCTCGGATGTATCTGCTGGTGAGCGTTTTTTTGTTCTGTGCCAGCTACATATGTGCATGCTTGTGTGTAATTGGCCTAATGCAGTTTGTGCATTTCAGCCCAGGGGAGCTAAGTTATTGGACTGACCTCTGTAGTGTGACAACAGTAGAGTCAGAGGCAATCTAGAGAACCAAACATCAGCAGCCACCAGCTACCAAAATGCATTAAAGATTAAAGCAGTCGCTCAGAACAAAGCCACTACTGTGTTTGTGTGCTCTGGTCAAAGTGGACGTTGTGTGTTTCCTCGGCCCTGCTGGGTCCTTGTATGTGTTTGTGGACGTGACTGCTTGCATGTGTGTGGCTTTAGGAGTTTGAATCACTGTGGTGTGATTTGCTACTGTGGATTTGCTGAATCCACACAGGCCATTTTCCAATCCACTTATGAAAATGCCAGCTTGTCGTTTGTGTGTTCTGTACAATAAGACTGACACACATTAGGACGAAGCAATGCAATATTGCAGTAACCTGAGTGAAGTTGGCCCCCCAACCTTCTCAAAACTCGGCTCAAATAGTCTCATTTGTTTGTGCTGCGTTTGTGCTGTTTTGTGCAATTAAAATTAGCGTTTGTGCTACTTTCGTTTTTGAGTTATTACAGTTTCTTTTATAGGTCAACCAAAGGTCACGCAGCCCCCCATTTCCTCCAAATGAAACCAAAATAATCCCATTTGTTTGTGCTGCGTTTGTGCTGTTTTGTGCAGTTAAAATGAACAATTGTGCTACTTTTGTTTTAGTGATATTAACAATTAAAGTTTTGAGCTATTACATAATCGATCCGTCAACATGCTCTGAATGAAACCAAAATAGTCTCATTTTGACCGTCCTTGTTTGTGCTGTTGGGTTCAGTTAAAATCAAATTTCGCGCTGCTTTCGTTTTGGAGATATTGCGCGTTTTGTAAAGGTCACCCAAAGGTCACGTAGCCCCCCGACATGCTCCGAATGAAACCAAATTAGTCTCATTTTTTTTGTCCCGTTGAGTGGAGTTTTGTGCTGTTAAAATAAAGATTTGTGCAGCATTTGTTTTGGAGTTATTACACATTTATTAAAGGTCACCTGAGGTCGCTCACTTGTAAACAAGCTTTGAATGAAACACGAGTGGTCTCATTTGATCGTCCTCGTTTGTGCTACTAGGTCCAGTTGAATCCATCATTTTTGTCACTTTCGTTTTGGAGTTATTAACCATCAAAGGTGTGGGACAGGTGTGAAGTTGGCCCCCCAACCTGTGCAGAACTCTGCTCAAATGGTCTCATTTTTTTCGTCCCGTTGAGTGGAGTTTTGTGCTGTTAAAATAAAGATTTGTGCAGCGTTCGTTTTGGAGTTATTACTCCAGGGATTACATTATCAGGTAATGTCATCGTTCCAGACATGCTCAGAATGAAACCCAAATAGTCTCATTCTTTTATTCTTCATCTGTGCTTTGTAGTGAAAACAACATTTCCCTTAACTTGTGGTTGAAAATATGGATAATTACTTCGTCCATTCGTGAGACTAAAAAAGTGGGTAAAAGTGGTGTTGTAACTCTCACTATGGTTTTACCTGATCGCGACTTTTGGCTGTCTTTTGCATCCTCTTAGTTTTCATGTCAAGCAAAATCATGCTTAAAATGACAATAAAAAAGCAGGCAATGCAAAGCAAGTGTTTTGGTCATTCTTTATAAAAGGCTATGCTTCATTGCCTGTAGGGGGCAGACAGACATGTACACCTGAGGAATAATAATTTCCAAATAATTGTCAGCGAAGTCGTTACACAATTTCTCCAAGTCACATCTTCCTTCTCTGACCAGTGTAAGTACATTTAAAGTTAATACAAAAGCTCCCAGCATTGATGCTAACGCAAAAATGCAATGCTAAAACTTGCTAAAACTTATTTGCTAATGCAAAACATGCATTCATCAGTAAAGAACATGAGTATTCCATTTAATGCATCATGTCATATGTGCACATTAAGTGCTCTTATACATTTTTTCTGTCTAAAAATATCTGAAAATTGTAAGCTAGCTAAATTTCCTTGGTATTTGATTTAAAGCCACATAAAAAGTGGAGCACACAATATGATTTGTATTACCAATTATATCTGTACATCATATATAGGTCAGAATATAAGTTATCAATGCTAATTCCATGTATTTGTTCTTAAACTAGATGCCTAAACAGTCGGCAGTAAACAGGGATACCATTATTGCAGTTCTCTGCAATGCTAAAGAGGCCATACTGCAAAATGGAAACATTGCCACTCCAAATGCCAGTATATGGACTGTGCTGAGTGACCAGCTGGCAAACAGGATCACTGCAAAGGCCCTGTACACCTTTGTTCAATTAAACAGACACAGCATCTGGTCAACAATCGGGTTTAGTCAGCAGACTGATCCTGAAATTACAAGTGACACAGATTCAACAGGTTCCCTTTCTGATGGAGCAAATTGTCTGGCTTTCCAGTTTGAAGTTCCTTTTGGAAAATGGATGGAGTTCATTCCGGAAACTGTTGTGTACTCCGACAAATCAGACACTAACAAAAGGCAATATACCATCTTGAAGCCTGGCACCTGGACTCATGTTATCAATGAGCACATTTGGGAGGCAGTGAAATGTCAATGCACATTTATTTTCAAACGAGCCAAAGTCTATCCATCAATCAGGAGCAATTATATTGACATAAAAGGCTACTGCAAAGAGTGTCATAGTCATCTCCACATAACATGTGACAGAGAGCCTGCATTCAACAGCCCAATGGTGCTCAAATGTTGCATCACAAACTCAGATGACTCCCTGCATACTGGCTGTTCAAAGCGCCACATGTCTGGAAACATGCGTGTGCAGATAGCGAAGGAACTGTGCGAAGGCAGGATGGAACCACATGTATGGAGGGCGACACAGGCACAGAAGCTGATGTCCTATGGAGATCCTGAGCCACCTCATTTACCCAATTTGGCCACCCTGCGCAAAGCAAAACAAGAGAAAAATGAATTGCAATTTGGTGACAAAGATCCCATTTATTCACTGCAGCTCTTAAAATACAGTGCACCTCACAGTGGTAACATCAAAGACATTGGACTAGACAAGTTTTTCTGCCATTATTGGAGTCAGACACAAATGCATGTCTACAAGACCCCCAGTTGTTAGAAAACTGACAAGGCCAAATGGCTCATCCGGCCATATCTTCTTATATCAGGGTGTTCTGATAGGACATGTGAGTGTCCCCGTGGTGCAAATGATGTCAGAGAAACACGATGTTAATGCCATCACACATTGGCTCATAGAATGGATTTGTGCAGGTGCACCTATTCCAAAAGAAGTTGTTAGTGAGTTTTCTCTGGCCATTCTTGGAGCTATGGTGAAGGCTTTTACCCCTCACCCTGACCTGAAGACCTACATCAATGAATGCTTTCAAATCTTACTTGGGAACCAAGCTGCCTAACTACCACCTTGTTTTGGAAGGGTTTATGTCGCACACTGCATCAAGATGATCTGCAACTGGGACTGCCTGAAGAATAAAACACATCGGATTAATGATTTCTTCGTTAGGTCAGTGGCACAGCTCCTTGGAGCATGCAAACGAACTTATACACGCTATCACTATTGTGGCATTAAGTAAAGGAGAGGGTAATGACAGTTCAGGAGCTCCTTTAACATCAGAAAGGTGCAAAAAATACCTGAAAGCAAAAATCCCAGAAGACTTTGTTACCATTCCAGATGACAAGATTGAGGGACAGGAACAAGAGGATGCATGTACTCTGATCCAGACTAGTCCGACAGTGGGTAACTGAAATATGTGAGGAGAGCAGGTCACTTGCCACGGCTAATGGGGATGGAGATAACATCCACTTCCTCCCTGAGATTATTCCCCATATAATAAGACTTGCAAGTTACTTACCACTCTGGACAGGAATAATGGTCCCTCGATTCCACAGCACCAGCGTCACAGCAAGTTCAGCTGCAGTTGAAGCACATTTCAAAAACATAAAAAGTGGTCTTTTCAAACTTGAAAATTTACCTATACGGGTGGATCGATTTATTGCTCGTCATCTTTCCTTCATTGAAGGAACCATGCGGATTTGTTCTGCAAAAACAAAAAGTGATGCTGTTGCTGTTAGCCCTGTGTCCGCTGTAAAAGACAGCAAGAAAAGGATGCCAACCCCTGTGAAGAGTCCATCGCCCTCACAAGCCTTCATCCAACAGATGAGGATGCTGTTGAGAACAAGTGATTCCACCCAAAAAAGGAAGATGAGTTTCTACCTCTGTCCTTGTCCTGAATGGCTCCATGCAGATTCATCTTTGGGGTGAAAAAAAGTCATTTACCATCTCAGATATTTGTAGTTTTTTGTCAGATGAGGTGGAGCAACTTAAACCACAACTAGAGATTGTTCAATGTTACATGACTAATAACGTGCATTTATGATGAACAATATAGCATAAAACCAACCAGTCCAGGGTGTCTCTCGCCCAACGTCAGCTGGGATAGGCTCCAGCATACCCGTGTGACCCTAATGAGGATAAGCGGCATAGAAAATGTAATATAGCTTAAAAGATCTCTACACAAACAATGAGTCAAAAAGGTTACTAGGGTATTTACCAAAGTCATCTACATTTTTTTCTAGTTTCTCTGTTCTTCAGTGATTTCAGTCTTTTGGAACATAAACACAATTGTTTATTATGATTATTCTGTTATGATACTGCTTGCTTTTTCATCTTATACATAACAAAGACGTCATACTTGTGTCAATGATTACGAAACATACGTCATTTTAGTGTCACGATTTGTCAGTAGCTTATATGTATTTGACACTTTTATCTGTATTCGCACTTTAACACTGCTGTTACCAAAACTGTCATGCAATATTCATGCTTTACACGGTAACCTGACATTCTTTTGTGCCAGCCACACTACAATAAGACGAGTTTAAACATTTAGAAAGTGTACGACAACCAAGCTACTCACAGACAAGCCCCAAAACATCCGGATCACTTCCGGGTCGTACAGTAGGCTGTGACGTCATCGTCGGAGAAATATTGGATGGATGGAATGGATGAAGTAATCATCCATATTTTCAACCACAAGTTAAGGGAAATGTTGTTTTCACTACAAAGCACAGATGAAGAATAAAAGAATGAGACTATTTGGGTTTCATTCTGAGCATGTCTGGAACGATGACATCACCTGATAATGTAATCCCTGGACTATTAAATGTTTAATAACTCAAAAAGTATGGCAGCAGTAATGTTCGTTTTATTCACACAAAACAATACAGAAAAATGAGACTATTCTGGTTTAACCCTGAACATGGTAATGGATTGAGTGACCTCAGTTGACCTTTATTAAACGTGTAATAACTCCAAAACGAACGCTGCACAAATGATTGTTTCAACTGAACCTAGTAGCACAAACGAGGACAATCAAAATGAGACCACTCGTGTTTCATTCGGAGCTTGTTTTCAAGTGAGCGACCTCAGGTGACCTTTAATAAATGTGTAATAACTCCAAAACGAACGCTGCACAAATCTTTATTTTAACAGCACAAAACTCCACTCAACAGGACGAAAAAAATGAGACCATTTGAGCAGAGTTCTGCACAGGTTGGGGGGCCAACTTCACACCTGTCACACACCTTTGATGGTTAATAACTTCAAAACGAAAGCGACAAAAATGATGGATTCAACTGAACCTAGTAGCACAAACGAGGACGATCAAAATGAGACCACTCGTGTTTCATTCGGAGCTTGTTTTCAAGTGAGCGACCTCAGGTGACCTTTAATAAATGTGTAATAACTCCAAAACGAACGCTGCACAAATCTTTATTTTAACAGCACAAAACTCCACTCAACGGGACGAAAAAAATGAGACTAATTTGGTTTCATTCGGAGCATGTCGGGGGGCTACGTGACCTTTGGGTGACCTTTAAGAAACGCGCAATATCTCCAAAACGAAAGCAGCGCGAAATTTGATTTTAACTGAACCCAACGGCACAAACAAGGACGGTCAAAATGAGACTATTTTGGTTTCATTCAGAGCATGTTGACGGACCGATTATGTAATAGCTCAAAACTTTAATTGTTAATATCTCTAAAACAAAAGTAGCACAATTGTTAATTTTAACTGCACAAAACAGCACAAACGCAGCACAAACAAATGGGATTATTTTGGTTTCATTTGGAGGAAATGGGGGGCTGCGTGACCTTTGGTTGACCTATAAAAGAAACTGTAATAACTCAAAAACGAAAGTAGCACAAACGCTAATTTTAATTGCACAAACCAGCACAAACGCAGCACAAACAAATGAGACTATTTGAGCCGAGTTTTGAGAAGGTTGGGGGGCCAACTTCACTCAGGTCAGTAGAGGTCATGACGTATGCCGTTATTATACAGCAAGTACTGAACAAACATTGGACTTTTTGAGTAGCACTCACAAGCTTGCACACACTTTTTGAACTGACAACTTTCCGTGCAGTATTTTATTATATAGGCTACATTTTAGCAACCTTATTGACCAATCCCTGAATATAAGATGACCCATTTTCAACAAATACCTTTCAGCAAAATCAAAGATGAAACAATACAAATTGGTATTCACTCGTATTTTTTATCTGCCTGACAATGGTGTGATGATTCTGCCATATTGAGCACTATTGTCTTAAAATTTGCATCATAACATCGCTGTTGGCTGATTATGAGAAGTACGTATAAATACTTTATACGTATATATACACTTACGAACATGCAGGTTTCTGTAGTAAGAGCTGCATTTACTCAGGTCACAGCTGTGTGTGAGTGAAAGGAAAGAAAAGCTCTGACTCGCTCAGTGCGACCTGTTTGCATGTATAAATCTCTAGACCAGGGGTCGACAACATGCATGCATATCAGTGCTGCCAAATATCCTTTGTATCAACCGACTCACCACAGACCATTCAAAATGCTCACACTGAACTAATCATCACTTTGCTTACTAATGGTGTTTGCTGCCAATCTTTTGCATTCTAATGCATGCTAACAAAACTATTTTTTGTCTTCTTTTGTATTGTTTTATAAAATAAAATCACTAGATTAGGGCAGACAAGTGGAGGTATTACTGCAGGAGATTCTCCACCTTCTTGCAGAAGACCTCCAATATCTTCTCTTTTAATGCATAGTATAGGACACTTGGCCAAGAGTGGTGGGTTGCTAGAGCGCAGTTTGGACACATTCTATCCAAACTAACTATTATTACCATCAACACTAATAACCATTATATTTATAAATCAAATTTCTCTTGTATGCATATATATGCTGTATACATATATAGTGTACAGTAAATCAAAATATTTGTATAATACATGATTGATATGTGGATATATGATGATTGTATAATATTAGATAATGTCACATTAGAATCAATGAGATTGATAATAATGCATATTGCACGTGAGTGTGGGTGTAATATTTTGTTTATGTATTACAATGTATAACACACTTGGCTTTAGTATTATGACAAGAGGGTGAGGGTAAATAAGCTTGTCCTCTTCCCACTCCTTTTCAAGCCAGTTGTTGTCTATATGTGTATTCTAACTATGTTCTGTTCTGTGTTTTGATGTGGCTCGAAATAAACAATCAATCAATAGTTTCAAATGGGGCTGGTGTACATCTGGGTAAAAATATATACTTACACAAAATGCGGCGAGGTCAGCAAGTCTGAAAGTAGCAAGGAATAAGGTAGGCCTTGCATGCTGTTGCATCAGCACCGCTGAATCTTTTTTATGGGTAGATATCGGTATCGTAGTTTTTTTACATTTTCAAGGGCGCTTTAAACGTTTAAACACACCTTCACATTACTGTATATCAAAATCATTTGCTTTTTTCTCTTTTTGTTTCTGCTTGAGTTGACTACTTGGATGATGTACTAATTTAACTTTATGTTCAACATTTTTTTAGTAACCCAGCAGGAATCCTAATCAAATATTATCACCATGTAATTATATTTGCACTGTACCGTCTAATAGTTCTGTAAAGACTTGGCCGTCCTTTGCTACAGTTCAAAATGGATACATGCCACTGTTATGATTTCACAAAATATGTGAGATCATGGTTAGGTAAACAGAAGAAAACTAACACCCCCCGCCCCCAATTAATGTGATGACAATTCTCCCCGATGAAGATGCACTTTAGTTGTAGCACAGCTACTTCTTCGCTTTGGAAGGTAGTGGAAATTCTGATCTTTCCACGTAAATTTACCTGATAATCTGGAAAATGTCCTTTCAATTGCAAATGTTGACAGTTTTAGTGTGTGTATTCTCCCTACTCCTTTTTAATCATTTTCTTTCCAGGAAACAGTACATTAAACCAAACTGTCTCCCGTGAGAAACCATTCTAGTATCTTAACTTTGTATGCAAGTAATTTCTCATGTGTGATTGCATTTTTACTTTGTCAATGCAAGTGTGATACAGAAGGCAAATGTTCTTATCTGACAAAGGCATAATCAAACAGCATATAAGAAGGTACAGAACATTTTTGCTGCCAGTAATATTAAAGAAAAATGATGGAATGCAAAATGATGTGCAAGACAAGGGACCACTTGGAATGCCAGAGAGGCTGTAGGGGAATAATAAAGGACAAACGCAAGAGTGAATAAAAACCTGGCAGGCATACAGGAGAACATTCAGTGTGACAAAGTTTAAAAAATCTCACTTAAATCTACTCTCAGACAAAGGTCACCTTGCACGAAACAGTAAAAAACATCACACCACTGAAATTGTACAATATGGAATTTAACCTAATATTGTTGTAGAAAAATATGCCTTTAAAAGGTTTAGCAAGTATTTTATATATAGTGTCTTTTGGCCTGTCCGCACGTTGCCGGGTATCTCATAAAACAAAGTTAGTAGTATGTTGGCCTCACAGTCAGGAGGTTCAGGGTTCCAATCTCCATTGGGCATCTCTGTGTGTGGTTTGCATGTTCTCCCCATGCGTGCGTGAGTTTTCTCCAGGTACCTCCACATTCCAAAAACATGCATGTTAGGTTAATTGCCAACTCTAAATTGTCCATTAGAGGGTGAATCTTTGTTTCTCTGCCCTGCGATTGACTGGCCACCAGTCCAGGGTGTACCAAACCTCCCGCCGAAAGTAACCTGGGATAGGCTCCAGCATACCCGCGACCCTAATGAGGATAAGTGGCCTATCATTCACACAAGCCTGCAGATATATGGCCCTAAAAATTAAGGTTTTCAAAACCTCCAGCCAAACTGTAGATTTGAAGACAACTCCGGTTCTGTTTGGGTACGGACGCAAATAACCGGAGTTTTACGTTTCTAAACGTCACTGCCTGCGACAAAGAATGCTGTGACGTCACACGTTACATCAGAAACAACATGGATGCCCTCAGAAATAGTGTAGATATTGTGCAAGCCCAAATACTGCTTCATGTTGAAAAGCAGAGGCCAAGAAGCACCTAGAGGACGACCTGGCGCCATGCTTTATGTTTTGCGGAAGTGACGGAATGACACAGAATGATTCTAAATGAATAGAATATTAGTTTGGCATGCTTATGACTGTGGTTCCCAATGCATTTATGGAGTTACGTGAGAATGCTTTTCATAAACGGTTTTACAAATACCTTGCTACGTGTGGACGAGGCCTTTGGGTCTTCTGAATGCCTTATATTTATTACGTAGTACATTTAGGGTGTACAAGTTTTGCAAAACATATGCAGTTTTTGTTAAACTATGAATGCTTTGACTATAACGAGGATGTATTTAACCAGGACACAGCAAAATTTGTGAAGTGGTGAGAGATGACTCTGCAACCAACAAGGTTTACAGAAAACATAAGTTAGCTGAAGAGGTAACTGAAACAAATAAGGACAAACTGAGTAAAGACAAATGGCCTCCCCAAAATCAATGGCAATGATTTAGTCATCGCTTGTGTAAGTGATGACTTCTTTGATTAGTCCCTGCACAGAAGCATTTTCACCTCCCCGGATCCATTTTGTCATATCCCTGCATCCCTGCACTCTCCCAGGACCGCCATCCATTCTAAATACATCTGGCGGGATGCTGTAATACAGGAGCAAATCCAGTTGGCTTATTTTTGCTCAAGCTTGAACTTTGTGTCACCTTTTATGTGATGGTCCTCCTGTGAAGGACTTCACTATTATCATGTTGCTCCCTTTTCACACTGTCAGAAAGCAACTTATTTAACAAAATGTCAATCATTATTTTTGGACCCATGGCTTGAAAACTAAATAAATGTTCCATCAAACTTGCCTTACCATCCAACAATAATACTGTTTAATGTGAACTTTACAAGGTAGCGCTCAGCAAACAGCCAATACAAGAGAAAAAGATATACTTTGAAACATGGAAACCCTGGAAAGAAATCAATGGATAGCAGACCTCCATTTGTAACTGCCTGAAAACCCCTTTAGGGATAGAGTAACTCCTCGATGTACATGGCCAACGTTTCACGTTTTCTAAAAGATTAACTTTGGTCAAATGCTATACTGAAAATGCACTGGCATGTTGCATTTCAAGGCTACGTGCATGTTAGCATTTTCCGGGGAATCAAAGTGTCAATGTTCTTTATGTATACGTTTTTTTAACAGCATAGCTTTTGCCCTGTTTGGCCACTCCGTTCCGCTGACGTGTTTGTTAGGCGCGCTTTTTGGCCGTGCGATAACTTAGACATATTTTTACCAATGCATTTTGTCATAAACTGAATGATAGTAAAACCTGGCGTACAAAAAGCAAGGTTCCGTTGAATAACTACTGCTTGAGTTTGTGTTAATTTGTATTACTGTCCTAAAAAGTTGCGAAATTCAGACCCTTTATTGCGCAACCTAAACTGGCCACATACAGTACATAATGGTCACGGCACATTCATTCATTCATTTGCCATGCCGCTCATTCTCATTAGGGTGACGGGGATGCTGGAGCCTATCCCAGCTGACTTTGGGCGGGAGGCGGGTTACACCCTGGACTGGTCGCCAGTCAAATGCAGGGCACATATAGACAAAGACATACAACCATTCACACTTATGGACAATTTAGAGTCGCCAATTAACCTAACATGCATGTTCTTGGAATGTTTTCAGACATTTCCACTCTTCCAATTAAAGTCAAATAAGGCCAGTTATTATAACGTCTCACTTATGAATTTTGTTCCCCAATATCAATCTAAATCAAGAAAATCTTTTACACTTTTGTCAAATCAAAAGTGTCTTCATGGGCGATGTGCACATACACAAGCGCAGTCTGACAGAAGCAACTGACAATATTGAGTCATTGTGCGGTTATGATTGACTATGTTCAATGATCGCTAAGATTAGTTGCTAAACTTCGCCATATCCCCATGATAAGCTGGCAAACAACTATCGTGCATGTGTTACATAGAAGGTATGTTGCGACGGCAGAGCAGCAGGAAGAGAGTAGGTTTATAATGCTTAGAGCACAATGGAAACTTAACGCCCCACCATTAAACATGTTCAATATTTGCAATAAAAAAAACAATGTGTGTACTCCAAACAAAACTTTCTGTAATGAAAAGGACATGGTTGCCATTGTTTTTAATTGGCCCAATTAACTGACCGGCATTTTGGCACTCTGACTTTCATGCATTTGTTAAGCAACAAAGATGCTGCGAAAGATCACCTCTACAGCAAAATATTGAGGCAACCATTAATATGGTCGAGTGGTCTCACGTTGGCCACACAGTCATACGTGTGTGGGTTATCTCCGAGTAGTCCAGTTTCCTTCCACATCCCAAAATCATGCATGTTAGGTTAATTGGTGACCCTAAATTGTCAATAGGTCTGAATGTGAGTGTGAATGATTGCTTGCCCTGCGATTGACTGGTGACCAGTCCAGGGAGAAGCCCACCTCCTGCCCAGCTGGGATAGGTGAACCCAATGAGGATAAGCGAAAACGAAAATGGATACTTTATTAATCTTAAAAAAAAAAATTTTTTTATTTTTTTTTTTTTATTTTTTTTTTTTTATTTCTATTATTTTTTTTTTTTTTTTTTTTTTTTAATTTTTTTTTTTTTTTTTATTTTTTTTTTTTTTTTTTTTTTTTTTTTACAGGATGTTAGTTATTTTTGCACCACTGTAATTTAATATAAAATATAATTTAGGCATAACAAAATATGACAAACGTAAATTTTTGCCTATGTTGTACATAGCACTTTAATATAACCATGTTTTATCCACACAAAGGTGACATACTGTAAATGTATTGATATCATAATGAATCTTTGGATAAACTGAGTATCATTGCCAAGCCAAGTGTCCTGATTATCCGTTATCAAGATATAGTCACCCTACTACACCGCCATTGTCACAAGGAACAAGACAACCTGCCTCCCGGAAAGCTCTTTCCCTTTCCCGTTTCCTCTCATCTCTCAGCCACCTTGCTCTCCGCCCTCACACGAGGCTCACCTGTTTGGCTCATGCTTCATGTTGCAAACGGTATGACCAAAACATGGCAGACTTACATTCGAGGGTATTGCAGACACCAGTGTAATGGTAGCTGAATAATTAACGCCAGGTTGGCTGTAATTCAGTTGGGCATTTATTTTGCAGGAGAACATACAGCTATCACTCAGACATTCCTCGCCACGTGCACAGTGCAACCACTCTCCCTGTCCCTCTTATTCTACGCACTTAACTCCAAAGCTTGCTCTAACCAGCATGCTGAACATGACTGCTGTCTATAACCCACACACTTAACAGCAGATCGGACCACAATATTGTGGATGGATGGTCGGTTTCAAGCAGCTCTCAAACTGTCATAAACTTAATCACTTGACCACAGAATAACACAATTACAGCGAGCTGGAAAAGATGAAAAAAAGAAAAGAACAAATACGTAACATACACTACCAAGTTGTAGTGCAACCATACATAATAAATTATATGAATCAATAAATTAAAAATAATGTCAGACATAAGTAAAAAGTCCAGGCCTGTACAGTTGCTACACAAGAATGGCACAGCTGCTCATTACTGTGTCCTTTTTTGAAATACGTTTTTGCTATTTTGGGGGGATTTAAGGTTTTGAGCTATGTGTGGTACACAGAGGATGGGGTTTTTTTTGGTGGTGGTGGTGGTGGGGGGGGGTTACCCCAAAGGTCAAACAAATTTACCTCCGAAACAAAAATTTCTGAGAATAAGTGACCGAAACAGTATTTAAAATTTTATTTATTGACAATTGAAAAGTAGATTAAGGCCGTGATACTAAAAGATGAACTAAGACAACCTAAATTTTGAAGGAAAGCGTTTATTTCTACATGTAGAGGCTTTTTCCTTTAAAACCAAGTTTATTAAATTCTAAAAGTGTAGAAGAAACAATCCAAAAGACACCTGCTAGGTTTAAAATACAGAAACAACCAAGCAGAAAGTAATAAACCAAAATGAGTTAGCTGGGGCCACTAGTGGTAGGCAGACTACTTAGGGTGTGCCCAGGGGTGCCCCTCATACTCACCTGGGTGGACACAGCAGACGGCACAGCAAATGAAAAGTACAGAAAAAAATACATGTGATCCCAGTGCACTACGTAACATGCGGGGGTGGGGAACCTCACCAGCGTGCCTAACCCAACCACCGGGAGCGCCCAGCGTCACTAAAATAGAAAACCAAATTATACTGACTCTGTGGAAGAGAACAACAGAAACCTGCACACAAAAGGAAATTTAACAGAACTGTAACAAAACTACTACTACTAAAAAAAAAAAGAAAATTAAGTTAATTCAAAACCAATATATGTAAGTATTACCAAAAACCGCACGCCAAACTAGAGCAAAAGAGCAGCAGGTTTAACCTGTGAAAAAAAACACATGGACAATGTTAAAAAGGCTCACCTCAAACAATACTATGGAGAGGGGAGGACCAACCAACTTACCACCCTTAGCAGAAGGTAAAAAGAAAAACCAACTCAGCAGAGCATTTCACAGCTGAGCCCTAAGGGGGAATATGATGTTAAACTACTTATTTTAGTGTCAGGAACCCAGTCCTACCTCAACTAAAACACGAGCATGGCAGAAAAGGCACCAGCAGCAGCAAAGAGACTGTTAAGTGTCGCCAGGTGGATTAAATAGGCTGCCTAACAATGGGGTGGGACCATAGAACGAAGTCCACATAGGTGCTACAGAGGCAGCAGGGAAACTGGCCACCCCACTACATATGCTTTAAATCATTTGATCAGCTGTTTGATGGCTGTTTGCAATAAATTGCTTTCTTTTTTGTCCCAATTACAACTCTTCTTTTTGCTCCAGTGTCATGCTTTGGTGCAATTAACCTGCCCACCACTTTGCCTCCCCGGCCTACACTTATTTGCATGGTATGATCCTGTATGTGTGCCCTTTTTTAGTCTTTGTGGTTTATTTTATGTTGTTGTGTTTGTATTTCTATTATGCAAGATGCCGGTTATCATTACCAGCTGAAAGGAGAAAAAAGTAGCAATTATACAAGCTGTTTACATTGTGCCTGTGCATGTGCTCATGAATGAGCTACCGTACAGTGGATTTGAACTTGCAGATTAAATCTCACAGTTCTGGTTTTTTTGCTCTGTGGCCAGACTCGCCTTCAAACAAACCACACTTTGTGTTGAGTGTGCAGAGGTCTGGTACAAATGACCTAGTGCCCATAATTAGGTGGTCTGCAGTTGCACTGATAGTAACAGAAATCCTATTATAGAATGCAAACATGGATGGACCACACAAAGTCAAATGTGGAGCACTTCTAAAGCACACACGCACAGTTGCTTCAAACAACTACAACTACAGTGGAACCTCACTTTTGAATGCCCCAGTTGTTGATTTAGTTTTCAAACAAAATACTCTTTACACTGTCTCTCGATTATCATAGAATATTGCACATTACAAACTTGTATGTTAGCCTTTAGGACGTTGAATCTTATTATTAATAAATATAATATTAAATAAAATATTAATAAAGATATGGACAAACAGCGCCAAGCATTGCTTGTTTATTCATCCATTTGGATCACACACTCAACACCAAATTGTGTGATACAATACTACAGCATCCTGTAACATTCATTGTGTGCTGGTGACTTTCTTTATAGCATGCTCTCTACTGGAACCCGGAACCCGATTTCATTGTCCCCCAGCTACGTTGTTCATCACTGATGTCATCAGCGGTTGACTGTATCATTCTTCTCCAACTGTCACAGTTTAGCTTTTTTATTGATGTTTTATTTTATTTGTTTTTAATTACTGCAAAATGACCCACAATGGAGCCAACAAAGATGCATTGTGATGACAAAGGCAAGAAACCCGATTAAATTTAAGAAATAACCAAAAGCAAGGTACAGAGGTGCCATCCGTTTCATCTCTTTCTGTATCTAAAGGTATACTTTTTCCATTATAGTTGTTATTAATTGGATTATTAATTGGAAACAGTTTCAGTTTTTGTATGTTTTGTATGTTTTTGTATGTTTATGATTGACCCTTTGGAACAATTTAATCACGGAAACCAAGGGTCCACTGTGCTCATAACCTCTAAGCCTCACTTTCACAAGCTGCATGGGTGCACAAAACGATCATACTGTATCAAAAATCTGTACCATCTTTGACACACACCTGCTTCCAAGCAGACACTGAGCTGTTATAAGTTTCCATCTGGATTACCATTTATGACCAGTAGGAGACCCTTTGGAAAGCCATTAGCAATCACAAAATAACTTTTACCTGCAGTAACAAATCAACCCTGTTTTGACATATCCTCTTTTAATTTTTACATCCCTCTCAGGCGCCAACCGCTCACAGCAGGGGAGCGCTGTAACATGACACATGGCTGTAAATGACAAAAGCAGCAAAAACATTGAAAAAGAGCAAATGGAAAGACACAATTGACAAACATATTGGACGACAATGAGAGGAAAAGAAAAGAGCGAAGAAAAATTACTTGCACGATTAAAAAGAGGCACCACTAGCCAGCAGAAAATTAAATGTATTCAATACTTTTTATGCTGTGCTCAGTGAATGAATTTGACTTCCAACATGGAATATTATCTACCCAAACTCACCAGGAGGTGGTCAGACTTTTACAACAAAGTTTTATAACTTTTTCTGAAGAAGGAAAGGTTGCATGTACTTGTAAAATGTGAAATCACATGTGTCTATAAAATACCAGAGCACACTTTGAAAACATGTTTCAACCAAAGTGAATTGTTCTCCTCCTCCTTTGGTTGTTCTCTTAATGAGCAACCTGCAATAACATAAAAAAAACTTAATAGGAGTCCATGCTTTACCAGCCATGAACCTCACTGGATGCCACTCATTGCATGCACATGTAATGAATGTAACTTTTTAATGCATCTCTTAAGTATTTTCACATTTTGGCCTTTAATTTCGTGGGTTGTGCAGCATGGCGCAGGCTGTGCAGTGGTAATTTCGTCCGGCGTAACACAGTGTGCTGCCAATTTGGTAATTTGGTAGACCGATGCGTGCCACGATGGGTGTGGCGGTGCAGCAGGGGAAGGTGCCAACTGATTCAGCCTAGCGTAGTGAAAATTTTGTGCCAAAAGGCTTTGCTGTTGGTGCGCTGAAAGCTCGCCAGCTCCAACCTGGTCTACTCTTGGCGCAAGGCGAAGCGCAGCAGGTCTAGTGTTAATTTAGCTGACTGGCGCACACGTCACCAAAACACAATGTCAGGCACATTTGAATCCATTTAATAATCACAACAACCACTGCTTAAAGTAACTATCTGAATCAGCACATACATTTTCATCTATATTGAATGTTCCGTCTGCCTCTGTCTCGCCGTCTCCACCACCTCATCTGTCCCCGAATAGCCGTCTCCTCCTCAACCTCCTTCTCCTTTTCCTCCTCCTCATTGATGGCCAGTGGAACTGATATGGATGTGGTGAATTGTAAATAAACGGTTAACCAAACGTATTGACATCTTTGATTGTGTAACCGAGAATTGCAAAAATGATGATAATGAATTGGGTAATAATAGTTCATCTCACATGCAAACACAAATGACAAGGACGAGACCACAAGCTTGGCGATGCGTCTTTTACGCACAGTTGCTTCAGAATTCATTCCCATTATGCAGTTTTGGTTTATTCATAATACATATACATATTATATTACATGTTCATATTACAAATAGAGGTTAGTAAATACGAGTGTCTTTATTAGTGGGGAAAAAATGCTTACCTTACCGGTGGCCACCGTGTGCCTCCGGTGCTCTGATAGTTTTTGTTTTGCCCTTCTTCTGACATCATTGAACCGTTTCTTTTCACAGGGCAGCGGTTTTCAGTACGTAAGGGCAAACCGGATTTTAGATACATGTAATCTCCTTCCAGGCCACTTTTGCATCATCAGCCCGTGGAGGTCTGCTCGCGTGACCATATATTCGGCCACTGCGAGCTTGGACCTCCCGGACCAAAACATTACTTTCCGTCTGGGAAAAGTTTGGCTGTCTTCCTCTATATTTAACCAAACTTGAAATTCACTTCGCCAGCGGCGTATTTAAAGAGCTGTGTTAAACCCAGTCACGCCTTCTCTCCTCCCTCTTTGCCACTTGCACTGGTAGGAGGAATGGAAGCGTACCTACGCCAGGCTGCGCGTGGCACGAAATTGAAAAGTGTGCCTAAAACACGCCCATTGGCGAGGCGCAAGCGAAGGCCCGCCTCACCTGCTCCTGGTCTATAAAATGATATAAGTTATATAATTATATAAAATCTGTGTAAAATTATAAAGTTCAAAATGTTATTTTTTATTGTAAAGCCCATAAAAAAATGAACTAAACTACAATATAAAAATCCAATCAATTGTTTTCTGCACAAATATACAGTGTCATCATATATTGTGCTACATTTTAAAAGTCATGAGAAATTATGGCCTTCTCAAAGACAGAAAGGTAAATTTGGGATTAAGCAGATAGAGTGGGAATGAGTATGCGTGTGAAAAAGTTTGTGTGTGCGAGTATAATGATGTGAGTGCATGTGACAGAGCGGAGGCACTGGTTGAAAGGTGAAGATGGCCAAAGTGACAGAGACAGATAGAGATTTCAAAAGGCTACCGTTTCTTATCAGCAAAGGTCACTCAAGCAATTACGTGACACATTGATTTATATCCCCCGTGGCACAGCATCACAAGTGCAACACACTCACAAACAACAAAACTAACGTACTTACATAGCTTTAATCAATCTGCTTCACCTCCCCTAATTATTATTGTTTCTGTGGAAGTCCTACGCTTTGAGAGATCATTAATGTCCCAGCTGCTGGGAGACTAATTTTTGTCGTCACAAAATACTACTAAAAGAAAAAGTACATTTGATTTACCACCAGTCCACTAAACACTTGACGCTTCTTCGTAAAGCATAGTGTGGAGCTTATGAATGTGTGTGTGTTTGCCTGCATATACAGCCCTGTCAAATGGTTCATTAAACACTGTCCTCTCCTGCAGTGAGCCACAGTTTCAGGGTGTCGTTTCCTACAGCCCCACTCGACGTACAAGAGCATGTCAAAAAGCACACGTCCACTCACATTACAATAGATGCCATACGTTCATGCTAATGCACAACTGGGGCTGATTTAGAGTGATGACAACCTAATTTTACACGTTCTACAAAAGCACACTCTACAGCAAAGCTGCAAACATAAATAACGTAACACCCTGAAGTGCCCTGTCACTAAGGGTGACATGACTATATTTTTTATGCCATAACATGAAGATTCAATCACGGGGACTTTACGTTAATTTCACTGGTTTGTGCAGACACCACTTCATTCACTGATTTGTCAAAAACATTGATGCACTAACTGAATTGGACGTAAAATTTCTTACCTGCACATTCCTGACATTTGCAATACCTCAAAAGTGGTTACATCACATTGGAATTAAGTATGGCATGCAGTACGTGGAGTACGATTAAAAACAGTGAACCTTATCCAAGTGAGAAGTTAAACAGAGTGTCATCACAGCAGTCCAAAACCAATGGTAAGTTGTTTGTTTTTCAATCTGGTCAACTCTGATTACAAAAACACATTAGTCATTTTTGATTTAATAAGGCTACATGTGTACTTTTTAAACCATGACTGACAAAAGTTTAATGGCACTGGAAGAATCCACTCTCAGCTTAAATTTGCCCAAAAGATCAGTATCCTATTTGTCAAATGTGACAGACCAGTTTTACTAGAAACATTTTCATTCAAGGGCGGGTATTCTGAACTGCCGTTTGGCGCATAAGCGCAAACAACAGTCAGGACCCGTCTCCCCACCCGAAGGCGTAGGGAAACTACCCTCTCATTTACCGGGTTAAACTCCAACCTGAAGGCTTGGAGCCTGGGGAGCAACAAGAGTTGCCACCCCTTCTCGTCGCCTCTCATTGCTGGCAACACCAGAGTGGAATGAAGTCCAGCCCCTCTCGAGAGGACTGGTTCCAGAGCCCTTGCCGTGCGTTGAGGTGAGTCCGACTATATCTAGCCGGAATTTCTCCACCTCACGCACCAGCTCAGGCTCCTTCCCCGCCAAAGAGGTGAGATTCCACGTACCGACAACTAGCTTCTGTAGCCGAGGATCGGACCGCCAAGGCCTCTGCCTCCGGCCGTCACCCAGCTCTCTTTGCACCCGACCCCTTTGGCCCCTCCCACGAGTGGTGAGCTCATGGGAGGGGGGACCCACGTTACCTTTTTGGGCTTTGCCCGACCTGGCCCCATGGGTGCAGGCCCGGCCACCAGACGCTCGCCATCGTGCCCCGCCTCCGGGCCTGGCTCCAGAGGGGGGCCCCGGTGACCCGCGTCTGGGTGAGGGAAAACGACAGGACAGGACGGGGACAGGACTACAGAAATCAAACGTAGTTTTTTTTCAGTCATTGTACACCTTGTATAGTGTATAGTGCACACATAAGACACATATAAAATAAAATTTCTAAAAGTGTGTCAATCATCAATAAAACTTAATATTTCCTAGAATATAAAACACTGTATTTGTTGTACTGCTCATTGGTTTTGCCATATTTTACTTACTGTATAGACATTTGGGGGACTAATTAACCAACAGGGTTGTTTTTTGTCATCATACCAATATTTTATTTTTGCAGTCTAAACTGTTAAAGTTTTTTGATTTGGTTGATTTTTATACTGCACAGCTTTTATATAAAACCAATAAACATATCCTTCCGACTAACATTCAAAAGCTTTTTACACAGAAACAAGGGGGTTATACGCTGAGGGGATGTGGTAACTTCAAAATCCAAGCAGTGAGAAGCACCAGGAAAAGTTTGTTTGTGTCTGTATGTGGCGTCAAACTTTGGAACAGATTGGGGTTAGAGCTCAAGCAATGTCCAAACATTCATTTATTTAAATCAAAATACAAAGAAATGGGTCTGTCTCAGTACATTAATGAGGAAAGAGGTACTTGAACGTTACTTTGTGTTTTGGGTACTGTTAGATGTTAGGTTAATTGGCGACTCTAAATTGTCCATAGGTGTGAATGGTTGTACGTCTTTGTTTGTCTATATGTGCCCTGCGATTGACTGGCGACCTGTCCAGGGTGTACCCCGCCTCCCGCCCAAAGTCAGCTGGGATAGGCTCCAGCATATCCGCGACCCTAATGAGGATAAGCGACAAAGAAAATGAATGAATGAATGAATAGATATCATTACAATAGAAGGGTCATTACTCATAGCTATGTAAGGCCAAGATAAAAGGTGGTCTATTTATCTCCTTGAAATATGTACTAACTCTATGATTATTTATTTAACATCGGCATGAAAATTCACACAATTATGCAATATTGTCATTGCATCACAGTGCATTATATTGAGAATAGAATAGGAATATCATACCTCATATCACACATGTATAGTACATATATTGCTTATATATGATGTCCTATTAGAAGCATCATTTACTTGCTTTATGGTGGCCATTACCTTTATTATTATCACTATTATATTCATACATAACAACCCAAATCCTGATTTCAGGTTTATAGACTAAATTGATCATAAACAGAGGGTAAAGGTGATGATGGTAATAATTTATCACATGAAAGATATACATAATGCCATTACTATGTTGTCTTTTCTGGATTTGTTTCCATACAATAAACTCAACAGATCAGGGCAGACAAGTGGAGGTTCTTTTGCAGGAGATTTTCCACCTTCTTGCAGCAGACCACCAAAATCTTGTCTCTTTTAATGCACAGGGTAGGACACTCACAGAGCAAAATTCATCAGAGTAGGGCAGGCAACTGGAGGCTCGGCTGCAGGAAATCATCCACCTTCTTGCAGTAGACCTCCAAAATCTTGTCTCTTTTAATGCACAGTATAGGACACATGCAAAAACATCCCTAGATTACGGCAGACAAGTGGAGACTCCGCTGAAGGAAATCGTCCATCTCCTAGCAAGTGACCTCCGGAATCTTGTCTTTTTAATCCACAGTATAGGACACTTGGTCAGGAGTGTTGGTGTTGCTAGAGCACAGTCCCTCTGTGGCAACAGTTCCACAAAGTCCTTAGCTTCTCTTCATGCAGGACACATGCTATCCAAACCAATTATTATTACCATCAACACTGATTATTCTTATATCTTTTAATAAAATATCTCTTGTATGCAGAAATTGTATGTGTGTGTGTGTGTGTGTGTGTGTGTGTATATGTATGCATGGGTACGTGTATATATACTGTATATTTACTGTATAGTAAACCCAGGAATTATCTTTAATACATGTTATGTTGATATGTGATGATGGTATAATAATGAGTAATGTCACAAGCTGCACAAGGTGTAACACATTAGTAATAGTGTATATTATTGTACATGTGTGTTTGTAGGTGTGATATCTTGTTCATGTATTACTGCATATTGCATGAATATACCAGGCTTTAGTATTACAAATAAGGGGGTGAGAGTAAATAAGCTTGTCTTCTTCCCACTCCTTTTCGAGCCAAATTGTTCCTGTGTATGTTCATTATGTTCTGTCCTGTGTATTTTGTGTGGCTCAAAATAAAATAAAATAATAATAATAATAAATAAAATAAAATAAATACTATTCACTATTCATACTCAAAATGACTCAACATACTATTGTTGTCTAAATAGCTGACAACACAAGTGTTTACCAAAATAATGTGCATTGCCACCATTATGGTGTTACCATGGCTACATGAGTACTTCCTGCACTGAAGAGTGGCGGTTAAAAGGGGAAAACATGAATTCCAAAAAATACTGACATTCCGAAGAACGAGCCTTGCCACCATACCATCATGCACTACAGCGGTTCCCAACTTTTTACAGTCGCGTACCCCTTCAGACAATTGACCTGAAGCACGTACCCCATAGTCCTGCACACTTAAAAACGCAACTTTTTTGAATTGACTGCAAATATTGAACATAATTATTGGTCCATTCATTTATAGTAATTCCGAGTCAAAAATGTCTATTTTGCATGGTCACATTTTGATAGTTTCATTTGATAAATACATGAGTAATCATCCTATACATGAAATCCCTTTTTTTTTTGCTAAATTTGGTTTTCTTTTAAGGTTTTAAAATTCCGTTTTTAATATTTAACACTTTTTACCAGTATAGTGTGTGATTTTGGGGTTAATTAATATAAGGTCTGTTAATTAAATGCAAAAAACCTTACATTAACTGATACAGTACATCAGCTGAGAAATGGATGTAGCTTGGCTAACTTTTCTAATGGGATGCAGACACTGCTACAAAATCTTCAACAAACTGTAATGCCCGTGCTTGCAAATAAGGAAAATGTAGTCACCCATGCAATTCCAATGTGATATATTTTTAATGACGCGCTTGTTCAGTTTACAGTTGACAAGTGGCAAACGGCACTCTTATTTTGAAGCTCGAAAGGAAAATAAATGTCCTTCATGTCTTTTTTTTCCCACTCAGAACCTGCACGTCATCACCGGGCATAAAATGCTCCTTACATTAAAGCAGAAAGGATGTACTCACCCCGCCCGAGTAGCGCAGAGACACACAACCGCACTAGCATGCTTCCATTGACGGAGCGTGAATGGAAGCTAGTGGAAGCGAATGAGGTCCCACCAACGTTCACTGGTGTTTATCATCATTTCAACATGTTTAATTCGGGAGGGGGCGGTTTGTGTTTGTAATGAGATCCCGCGATGATTAAGCTGTCAGGGAATTATTTAAACACACAAATGTTCCTTCAACTCACGATTACGCACTTCATCCATCCATCCATCCATTCATCCATACATTTTCTATGCCGCTTTCACAGTAAATTCCGTTTTTATTGGCCAAATCCGCAGAAATCATAGGACCCTATTACAGTCTGATCATATGGTGCACACACAACAATGAACAACTTCATGCGCTAACTCCTTTCCGCTCAATTCTCCGAGCGCAGTGAGGCGTTCGAGTGCCCTCGTAATTGTTAGTGTTTGGTGCTAAGTGTTTTTTGTTTCTATTCACGTACCCCCTATCGCATTTGCCGTCCCCCTGGGGGTACCCCACTTTGGGAACCAAGTATGTACAATATACTGTATGATATGTGATCATTGGGAAGCTTCCTATTTTCTTTTTTTATGGTGCATTATGAGAGACCTAATTTTGTAATATATGGCTACCATACCTAGCCCAAAAAAACATAACCCTAACCCATTAACATTCCCTAGAATAGCTTCACCATATATCTAATGCATGTACACAAAATACATTACCACAAATATTGCATTCAGCAGTTCCCTGTATCTGATCATCTTCTCTACACACTCTTGTGGAAATTTATTCCCTTCTGTGTGAAATTTCTGTTTGCTGTACATGAATTTGCCTCCATCCTAACTCCCTTATGTTGTAAAAGTTAAATGGGGGGAATTGTAGTTTGCTGGTTGCTACATATTTTGCATCTAACTGGTAAATAATGTATAGTCATAGGCAAAGACAGCGTTCAGCGTTCAGACACAAATATCCTATCACGTAGTGATTTGTTTTGGGGAAAAACTACATCATCTTCAAAGCAATCTGCCGTGGGTGATCAACATAACATCACTACAAAGCGGAATCCTTTTGTACTTTTTTGGCCAGTATGGATGGGATATTGTTTTTAAATTGTATTAACCGTTGTCTAAAAAAAGTCTTAAATTTGACTATTTGAAACCTGTAGTGACCCTGATTGTAATTCAAATTATATTTAGTGTTTTCAGTGTCACACTCATAATTATCTGTTAATTTATGAATAAATTACATTACAACTGTCTGTTCTTGTTGCTTGTTGTACAAGCAGAGGGTCCAGTTTGATAAATCTCCTAAGGTGAGAAACTGCACTGTGTGAGCATTCCTGCAACAATAACCAACCATTACCATAACCATTCACGGGGCGACTAATTACAGCGGCTGATGGCAATGTGATTAATTGGCCTGTAGTGGATTGTTGTTCTGCAATCCTCATTGGTTTAGCTTTTATGGACAGTTCACTGACAGCTCAAGCCATCGTAAAGCCATGCATCAAGTGAGGGATGCAGTTTTCAATAAAGCCAAATCAATGTTCTCTTGAATATGAATGAGAAGAAGTGACTTTATTAAAAAGCGCTGGTCCGTGGCCCACTGAAAATAAATCTGGCCAATGAAGAAATTAAATGGGCGAAGGAGGCGTAGTATGAACTTTTGAAAACTATTCCATCTGAATAACTTTCAGGGAGTGTACTTATGGCATCCATATTGCATCGGAACGCATCTAAAATGCAAAGCAAGACCTGTGGGCTTGAGGCACTTTTGAGGGAGATTGAGGCATTTTATGACTTGAAATTGACTAATGTATTGGCCATTACTGTACTGTCCAGTCAGCTAAAAATGGGACAGGGGTCAAGTGGTCGGAGGTTACTCACATCACGAGAGAGAGATTTACTTTGCAGTCAGTTGTAGCTTTTTAGTAGTTGCATCCCAAAAACAACCCGAGGCACGGCTAGATCTTGCATAGCGTTTGGCATAATGACGGTTGAAGTTTTGTTTGATCCATGAGGCATTTTTTCCCTGAAATGGGTCTGTTAAAATCCACAAAACTCGGGCGGGCCATCCATCTTTGGTAGTTCAATTTAATGTGGTAGACATTTAAAGTAACAGTGTGGTAGATGTAGCTGTTGTTTATTACAGTTATCACCAACAGGGAGCTGCCTGCAGACGGTGAGACGCACACACGTGCATAATCAATTGTATATTATTATGGTGAGCAAGAAAAAATATCTTGCAGTCAGTAGCATCCCAACACTGCGAGAGTCACAGTTTGACAGGATAATAACCATCATTAAGGTGTAAAGTCCCACGCATTCAACCCATCATTACCTCTTAGGTGCACATGCAAATGAGGACATACCCTTGTCATTGCACTTGTTTGAGTCCAAACGTGAATAAATGTGAGATTATTGGTGAAAAGGGTAATTTTATGTAATAAAAGTACATTAAATGTTTATCAAACCAGGAAGCTAATTGTAGTTTTATTATATTGCTCAATGTTTATATTGTTTATTGACCACTTAAGAAATGTATATATCCCTGGAGTGTGTGTTTGTTTCATTCCTTCAAGTTCTTAGCCGTGCAGGATATAAAAGCATGTATGCAAATGTACTGGCTCGCTAGTTACTTTTTGTGTATTTTTGTTTAATTGGGTGTCTCATGTCTGTGTGTGTGCTTGTTGGTGCATTACGTATTTGTTGAAGTCTGAGTTTTCCTTTGTTGGACATGAAGGGTAATTGCAGCCTTTGTAGATTGTCAAGGCAGGTGGTGAGCCATCTGGTGACGGCAGGTAAAAGAGGAGGACTGAATCTTTGGGGACAAAGGAGTACTGAGTGGCAGACGAAAGGATGGATTCACCCTTCCATCAATCACACTAGAATAAACAGTTGCAGTTGCACGCCATAGTGGGAGGCCTGATGTAAAGACTGCACGCTACTGTGTTGTCTCATTATCATGCAGTTAAATGTCTGCATGTAGGTGATAATGACAGAGGGATTTGCAACAGATGGTCTGCTCACTTCTCTGGTTAACCGGTTTGTTTTTTGAAAATAAAGTGTTATTGCATTTCACAACTGATCTTTTCATTTTGAAATGCATCAGTATGTTTAATTTCATCTATTTATGTATTTTTATGAAATGTGATGGCCCATGTCTGTGTTACATTTGTCAGTATATTCAACTCCCTACTGTAGTAAGGGCGAACTAAAAGCAGCAAGGACGAAGAACTTCCAAACTTTTTATTACTTGCCACGTGTCAGCAATGGAACCGCTAGTCGTCTCCCTTCTCCCTCCCCATTTAGGGTCAAAGGTCACACAAGCCCCTCCACTACATAGCTGTCCCAGGCACTGCCTGTAACACTACCCCCACTCTGGATGATGATTAGACCCTTAAGATCACACCAGGAAACATGAACATACTTGTATGCAAACATTGCTCCACAAACAAATTCACATAAAACACCAAGTTTTGTGACATGCACGTACACAAAATGGGCAACATAGAAAGACACTCAATTCACATTTTCTGTGTGTTAGCTATGTTCAACAACTTTATACTTCCTTTGACGTCACTCTTAACAAGTTTTCTTTTTTTTTTTCAATGAAGTGCAAGTGTAAACATCACTCCGGAACTCTTTTGCTCTAAGGGGGACAGCAATCCGCCTACATCCCTCCTCAGGCTACATCTGTACGGTGAACTGATGCACCCAGTCACCAAACCAGGTGGGTGGTCTGCGGGCCCTCTGGGCCCTAGATGGCAGCGTGGGACTCAAAGGAAGCTGCCTGGCCTGACGGTTGAGGAGGCGTCCTTCTTGGTCTCTTCAGGCTGAGCTAGAGATCGGCCGCCGTCCACCGCAGCTGATGCAGGCGACCCTGGATGGGGCCTGGATGGGGCCCCTGCCGCAGATGGGTCCTCGGTGTCTGGTGGTGTGTCGCACAAGTCGAAGGGATCAGGAACTGTCGGGTCCGAGTCAAGTGAAGGGAGCGGCACCTCTTCTGGTGACCATGCAACTGCTGCTTGATGAGCCCAGGCGTTGTCCAGTGGTGTCCAGGAATGGTAGGGTTTTACCTTGTCATGATGCACCACCTTGGCTACAGATCTCAGACACATTTTGATCCGGTAGACCATGTCATCCAACACGCCCACCACAAAATAAGGGCCCTCATTGGAGGGTAAAAATTTCCGCACCTTGTTCCGTACTTTCTTGGCCCCCTTTATCAAATACCAAATGGCATTGGCAATCTTGTATTGGGATTGACATACACCTTTGTCATACTGTCTCTTAGCTCGTTCAACGGATCTCCCTAGTGCTTCCTGAGCTAATTGATGGGAAAGTTCCAATCGCTCCCTGAGCTGCGTGAGATACCCAGGCTGTGTTAACATAGTCACAGTCCGAGGCCAGTCCAAAAACCAAGTCAAGTGGTTCAGTTATTTCCTTTCCAAAGAGCATCATGTTCGGGGTAAGGCCAGTGGAACTGTGGCGGGTGGCGCGGTATGCCATAACTGCATACGGGATCATTAAATCCCAGTCCCAATGGCAGCGCTCGGCAGTGGCGGCCAAGATTTTCTGCAAGGTGGCATTAAAGCGCTCCACTTGACTATCTGACTGGGGGTGGAACGAGGTGGTGTGAGTCTTCTTAATTCCCAGCAGTCCACACATCTTTTGGACGACTCAAAGTTAGTGTCTTGGTCACTGTGTAGGCTATGGGGGGCACCATACCTACACACCCACTCAGCTGCGATTTGTTCAGCAACTGTTACTGCTCGTTCATCGGGGAGCGGGCAGGCCTCCACCCACTTACTGAAGTAATCCTGTACTACCAATATGTACCGGTTTTGTCGTTTTGTTTCATTTAAGGGGCCCATCAGATCAACTGCCACCCTCTCCATAGAGGAACCTATGGAGAGCCTTGGCAGCACAACTGATACAGGTGCGGCACCACAGAGTAACATCGCCTTTCATGTTGTACCAGTAAAATCTAGTCTGGAGCCTGGTGAGTGTCTTCTCCACCCCTAAATGCCCTCCCACAGGACCGTCATGCATCTGCTTCATGATGGTATTTCGGAATATATGAGGTAGCAAAATCTGAGGGTAAAACTCCTTTCCTTCAGGACAATAATACCTCCTCATTGACACACCCTCTTTCTGGTACAACCTCTTCCATTGTGCCCAGTAGGCCTTGGTGGCTGGGGTAAAGTGAGCTATTTCGGCCCATGGTGGACAACTGCTGGCCTTTCCCAACCACTGTATTAATGGAGCAATGTCTATGTTTGTCTTTTGTGCCTCTAATAATTGCTCTGGGGTCCAACCCCTTAACAGGACATTTGGTGACCGCTCACTGACTCGGCGTACACTTGGGCCTGATCGATCATTATCATCAGTATACGATAGTAAGGGTTGGGTTTTGGGGAACAACTGGTCATTATTAACCCCCACTATCGTGGACTGTCACACTCACAAATTCTGCTAGGTTACACTGCACCG
>QODF01000028.1:1225048-1247504 GCA_024372805.1 Oostethus manadensis | reverse complement strand
GCCCGAAACACCTCACCAGGGAGGCGCCCGGGAGGCATCCGGACTAGATGCCCGAGCCACCTCAACTGGCTCCTCTCGATGTGAAGGAGCAGCGGCTCTACTCTGAGCTCCTCCCGGATGGCCGAGCTCCTCACCCTATCTCTTAGGGTGAGTCCAGCCACCCTACGAAGGAAACTCATTTCCGCCGCTTGTATCCGCGATCTCATTCTTTCGGTCATGACCCATAACTCATGACCATAGGTGAGGGTGGGAACGTAGATCGATCGGTAAACAGAGAGCTTTGCCTTCCGGCTCAGCTCTCTCTTCACCACGACGGTCCGGTACAGCGACCGCATTACTGCAGATGCTGCACCGATTCGTCTGTCGATCTCACGCTCCAACCTTCCCTCACTCGTGAACAAGAACCCGAGATACTTGAACTTCTCCACCTGAGGCAAGACCTCACTCCCAACCCGGAGGGTACAGTTCACCCGTTTCCGACTGAGAACCATGGCCTCGGATTTGGAGGTGCTGAGTCTCATCCCAGAAGCTTCAGACTCAGCAGCAAACCGCTCCAGTAAACGCTGAATGTCACAGCCTGATGAGGCCATAAGGACCAAATCGTCTGCAAATAGCAGATACGAGATCCCTTGACTGCGCCTAGAAATTCTGTCCATGAAGATTATGAACAGAATCGGTGACAAAGGGCAGTCTTGGCGGAGCTCGACTTACTGCTGGCAATGCGAACCAGGCTCCTGCTTCGATTGTACAAGGTCCGAATGGCACGTAGTAGCGGGCCACCAATCCCATACTCCCGGAGAACCCCCCACAGGACACCACGAGGGGCACGGTCGAATGCCTTTTCCAGGTCTACAAAGCACATGTAGACTGGTTGGAAAAACTCCCACATACCTTCCAGTACCCTTGCAAGGGTGTAGAGCTGGTCCAGTGTTCCGCGACCGGGACGAAAACCACATTACAGCTCCAGTAACCGAGGTTTGACTAACGGTCGTGCCATTCTCTCCAGCACCCTGGAGTAGACTTTCCCAAGAAGGCTGAGGAGTGTGATCCACCTATAGTTGGAACACACCCTCCGGTCACCCTTTTTTAAAAATGGGGACCACCACCCCAGTCTGCCAGTCCAGAGGTACTGTTCCTAACTTCCATGCAATGTTGTAGAGGCGTGTCAACCAACACAGTCCTCCAACATCCAGAGCCTTGAGGAATTCAGAGCGGAACTCGTCTACCCCCGGAACCTTGCCACTGGGGAGTGATTTGACTACCCCAATTACCTCAGCGAAGGTGGTAGAACTGTCCACGTACGTATCCTTAGACTCCGCTTCCTCTACAGAAGGCATGTCAGTGGGATTGAGAAGGGCCTCGAGGTATTCCTTCCACCGACCAACTATATCCACAGCCGAGGTCAGCAAGCCCCCGTCCGCACTGTAAACAGTGTGAACTGGGGGCTGCCTCACACCCTCACTACGCGTTTGGGCCTGCCAGGTCTGACTGGCATCCTTCCCCGCCATCTAATCCAACTCATCACCAGGTGGTGGTCAGTTGACAGCTAGGCCCCTCTCTTCACCCGCGTGTCCAGAACATGCGGACGCAGGTCTGATGATACGACCACAAATTCAATCATAGATCTGCGACCTAGGGTGTTCTGGTGCCAAGTGCACTTATGGACATCCTTATGTTCGAACATGGTGTTTGTTATGGACAAACTGTAATTCGCACAGAAGTCCAGCAACAACACACCGCACGGGTTCAGGTCAGAAAGGCCGTTCTTCCCAAATATGCCACTACAAGTCACACTGTCATTGCTCACATGGGCGTTGAAGTCTCCCAGCAGAACTATGGAGTCACCAGCTAGGGGGCTCTCCAGACTCCAAGAAGGCTGGGTAATCTGAACTGCCGTTCGGCGCATACGCACAAACCACAGTCAGGACCCTTTCCCCAGCCCTAAGGCGTAGGGAAATAACCCTCTAGTTTACTGGGGATGACTCCAACACAGAGGCACCAAGCCAGAGGGCTAACAATAAGCCCACACCAGCTCGCCGCCTCTCCCCTGTGGCAACTCCAGAGAAGAACAAGGTCCAGCCCCTCTCAAGGAATTTGGTTCCAGAGCCCAAACTGTGGGTTGAGGTGAGTCCGACTATATCTAGTCGGAATGTCTCCGCCTCTTTCACAAGCTCGGGCACCTTCCCCACCAGAGAAGTGACATTCCATGTCCGAAGAACCAGATTTGGCCGCCAAAGACCAGGTCGCCCGGACACCCGCCTTCGACCACTCCCCAAATCACACAGCGCCGGACCCTTATGCTTGCCCCTGCAGGTGGTGGGTCTGCGGGGAGGAGTTCCCGTGTGGCTTCTTCGGGCAGGTCCCACGGGTGAAGACCTCGCCACCAGGCACTCGCCCGTGAGCCCCTCCCCCAGTCCTGGCTCCAGGGTGAGGCCCCGGTATCCCACGTCCAGGCGAGGTGCGGTCACTCCTCTTGATATTCTTCATAGGGGTCTTATGAATCACTCTTAGTCTAGCTCGTCACCTAGAACCTGTTTGCCCTGGGAGACCCTACCAGGGTCATAAAGCCCCCGACAACATAGCTTCTAGGATCACTCGGGCACTCAAACCCCTCCACCGCGGTAAGGTGGTGATTCACGGAGGGGAAGTCGCGTCTTGTAGCGCAATAGTTTTGCTCAGTGGCAGACAGCCGTCTACTCCCGTAGGCCAAGACCCTGTCCTCCCCACCTTGGACTTGGTAGAGGACGGTTCTAATGCCCCAATCGCTAGCATCAGTTTCGAGAAGCATTTCGCCCCTGTCAAGAGGGTAGCCTTGAATGGGTGCTGAGACTAGATGCCCTTTTAGTTCCTCCTTCTGACACTCAGCAGTCCAACAAAACCCTGCATACTTTTTAGTTAGCTCATGAAGCGTCCTAGCCACTGTTGCAAAATTCTTAACAAATCGTCTGTAATATGAAGCCAAACCAATAAACTGGTGCACCTCAGAGACAGTTTTTGGAATGGGCTATTCCACCACCTTCTGGATCTTTTGGGAATCTGTAGCAACACCTTTAGCGGAAACAACGTGACCCAAGTACACAACTTCCTCCCGGAAAAGACAACATTTGGTGGGCTTCAACTTAATGTTGGCTTGACGCAGCCTGCTGAACACCTGCCGCAAACGCTCCAGCATTTCGGTACAGTCTTTGCCCAACACAATAATATTTGGTCCAAATAGACCAACGGGTCTCCCACTGCAACCCAGCCAACACCCGGTCCATTAATCTCTGGAAGGTGGCTGGCGCGTTGCAGAGTCCGAACGGCATTACGTTCCCCTCAAAGAGACCCTTTCTAGTGCAGAAAGCGGCTGCCTTGCGAGCTCAAGGAGTCAGATCCACCTGGCAATACCCAGATGTTAAATAAAGGGTACTAAACTACTTAGCCGTGGACAGTGTGTCCAGGGTGTCCTGAATACCAGGCAGGGGATACGCATCTTTAATTGTGCGCTCGTTCAAAAACCGATAATCCACGCACACACGTGTAGCCCCATCCTTCTTCCTTACCATTACAATTGGTGCAGCCCAGCTACTGTTGCTGGGTCGGGCGACACCAGCTATCAGACTCTGCTGCAACTGCTGGTCTGCAGTGGCCTGCGTTTTGCTGGACATTTTACGATGAGGTTGTTTGTTGTTGAGGGGACGTGGGGTTAGCAGGATGTCATGTTGCACCAAATTAGTGCGGCCTACATCGTTGGGCCCTACAGAAAACACATCACTATGGTTCTGCAACAACCGGACCAAGCCCGGCCGGTCATGCTCATGGAGGTTGGCGAGGCTCTCCGCATATAAAGCTTGTAGGTGAACAGGTACTTCCGCAGGGCTACAATCAACCGACTCACAAGCTTCTTGGGGCCTGGTCCCTTCCAACACTTTGGCCGGCTGCATGATCCCAGCTACATACCCAGGTATTTCAAACAATCCAGAGATGCAGTGCACTGTAGTTTACTGAGGAGTGCAATGACCTCTACATTGGAAAGACCAAAGAACCCTTATAAAAAGGCATGGCACGACATAGGAGAGCCCTTTCTTCTGGCTCAGAGTCAGCAGTTCATTTGCATCTTAAAAAGAAGGAACATTGCTAAGAGGACAACATTTTCCAAATAAATACCAAAATGAGTTTGTTTCCAGCAGTCAGGTGAACGAGCCATTGTTATACAGGAATATCGTTCACCAGTCACGCCAACCCACAATAAAAACAACAACCACCCACTAGCAATATAAATAGAAAGCTCCACCCCAAAAAATATACAATTTAAAAAACCTTTTGGACGAAAGGCAAAATGTCTTCAACTAACAAACAGAGTTGAGTTGAAAATAGTTGAAAATAACCAGTTTTATGTTTCATATTTTGATCCATTACTGTATCAAAAATGAACCTAAGTGACCCTAAAACCATGGTAATAATAGGTACTAAAAAAAGTGATGGTCTTATATTCAGGGTCCACTTATATTCAGGTCAGTGTGGTATTTTGTGCCTTATTTCATATTCATGCATGTGATAGAAAGACATGAAATGAAACCAACCAATGAAGTGTGTGGAAGCCAAACCTCTTTTCTGGCTTGATGCAATAAAATCCACAGACACAAACATAACACTGATATCCAAATATAAGTGGTATTTGACTATTTCTGAACTTTGTATGGCAGAGTAGTTATGTAAATTTGAATTGTTTTTCTGGCGTTAGTTGTCAAGTGTGGAAGGAGAATAGGATGGAAAACTGGTTGAAAGGAACAAGCAATGAGGGTTCATATTAAAAATTTGTGTGGGTGATGATAAAATACTTTCTTTTGTTGCAGAGACCCTTTATTCTACCTCCAACTGAATTGTTCAACTATATCTTGTAATTTTAAGCATCACGCTGCTGACACTTCATGTTGTGGTAAGATTTAGCACTTAAGGTCAAGATCCAAATTTGATTTGAATATCACATGGAATGAAAACCTAATATAAACTGTTTGGAAAAGGGCAACAAAAAGAGTTTTTACTTGACAATAACCTAGGTCTTTTATTAAATCAATTTTGAACAGTGGTCTTCACCTTTTGGGACCCACGGGTCTCCTTGTGTTACCACAAATCTCTTGTGGGTGTACGTGATCGTATTGTGGACAGTATCTCCGCCTGTCACGCGGAAGACCGGGGTTTTATTAAAGGGTTTCTGTTTTAAGTATTTGAATCCGCTAAAGCGCTAAGCATTCATATTATATTCAATAGTTACAGGCAGTTACTAAACACATAGAGCTTGCAGACCTTGCGCCCATATTCACACACCCAAACACCTGACTCACAACTGATAAACTACCCAAGGCAGGAATACTCCGATCGCAAACACCTCCTCCTGTCCCAGACGACTGGCGCCAACATTCAGAGCGAAGACCATCTTTACACGGGAACCAAGGCCCCCTGCACATTGGTTCTTGAGAACCATTTAGCAAGGAAATGATGGCAGCAGTTGATTCATGATTCAAATACTTAAAACAGAAACCCTTCAATCTCCCTCATGGCTTTTGAAAGAGGCCAAAGAACACACAGTGGTAAAAAGTACTTTATTTTGGTGGATCTGGAAGCACGGCATGGGCGTCCCTCCCAGGAAGTGACTGCAACCGGATCAGTTGGTACTGACCACGGCCGTCGCCAGAGAGACCCAGGGTCACCCGCTGGAGAAGACACTTGAAACAGGCAATACAACAACATGCAAACAATGCAAAGAGCTTCAAAGAAGGACGGGCGTTGAAATACATACAAGTAGTGGAAGCATTGCAAAAAGACCAAACCATATCTTTCATGTTAGGATGCCACCAGTGTGACAGGTTTTACAGCATGGTAGGAGGAGCGACATGACCAGGGCCATGTGACTCAGCGAACGCTTTCGCCGAGAGTTCGCCAACAGGAAGCGCAGGGGCTCCGCACGGGCCGACGAAGAGACCATCGGAAGTCAGCAGCGGAGCGGAGGGAGAAGAAAACACAGTATCAGAACACACAGTGTGAAAGGTGTTAGCCACAGGGTCAAATTGAACAACAGCGGAAGCAGCATGCAGGTCACCATAGGGGGACCGGAAAAAACAGCCGTCCGTGAAAAGTACCAGCCCGTCACTTAGTGGCTTGGTTAGCAAATCGGGGCGCACCTTGGAATCAAAAGACACCTGCAGGGCGCACTCATGTGGAGTGCCGGAGGCTGGGATCGAATCAGCCATGTTAATACCAGAATGTATGAACTGAATGTTTGGAGCCTGCAGGGTGCGCAACAGACGGGACTGGCGGAGGGCTGTCATTGTGAATGCGGCAGATGCCACAAATGACACCACACAATGAGGTGACAAAATTACCAAAGGCTGGTCACGCACTAAGTAAGCCGTCTTGAGGACCAGAGCAGCGACACCCGCGGCGTAACGAGTACACAGTGGTTGCCAACGCTCAATGGGGTCAAGAGGGACACTGGCCTACATTAAGACCCTACGGTGTCCATCGGCACGCTGAACGAGGACAGCATTTGCGACCGTGTCGGTGATAGACACGTCCAAATGGAATTGGCTGTCAGGGTCAGGAACAGCCAGAGCTGAGGCCGTCGCCAACGACTGGACCAATGACATAAAAGCCTGAGAGGATTCCATCTCCCAATCCAGAAGCGCGTTAGAATGGCGCGAACCCTTAGCACGAACGAGAGCAAGTAACGAAGCGGTACGCTCGGCGTAACATGGAATGTATTGTCTGTTGTAGCCACACAGCCCCAGGAACGAGAGCATCTCCCCCACCGTGGAGGGCTTCAGATCCTTCATGATGGCCGTCTTATGGGCTGTGGACATGGCGTAACCAGACACGGAGAGAACGTGGCCCAAAAAAGTGACAGTGCGAAGACAGCACTGTAGTTTCTTCCGCGACACCTTGAAGCCGAGCTTGTGCAGCTCCATCACCAAGGCTTGGGTAGCTGAAAGGCAGACGTCAGCTGAATCACAGGCAAGTAAGATGTCATGCATGTATTGGACCAGCAGGCACCCCTCCGGGAGCTGAAGGTCAGACAGGGCCTTACGCAGGTGATTATTAAACAATCCTGGACTATTTTTAAATCCCTGTGGCATGCGAGTATATTGATAGCGCCTGCATTGGTACGTAAAAGCAAAATATTTCCGTGTGTCTGGATGGAGCGGAAGACAGAAGAATGCATTTGCTAGGACAATCACCGTGAACCACTGGAACGAGGGAGATAGGGAAGACAGGATCCTGTGCGGGTCTGGCACCGGAAGTACTGGTGTCACTGTTACATCATTCACAGCACGTACATCGTGCGCCATACGGTATCTTATCCCGTCAGCTTTTAAGACAGGGCGGAGGGGAGTGGACCATTCCGAAGTAGAGCTACAATTGTCAATATTGCGGCCTCATCTGACTGAAATCATACCATCTGCAAACCAGGACGCTGTCTTCACCCATTGGCTGAGACTCAACCGACATTTGCATCTTCAATGTACAAAAAGCCGGGGAGGGACAGTTAGCTGTGTCTTTTCTGTCTCTGTAGTAAGACTAACTTTTGTGTAGGCCTATAGGGACAGACTGGCACCCCGGAGCTCCGTGTATTAGGTTTGTTTGTCAGGAAATAAATATTCATATCTAAATCACATGGTAGTAATTTAGTCTTCTTTTCCTCCAACTCGACACCCACGGGAACTGCGGACCTGAAGTCGCAGGAGGCCGCATTCCAACAGGGTCTATACATTTGCCATAGTGATGGAATTAGTCTTAATTATTAAAATGTATTGTGTAAAACTAAAACAGGAAACACATCACATTTTTAGCACAAATTGAACACACATTCACCACACATCATACAAGCCTTGAATTTGTTTTTCAGAGCTAAATTGATGTGTGTGGTAATAAGCAGTGAATTAACTCGCGATTGTGCACCGAACAAATATGCATATCACTCATTACCATCATCAAATTTGGGACCAAAATATGAGGTGAAAGAAAAACAGGGAAATTACAGTATTACAGTATTACAGTAGTACAGTACAGTCTAACTGTGCAGCGTGAGAGAAAATTACCTGGTGAGTTGGACTGTCGAACAAAGTCGGACAAGTCGGTGATCTCAACAAACAAAATAAACATGCAAAAGCTGTGGGATTTCTAAGTGTATGTTATTTTTTCAAAAAAATAATGGCCCATTGCTCCAAAATTGATATGCATTTACATAAACTTTTATATAGTTATTTACAAATATTTAAAACATATATTTTAAGTGTTATCCTGAAAGTTCAGTGTTCAGCTCTGCCGTTTTTAAGTTTAAATATTTATATAAATATAAATAGTACAGAAATATAATAGTACAGACTAACATAGATATAAATAGTATGGATTAATGGTACACCAGTCTGTTTGTCATTTCGCAAGAACCAGGAAATAGCCTGCTAAATAACATGATAAACACATACAATTTTGTTAACAATTCAACTACATAATACTCCCGTTGCTACATTATTGACACCTGGTTATTGTAGAATAATACATCCTAAACATTTTAAAATCATCTTCTGAATGCCTTGTATTTGTATTTGTATTAATTTAGCCATTGCTATGGTTGAAGATGCTCAATTTGTGCAAGCCAACAATATTACATTCCATTTTCCTCCGCTTATTCGGGTCCGGGATGTGGGCGCAGCAGTTTCTGTAGGCAAGTCCAAACTTCTCGGTCTCCGGCAACCTCTTCCAGCTCCACCGGGAGGACACCAAGGCGTTCCCAGGCAAGCTGTGAGACACAGTCCCTGGGGTCTTCTCCTGGGTGGGCATGCCCGAAACACCTCAGCAGGGAGAGAGGGCGGCATCCGGACTAGATGCCGAGCCACCTCAACTGGCTCCTCTCTATGGGAAGGAGCAGCGGCTCTACTCTGAGCTTTTCCCGGATGGCCGAGCTCCTCATCTTAGGGTGAGTCCAGCCACCCTACGGAGAAAACTCATTTCCGCCGCTTGTATCCGCGATCTCGTTCTTTCTGTCATGATCCATAACTCATGACCATAGGTGAGGGTGGGAACATAGATCGATCGGTCGGCCTTCCGGCTCAGCTCTCTCTTCACCATGACATTCCGGTACAGCGACCACATTACTGCAGACGCTGCACCGATCTGTCTGTCAACCTCCCGCTCCAACCGTCCCTCACTCGTGAACAAGACCCCAAGATACTTGAACTCCTGCGCCTGGGGCAAGACCTCAGTCCTAACCCGGAGGGAACAATCCACCTGTTTCCGAATGAGAACCATGGCGTCGAATTTGGCTGAGTCTTGACGCTTCACACTCAGCTGCAAACTGCTCCAGTAAACGCTGAAGGTCACAGCCTGATGAGGCCATCCGGACCACATTGTCTACAAATATCAAAGTCACCAAGCTGGACTTCCTCAACGCCTGTCCATGAAGGTTATGAACAGAATCGGTGCGGTGACAAAGGGCGGCCTTGGCATAGGTCAACGTTCACCAGAAACAAGCTGGATTTACTACTGGCAATGTGAACCAGGTTCCAGTCACTTGCCAACGGGGAGTGTTTTGACTACCCCAGATACCTTAGCCACTGTGATAGGACTGTCCGCATATGTGTCCTCAGACTCTGCTTCCTTTACCTCACCAAACTCCTCCCACACCTGAGTTTTTGCCTTGACAACCACCAAAGCCTCGTGCCACTTGTCCTGCCGATACCGGTCAGCTGCTTCAGGAGTCCCGCTAGCCATCTACGCTTGATAGGACTCCTTCTTCAGCTTGACGGCAGTCCTAACCTCTGGTATCCACTATCGGGTTCGGGTCTTGCCGCCATGACTGGCACCGACCACCGTGCGTCCGCAACTCCAATTGGCTACCTCAACAATGGAGGCATGGAATATGGCCCGTTCGGGCTCAATATCCCGGCCTTACCCCGGGATGCAGGCAAAGCTCTGCCGGAGGTGAGAGTTGAAGACTCAATGAAGGGGAGACTGCCAGACGTTCCCAGCACACCCTCACTACACGTTTGAGTCTACCAGCACTGCCTGGCATCCTCCCCCGCCATCTAATCCAATTCATCACCAGGTGGTGATCAGTTTACAGCTCAGACACTGCGTCCAGAACATGCGGACCTAGGATTTCTGGTGCCAAGTGCACTTGTGGTAATCCTTATTTTCAAACATGGACAAGCTGTGGTTCGCACAGAAGTCCAGCAACAACACACCACACGGGTTCAGATCAGGGAGGCCGTTCCTCCCAATCACGCCCCTCACAGTATCATTGGCCTCATGGTCGTTGAAGTCTCCCAGTAGAACTTTGGAGTCACCAGCTTGGGTGCTCTGCAGCACCCCACTGATACACTCCAATCAGGTTGGGTACTGTCAGCTGTCGTTCTGGGCACATTTTAATAAATACGCACATTTTAACTAATAATACATAATATTTTCATTAAAATAAAACATTACATGCTATTAATTAGTTTAGAGTAATGTAATTATGATTAATAAAATAAATCAACTACAAAAGAGCAATAACTACTGTATTTATGGTTATGGTTAAATTTGTTTGGAACATGCATACATTGTACAAAGAATTATTCAAGTTACATTCCACAGTTCTACATGTACGAAAAGGAGTAAGAAGAACCAGAGCTTAAACAATCCTACCCCCTTCTCACATGATTTATACTTTGTTAAGCGTGCTCTTTCAACGTTGATATCAAGGTTCATGTTATTGAATGTAATCCCTGTTACTGTTTTTGTGTTATATTTTCCTTTTTCCTTAGTGTCATTAATATATGACCTTTAGTATGTATTCACATCATTAATATCTTTGACAACCAGCGCTCCTGCGACTTCTGAATTTCCATGTAGCTTGATGTATATTTTTCCGTTGGTACTCTAAATACTTTGAATCTTTCCCTGCTTCTTCAAGTCTCGTCTTTTTGTGGCGATGTCAGCGTTGCGTTTTGTCAGATGCTCATTTAAGTAGACGTTTGTGCCTTTCATGTTTTTTCTCTGTTTCAGCAGTGCAGTTTTGAATTCCCTGTTGGTGAAATTAACGATGAGGACAGGTGTGGTGTTGGACCTGGGTGTAATTCTGAGCCCTGTGAGGATTACATTGTTCATTCATGCATTCTGATCCATTTCATCAAGTATATTTATCATCTGCTCAACAATATTATCCTTAGCTTCTTTCTCTTCCTCTCGATGGGGCTCCAGGCGGCATTATCCTTCAATAGTGTCCTGATATCATCCTGTAGAACAGTGATGTCATTGCATAATGCACTATTTTCCTACTTAAGGTTTTTAACCTCCTTCAGGGCAGCACGCAAGGCAGCATTGTCTTCCAATAATGTCTTGATATCATTCTGCAGAACCCTAACATAATGCTCTATTTTCTTGTTTAGTGTTCCCAGCTTCCTTGAGAGCAGCACGCTCTTTTGTTATGTTGAAAGGCCTTCATAGAGTGAGGCTGTGAAATTCAAACCGCAAAGTGAGACGACTGTATCACTAAAACAAGCCAACTAATAGTAGTCTAACACTTTTGCACATTACTGTAAAATGGAAGCTCAAATGCTTATTGAGATTAAATCTGGTGATGTTAGTCTGTATTAACTTTCATAATTGTTTTCACAAGAAATACAGTATATCCAAGTCCATTCAACGTCTTTATTTGTTATACTTCATTTGATTTTAGACAGCTTTGATTTTACACCGGCTATCTAGAAGAAAAAGCTCCCAAATGTATAGCATGATGGCAATGCATACCCAGCATCGATCCAGCTGTCCCCCGTACAGATGGGACAGAAGACAAACCATAAAAAAAGTATTTGTCAAAAAGCTGACAGACTGGCTGTATGAAATATTCTCTGTAAACCTGCCAAAGTTTATGTCTCCCTCTTTGTCTTCTTAGCCTTCAAACATTTTTGCTGTCTGCAGGCGGGTTTGTTACAGTGCGTATGGGTGACAGTGATGCCTTGCACTGCAAGACATGCAGCGGCATGACTATCACTCTCAGCTACAAGAACAGCAGCAAGTCAAGCAAAAGGACTCAAGGCACATGAGGGAAATTAAGAACTGCCATTTGGATAATTGTGTGCAGCTTATGAGGTCAAACCATTTAAGATTGTCAGTACTGTTACCGAACAGGGATCTTCTACAAATCCATAGGCTCAAGAGATGGACCATATTAATGACAGTCCATCATTGATGCAATAGCGCTTTTAATTAGAAAGTGTAGGGGCACTACTCCCACAAACAACACAACCCTCTCCCCTACCTGTTAGAGTCCTGTCATTCATGGTCAACCAAACTATGAGTTCTTTGATGTGTGGACTACCATATTTGTGGTCTTTTTAGACTTCCCATTCTCCTCATATCAGCATTGGAAATATTGATAATGTTCCTTCAGTACAAATACTCCTGTCTTCTCCTGCCTATGGATCCTAAAATAACAATTTTACTCTCATCAATCCACAAAATGTTCCTCCATTTCTCTTTAGGCCAGTTGATGTGTTCTTTGGCAAACTGTAACCTCTTCTGCACATGCCTTTTAACAAAGGGGGGGGTTCTTGTAAATAGATTAGCTTCATACAGATGTCTTCTAACTGTCACAGTACTTTGAGGTAACGCCAGACTGTCTTTGATAATCTTGGAACTGATCATTGGCTAGGCCTTTGCCATTCTGGTTTTTCTTCCATCCATTTTCATAGTTGTCCTGTGTTTTCTGCCATGTGTCTCTGGTTTTGCTCTCAATTTTAAGGCATAAAAAAATCATTTCAGCTGAACAGCCATACATTTTTTGCACCTCTTCACAAGTTTTCCCCTCCCAATCAACTTTTTAATCAAACAACGCTGTTCTTCTGATAAATGTCTTCCATGACCCATTTTCTTCAGGCTTTCAAAAAGAAATGCATGATCATCAAGTATTGGTTTCATCCTTAAGTAGGGGTCACCTGATTCACACCTATTTTTTAACACACCCCATTCAACTAATTGCCCAGTTGCACAGCCTTAAGAGCGAGCATATCATGACCGTTTATCTGAAAATATCTACTGCACCTACTGGTAATTTGCTCGCCATGTTGCAATAAAAATATCCTAATAACAGTGATTAATCTGGTTAGTCACATTGCACTGCTATTATTTTGAACACCACAGTACTGTTACATGTCAGAGATATACTTTGGAGCAAGACCATGTAAAGACTGACTTGTACACAAGCAAACCTTTTTTAACGTCTATTCTCAGAGCAACAAGAAGCCAATGCCAAAACCTGAGTAGTGAAGTAATATGGTCATATTTCCTGGTTCAAGTCAGGACTTGAACCTGGATCCATTCAGAATTAATCCATCCAGAATTAATCCATCCAGACAATATGGATGGAATAATTAATTAATTATAAACTTAGGGTGGACTGTGCTGTGTGCTTCAAACAGAACAGAACAGTTTTAGATGTCATTACTCTGCTTTACTGTGCATGATAACTGCTGCAGCTGAACACATTTCGGACATGCCAGACAATTGACAAATGGCGTCCAACCAGACTTGAATTTGGGCCCTATTCAAAAATGAATCAGATTACTCTGAATCCATTTTGAAACAGGTTTAATTTGCACACTCTATGCTGGTCTTTGACAGAAATAAACACACTATGGGAATTCCTCTAAAAATAACTTTTACAAATATGAAAATGCATATGCATAATGCATATTTTTGACTGACACTGCCAAAAAGTTAGGTTATACAAGTTTATAGGAAAACATTTGTATTTTCCCACTTGTGTTCAAAAGAACTACTGATATTATTGAGAGCTGTTCCTAAATCCTCCCTCTAGATCTTTGGTCAGTATTAGCACCTTTGCTTTTGATGTGACTGGTGGTAATGTATTTTATCATGTCATACTGGCAGTACCCTTTCAATATCATATGTGTTAGGATAAGCCAGCCCAGTCTATGGCTGTTTGATTGAAGGTTTCCTGAACACAGAAGATGGCAGTTTGCCTCTGGCCCTCTTTTCAGCTATCCAAACATTTTCAGCACCCAGGGTGGGTCTCCGCAATGACTGCAAGAAAAATCTAATTTAGTCCTGTATCTTGTATCTCAATCAATTCAAGTTTAAGTCACTTTCAAGTAGGGCCATATTTTTAAAGTCATTGTAAACTTGAAGGCTACATGTTTTTTTTACTTTCTGTAGAGCAAACCCTCTCTTTTTCACTGGGGAAAATACCGTATTTTGCCTTTGTTTCCTGGCCCCCTCCCGTTTTAATAGTTAATTATTTCAATAGTACTTTCATGACCACATAAACCAGTTCACTAATACATGCGAGTTAGAGGAAGAAAAGATCTGAGTCACATGAGAAGTTGTTTGGCCATGAATTTTTGTGTTTTTTTCCAGGAAATGGAAACTTTTATGACCGTGAGGGTGTCTCACCTCCCACTGAATGATGCCCTGAAAAACTAGCAAGCAACTGTAGTGTCAAGATGCATTATTAAAAGATTACATGAAGGTGACTTATGCATCCACACAAAAAGTCTTAGGTTATGTCTCATATGTTTTGGCCTTCTGTCCACAAGCAAACATCATTTATTGTCCATAACAACTGAGCCTTTGAAAATCTCCAGCCAGGTAAAGATTTTGGAAAGCTCTGGCTTAGTACCAACGGCGAATACGGCGCTTTTGGCTTGTTGCCAACAGATGGCGCGATGAGTTATGCACATATGTCATTTGCACACTAGATAAGTATAATTTAATGTGTGCAATGGCACATTACAAACATTACATTGCTGGTTTTAAGCATATTGAAATTACCTTTTGTGTTTTTAAGACCAAACATACGACTACTTTATTTTACATTGACAAACAAAGGCACCATTATTGCCTTCGCAGGACGCTGCCCTTTCAAACTAAAACGGCTACGATGCTCTCGGCAATGATGGCAAATTGGGACAAGACCCAATTGGTCCTATAGCTGGTTGGACAACTTTGACAAGCACGGAAGAGTGGCGTGAGAATATTGGCATGGCAAGGAGATCATGATTGCGTTTGACCGGTATACCTCTCGGTGACATCTTGAATGTTGTTGGCCACTCCACGGTCCTGTGTTTGTCTCAGATGGTGCTTGGTGAGAGGCGTAGCTTCTCCGGAGCACAGTGCTAGCCGCTGCATCATAAGCTGTGTCTCAGTTCGGGGGTCTGCATCCTTCAGAGGACCCAGCTTATGCAGTCGATGAAGGCTGAGAGTCCTTCTGAGAGTCCTTTGACCGCGGCTAGAGCAACGTGAAATGGGACGGTCTATGCTTTGGAAAACACTTCCTGGTTGTGTCACGTGTTCACAACCTCGCTTTTTGCCATACGCTGTTTTTTTACTCTTTACTGGTTATGTCAGACCATTTAAAAGCTATTTGTATTTAATAGCATTAGTTTATAGAAGATTTTTACTGTACTGTATTGTGAATGATTACTTTGACTTCTTAATGCTTAAGACATAAACTCTCAACATGCTGGTTTCCCTCCAGATGATGTCCCAGACAAACACAAGTCATCACAGTCCATACATCAACACCACACACTCCTACTAACTCCTACTAACATTTGCCAATTAAATCAAATGTACAAGTTGGCCACAAACAATACTAAGTAACCCCATCCTGTCCAATTAATTACGTAATCATTTATGCAACAAATAAAAAAACTCACAGGCACATTGAAGACATTAGTCTTCTTTGCTTTTTGTCTTATCCCTTCGGGGGTCGCCACAGCCAATCAATTGCCTCCATCTAAATCTGTCTTCTGTATCCTCTTCTCTTGCGCCAACTACCTTCATGTCCTCTTTCACTACATCCATAAACCTCCTCTTTGGTCTTCCTCTAGGCCTCCTGCCTGGCAATTCAAAACTCAGCATCCTTCTACCAATATATTCACTATCTCTCCTCTGGACATGTCCGAACCATCTCAGTCTGGCCTCTCTGGCTTCATCTCCAAAACCTCTAACATGTGCTGTCCCTCTGATGTGCTCATTCCTGATCCTGTCCATCCTGGTCACACCCAAAGAGAACCTCAGCATCTTCACCTCTGCTACCTCCAGATCTGCCTCCTGTCTTTTCCTTAGCGGCACTGTCTCTAAACAAACAACATTGCTGGTCACACCACAGTTTTGTACACCTTTCCTTTCATTTTAGCTGAAACTCTTCTATCACACATCACACCCGACACTTTTCTCCACCCATTCCAGCCTGCCTGCTCACGCTTTTTCAACTCTTTTTCACACTCTCCATTGCTCTGGACTGTTGACCCTAAGTACTTAAAATCCTCCACCTTCTTTATCTCTTCTCCCTGTAACCTCACTCTTCCACTTGGGTCCCTCTCATTTACACACATGTACTCCGTCTTGCTGCGGCTAATCTTCATTCCTCTCCTTTCCAGGGCAAACCTCCACCCCTCAAGCTTCTCCTCCACCTCTTCCCTGCTCTCACTACATATCACAATGTCATCTGCAAACATCATAGTTCATGGAGATTCCTGTCGAACCTCAATTGTCAGCTTGTCCATCACCATAGCAAACAAGAAGGGGCTCAGAGCTGATCCCTGATGGAGTCCCACCTTCACTTGGAACTCCTCTGTCACACCTGCAGCACACCTCAATACTGTCTTACAGTCCTGCACAGTCCTGTCATACATGTCCTGCACCACTCTAACATACTTATCTGCCACTCCCGACTTCCTCATACAATACCACAGTTCCTCTCTGGCAACCCTGTCATAAGCTTTCTCCAGATCTACAAAAACACAATGCAGCTTCTTCTGACCTTCCCTGTACTTCTATATCAAAATCCTCAAAGCAAATACTGCATCTGTTGTACTCTTTTTTGGCCTAAAACCGTACTGCTGCTCACAAATGCTCATGTTTGCCCTTAGTCTAGCTTCAACTACTCTTTTCCATAATTTAATTGTATGGCTCATTAGCTCCTTAAATAAAAAATGATAAACTGGTAATAAATATGTATATTTTAGACAATTCCATTGTGCTTTTTTTTTGCCATTGCTTTTACTTGTGGTAATAATGTTCTCTGGAAATGATTCACTTTTGGTGAATCATTATCAGCAGCTTCAGTAGGGAAGTCCAGACTTCCCGGTCCCCACCGACCTCTTCCAGCTCCATCGGGAGGACACCAAGGCGTTCACAGGCCAGCTGTGAGACATAGTCCCTCCAGCGTGTCCTAGGTCTTCCCGGGGGCCTTCTCCCGACTGGGCATGCCCGAAACACCTCACCAGGGAGGCACCCGGGAGGAATCCGGACTAGATGCCCGAGCCACCTCAACTGGCTCCTCTCGATGTGAAGGAGCAGCGCCTATACTCTGAGCTCCTCCCGGATGGCCGAGCTCCTCACCCTATCTCTTAGGGTGAGTCCAGTCACCCTACGAAGGAAACGCCTAGAAATTCTGTCCATGAAGATTATGAACAGAATCAGTGACAAAGGGCAGCCTTGGCGGAGGCCAACGTTCACCTGAAACAAGCTCGACTTACTGCTGGCAATGCGAACCAGGCTCCTGCTTCGATTGTACAGGGACCGAATGGCACGTAGAAGCGGGCCATCAATCCCGTACTCCCGGAGCACCCCCCACAGAACACCACGAGGGACACGGTCGAATGCCTTTTCCAGGTCTACAAAGCACATGTAGACTGGTTGGGCAAACTCCCACATACTCTCTAGTATCCTTGCAAGGGTGTAGAGCTGGTTCAGTGTTCCGCGACCGGGACGAAAAGCACATTGCAGCTCCTCTAACCGAGGTTCGACTAACGGTCGTACCCTTCTCTCCAGCACCCTGGAGTAGACTTTCCCAGGAAGGCTGAGGAGTGTGATCCCCCCAAAGTTGGAACACACCTTCCGGTCACCCTTTTTAAAAATGGGGACCACCACCCCGGTCTGCCAGTCCAGAGGTACTGTTCCTGACTTCCATGCAATGTTGTAGAGGCGTGTCAACCAACACAGTCCTCCAACATCCAGAGCCTTGAGAAATTCTGAGCAGAACTCGTCTACCCCCGGAGCCTTGCCACTGGGGAGTGATTTGACTACCCCAATTACCTCAGCCACGGTGATAGAACTGTCCACGTACGTATCCTCAGACTCTGCTTCCTCTATGGAAGTGGGATTGAGAAGGGCCTCGAAGTATTCCTTCCACCGACCAACTATATCCACAGTCGTGGTCAGCAAGCCCCCGTCCGCACTGTAAACAATGTGAACTGGGGGCTGCTTCCCCTTTCTGAGGTGTCGGACGGTTTGCCAGAACCTCTTCGAGGCCGACCGAAAGTCGTGCTCCATAGTCTCACCGAACTCCTCCCACACCCGAGTTTTTGCCTCGACCACCGCTGAAGCCGCGTGCCGCTTGGCCTGCCGGTACCTGTCAGCTGCTTCGGGAGTCCCGCAAGCCATCCATGCTCGATAGGACTCCTTTTTCAGCTTGACAGCAGCCCTAACCCCCGGTGTCCACCATCGGGTTCGGGGCTTGCCACCACGACTGGCACCGACCACACCCTCACTACGCGTTTGGGTCTACCAGGCCTGTCCGGCAACCTTCCCCACCATCTAATCCAACTTCTCACTGGTGGTCAGTTGGCAGCTCAGCCCCTCTCTTCACCCGCTGGTCCAGAACATGCGGACGCAAGTCTGATGATACGACCACAAGGTCAATCATAGACCTGCGACCTAGGGTGTCCTGGTGCCAAGTGCACTTATGGACATCCTTATGTTCGAACATGGTGTTTGTTATGGACAAACTATAATTCGCACAGAAGTCCAGCAACAACACACCGCACGGGTTCAGGTCAGGAAGGCCGTGCCTCCCAACCACGCCCCTCCAAGTCACACTGTCATTGTCCACATGGGCGTTGAAGTCTCCCAGTAAAACTATGGAGTCACCAGCTGGGGTGCTCTCCAGAACCCCTCTCATAGACTCCAAGAAGGCTGGGTACTCTGAACTGCCGTTCAGCGCGTACTCACACACCACAGTCAGGACCCTTTCCCCAGCCCTAAAATAGGCAAATAACCCTCTCGTTTACTGGGGATGACTCCAACACAGAGGCACCAAGCCGGGGGACTAATAATAAGCCCACACCAGCTCGCCGCCTCTCCCCTGCAGCAACTCCAGAGAAGAACAAGGTCCAGCCCCTCTCAAGGAATTTGGTTCCAGAGCCCAAACTGTGGGTTGAGGTGAGTCAGACTATATCTAGTCGGAATGTCTCCGCCTCCTCCACAAGCTCGGGCTCCTTCCCCACTAGAGAAGTGACATTCCATGTCCCAAGAACCAGATTTGGCTGCCAAAGACCAGGTCGGCCGGACACACGCCCTCGACCACTGCCCAAATCACAAAGCACCGGACCCTTATGCTTGCCCCTGCAGGTGGTAGGTCTGCGGGGGGAAGTAATAGCAGTGCAATGAGACTAACCAGATTAATCACTGTTATTAATATACTGTATTTTTATTACTACATGGCAAACAAGTTACCAGCAGGTGCAGTACATTCTCAGAAAACAAACAAGCCCCAGGTTCCATGATATGCACGCTCGTAAGGCTGTGCAATTGGGCAATTAGTTGAAAGGAATGTGTTAAAAAATAGCAGTGTGGCATTCGATCAATTTTGTGAAAAAAAAAAGGATGAAACCAGCACTTGTTTCAGCAATTTGTCTTTGAAAGCCTGTGGAAAGTGGGTCGTTCAAAACATTGTTCAGAAGAACGGAGTACTTTGATTAAAAAGTTGATTGGAGAGGGGAAAAAGGAACAAAAATGTTTTGGCTGTTCAGCTGAAATGATCTCCAATGCTTTAAAATGGAGAGCAAAACCAGAGACACGAGGCAGAAATCGGAGGACAACTTTTAAAATGGATGGAAGAAAAACCAGAATGGCAAAGGCTCAGCCAATGATCAGCTCCAGGATGATCAAAGACAGTCTGGACTAACCTGTAAGTACTCCGACAGGAGACGTCTGTGTGAAGCTAATCTATAAATAAAAATTCCCCGCAAAGTCCCTCTGTTAAAAAAAAGACATGCGCAGAAAAGGTTACAATTTGACAAAGAACATCAACCCCCGGACCTTAATCCAATTGAGAACTTGCTGTTACATGTTGTTGAAGAATCTTGGAATGGAATAACAGTTGAAAGGTGCATCACGTTGGTTGACTCCATGCCACACAGTTGTGAAGCAGTTATAAAAAACTGGTCATACAACTAAATATTAGTTTAGTGATTCACAGGATTTGCGCCCGCAAACCTGCTTTTCATTCATGCAGCATTTTCAGTTAGTAATGTGAGAACACTAGAAAGAAATCAGTTCTGAAATATGTGAATTGTGGATACCAGCATTTGTTAATGTTCTCGTAAAACAAGCATATTCCGTTTGTTTGTTTGACGAAATAAGAATTTTAAAATTTTACAAAAAGTTGTAGTTCTTGGCATTTGTCATGTTGAAAAAGTAGCTCCCACAAGAAACCACACTCAAATATATCTTGGATTGATTGGAACACAATAATCCAGGATGTGTTAATAGTTATCTGACATAATAAAATGATGTGTTGTCAGGAAAGCATGTTTCTTTTATGAGGGTCAACTGCATGCTGTAGAACAGCCTCCATCTGTCTTAACCCTCTTTTTCTTCTCCACAGCCCATTTTTGTGTGGTATCCCCATAATTCTCTTCATGGTCATGTAAGGTTTGTTCCCAAAGCATCTCAGTGGCTTAGCTGTCATCGTGGAAGCGTTCCAAGTCTGCTTTACTGTTCGTCTCGCAGGGTAGTCCTGTTCCAAACAGCGACTTTTGCTGCTAGTACAACCACCCACAAGCCTCCCCCAGCCCATCTTGCCACAGTGTAGCTTGGTTGCAAAGCCACGGAAGTTATGTTTATTAAGGTGAACGAGGTATTAAGACTCAATTTGTTTGTTGGGTGTCTTATGGTTGATCAAGTTTACTTTTTTTGGCCGCTTGTACCCGCGATCTTGTCCTTTGGTCACCCAAAGCTCATGACCATTATTTTATAGTCGTTTTATGTATAGTATTTTATTCATACCATTTTTTTACAATTCTAAAATTTCCCCCACTTTCCAAAATTCCCACAACATTTTTCCCTTACTGAAAACAAATAGGCCGTTTTTCAATCTTCAACAACGCCGACATTTTTCAACCGATTCAAACAATTCCACCATCAAAAAACGAACCATTTTTCACATTCCAACATTTACCAGTTTTAGCAACATTTAAAATTTCGCTTTCAGGACTTCTAAGAATTCTTGAGACGAGCGGCCGATTCAACTGATTGAAGCCATTCCAACATCATACTGTTCAACACATTGAGGACATTCAAACTATCTGTATTTATAGTCAGCAAAAATTTCATTTTTTTCCAAAATGAATTCTTTGCCCTAAAACTTATTATCTGCTACTACTTCCACATTTCTCAACCGATTCAAGCCGTTCCAACATCAAACCGTTACACGTGTTCAGGACATTCGGGGTGCCTACACAGATACTGAAATCCTTTTTTTTAATTCTCCAAATTTCCAATTTTATGGAAAGTTTCTATTTTCTACTAGTACTTTTTCATATCTCAACTGATTCACCTCATTCCACCTTCAACTCATTCGTCAAAGTCAGGACATGTCTACTATTACCTCCAGAACAAAAATCCAGAACGCAAAATACCTTTGAATTCAAGGCCGCACGGTGGATGAGTGGGTAGCACATTGGCCTCACAGTCACAGTCAGGAGGTTCAGGGTTCGAATCTTCGTTGGGCATCACTGTGTGGAGTTTGCATGTTCTCCCCGTGCGTGTGTGGGTTTTCTCCGGGTACTCCGGTTTCCTCCCACATTCCAAAAACATGCATGTTAGGTTAATTGGCAACTCTAAATTGTCCATAGGTATGAATGAGAGTGTGAATGGTTGTTTGTCTATATGTGCCCTGCGATTGACTGCCGACCAGTCCAGGGTGTACCCCGCCTCCCGCCCAAAGTCAGCTGGGATAGGCTCCAGCATACCCGCCACCCTAATGAGGATAAGCGGTATAGAAAATGAATGAATGAATGAATAAACAATTCAAAGCGTTCCAACATCAAACCGTTCTACAAATTGAAGCCATTCGAGGCTTTCAAAGTGAACATTTTTCAAATTCAAAAAAATTCAACATTTGTGCAAAATGGCCACTTTTTGGTCACGCTATTTCCATCTTTTCTGAAATGTTCTGCTTTCAATGATTCAACCTATTTAAGCCATTCTAACATCAAACTGAACAAGGCCTTCATGACATTCAGGCAGTCTATATTTATACAGACAAAAAATATAAACAATTTCCCTAAAAGTTCACTCACTAAACATGTTAGTATGCTAACGTTAGCATGTGAGCATTGCTAGCATGGTAATCAGCACAGTAGCATTTTTAGCTATTTTTATAGAAATGAATATATATATATATATA
>QODF01000028.1:1203028-1225018 GCA_024372805.1 Oostethus manadensis | reverse complement strand
TATATATATATATATATTCTATATATATATTCTATATTTTATAGAAAGTATTTCTATATGACAATATGTATATGACAATATGTTTATTGTCATGCTAGGTTTTAGCATGCTAGCATTGCTACATGATAATATTAGCATATTAGCATTTTTAGCCTTTTTCATTGGGAGACACATGATCATTGTTATGCCAGGTGTCAGCATGATAACATATATAGTGATATAGTATAATTTTTAGCCCTTTTTACAGGAAGACACGTGTATATTTTTATGTTAGGTAACACAGCTAAGCTAGTTGTTAGCATTCAAACGTTAGTCAATAGTTAGCTTTGTTGGCATGTTTTTCAGCAATTGCATTTTCCTTCAGCTCATCTTTCAAATTACTCCTAGATTTATTCTACATTTCAACATTGACACAATCGTGCTTCAACTTCTAATCTTTTGAAAGATTCATGCTAGATGTCATTGTTTCAACACGTATTCTACATATTTCAAAGCTCAGGCTACATTTCAACAGCATTTCCGTTCAGCTTCCGCGTTTCAGTTCCAGCATTCACACGCAATTTTGACACAATCAAAATTGCACAACTTCTGGTGGAAAATGTAAGAGTTACATTTCCAGTCAAACCTATTCTGCATATTATGCAGCAAATGTGTAGTGTGTGGTCATGCAAGAGTCTAAGGTAGGTGTGTGTGTGTGTGTGTGAAGGTCTTCAGGTTTGCGTGTGTTCTTGTGTGTGAGACAGAGATGGATGGAGTCGCTGATATAAAAACTAAAGTTAAATGTCAGACCTGTCTGTCACAACACACCTGCTCCGGCTGATGCTTCAACAGTGGCGAGCTGACATTTACACACCTGCAACAACAACGCACATACACGTTCATATTCATAAACAACATGGACATACTCTTTCAAAAATGAACAGTTCGACACTTATTTAAGACTAAAAGAAATGATATAATGTTTGAATACCTGTGCTGCTAAGACTTAGTCGTTTTTTAATTAGTATTGCTGGAAGTCTATACGACATGCTGGAATCAATCCCAGTAGGGATGTCCGATAACAGGGGCCCCGTGTCGGCATAACAACCCTGATTGGCTAGTAGCAAGCTGGAGCGCTCTGTACCTGACTAACGTTAGGTCTGTGGTGTCTCCTTTGGATATCAAACTTGCGATTTGCAATGACTGCAAAGCGTTGGCAGAACCGGGACTTCTTCTTTCAACACTTTCCCAGGACAAAAGCCATCAACCGGAAGCTCACAAACTGCATTGCACTGGATGTACCAGTCATTTTTTCTAGTGCAAGATGACAGCCTGCACTTCTGGGTTCCTTTGACAACCCGGCCATGTATGGGGTTACCAAATTTCCACTCCCATTTCCATCCACAGGATAGGGGGGCCCTTTTCCTGACAGATTTGACAAAAGCCCAGTTATATATACACACACACAGTTTGAAAGAGCTTTGTGTTGGACGTCTGCTCCTTCTATCTTCCATTGGCAGCGGTGGGGATCTTTCCTGCTCTGTCCCTGGGTGTTCTGATAAGCCCCAGCTTGTGTTCCAGTCGTTGAAAAGAAGGTATTGGTCTGTGTGGGATGGTTCTCTGTAGACCTTAAAATGGCAGTGTGTTGTCTTTGATGTTCTGATGTTTCTGTCCACGGAGTTGATGTGTTCGGGTAGCAAATCTACTTTGCAGGTTTTGATCTTAACCGACGTGCCGTTAACATATCTGAGCCCGGTTTCTGCTTCTAGAAGCTTTTGTGAAATTATAGGCAAGTGGTGCAGAGGCAAAGTTGAAGTAGATTGCGTATCTTGTCTGGCGAAAGGTTGGTTTACACTGATGCACAAGTATCAGCATGTTCACTAACTGTAAAGCAAACACGAAGTCCAAGTATTTACCCTAGCAAGTTGGGACACTGAACTCCTCCATTCTACCGCACGGACAAGGGAACTGGACGTTGGTCATTTGAGTCCTCCTTGCAGATACATTTAAAGTTACTGCTCTTTAGCAGTAGCTCGGTCTCCATCGTGACATAGTTGTTGTGTGTTTGTGTGTGTTGCAGTGATAAATTGACAGACCAGATTGTCTAGGATTTTAAATACATTTCAAACCAGCTCCACAGCAATTTTTATTACGTGAACAAGATTGATGTGTACGCCGCTGACCCATACCACTACCGGCTGCAGGCTACTGTAGAACTCAGGTGTCTGGCGGGCCCAAGAAGCCCGCTTCATTGACAAGAGTACAGGCTGGAGTTCACACAAATATCTCCATTAAGCTTCTAAGCAAGTGTTCCAAAAATTGACATGTAGCTTGCCAAGTATGAAAGAAATGTATTTGCTTTCCAAACACAGTGATATTTCAGTGCTCTCCCGCAGGGCCGCCACCTTTTGAAGAAAACGCATTCTGACAGAAGTCATATCCAATGGGAATGAGGGTAGTGATGCAACTGTGTAGATCAGGGCTGGGCAATTATTTTGACTCGCGGGCCACGTTGACTTAAGAAAATTGGCCTTGGGGGCCAGACTATATGTTTGATACATGCACACAATTTATTCTTTGAATTCTAACAGTCCACCTGGAATTATCTGTCTTATTTTATTTATACAAGGAGGGGATGACACTGATAAAAAAAAATTTATTTTCCAATATTCCTGTCCTAAAGTCCCAAAGATTGACTTAGTGGCTCACGATCGAAGGATTGGTGACTATTGTTGTGGACTGTAAACGGAAGGAAACATTACATAATGTTAGACACTGTTGGCTCTACCACCTTGGCCACCTTTTGACCCTTTGAGGCCACCATACTTGTTATTCATGCCCAGCAAAGTTGAAGTGACTGTGTAAGGCTGAGTTGGCATGACTTGTGTCACAGCAGACTACAGCTGTGTAAAGGAACACATTTTGTTTTCTTTTTATTCTCTGTTTGTCATTCTGTGCATCTGTCTGTCCATTCACATAGCACAAACGTCACTCCAAGAGGGGGAAAAAGACAAAGATAACAATCTCAGAGAAGACGCAGATTTCCGTATAAACACTTCTACAAACTGTGCCCTGAGTGGATGTATCATACATGAAACATACAATAATTTATAATGAATGTGTCGTGTTGACATCAACATCAGAGAAGCTGGCACCATTACAAAAGTGTCAACAATGTGGCATCCATATGATCTATGTGTATCGGTTGTGGAGAAGGGGTTTTGATCTCACCTCTTCTCTTGCCAGTAGAGAAATGATCTATTTCATGATGAATGAGTGTTGTGTGAATGGCCACAAAAAGATAGCACTAACTCATCTCTTATCTGCACCAAACACGTTTTCCATTCGCTGGTATGTCCGTCAGTGTGACGTAAACATGCACTGTTTGCATGTGACAACAAAAGACACATGGCGAATGTCAACAAACAACTTGATATATTACAAATATATGAATAAGATATGTTAAGAACTGAAGAGACCCACTAATCTGATATTTTTGTCTTTCTGCTGTTGTTCTATTTTCATTGACATGCATTATCGTGAGTAAGAGTAGGAACAACACTGAGTTTAGATGTTTCTGTCTTTGCGCAGTGTAATAATTAGAAACGAAATGTTAAGGACGACGGAAACCTACTATGTAGGAACTTAGCTGAAAAGATTTTTCATTGCTGCACAATACCTTCAACTGCAAGAGGTTGTTCTTCTCCATTCTATTAATAATCAATTGGTGCACACTTGTAATATCCCAGACTAGTATCATGTTCTTCTGTCACGCTGAAAGATGTACCATTTTTAAAATAAATATTTATAGAATTGATACTATAAATATCATGTAAAAAGATTTAAGTCCCATGTATATATTAGTGTCTTACAGTATATTCAGACACGTTTTTTGGGGTACATCAGATAAATATACAATCTCTCCTTTCCATTCCCCAGTTGGAATTCATTACGTGAAAAATACAGCAAGTAAATAGTAAATTAGTTAATCATGCTGTTTTGTCATTGAAAATGGCCATTTATTAGTCAAAATATTTATGTATTTATTAAATGTGTATTATACGTATTATATTTATATTAAATCATATTGTACATATTTATTTTCTAAATGGGGCCTTTTCAAACATAAAACTGCCTAAATTAACTAAAATACATATATATGGCATTCAGAAGACAGATTGAAAGATGCTGTTAGTGAAATGTAGTATTGTACACAAGTCACTAGCAATCAGTAACTATACCGTAATGTTTGATGAGGCGCAATACCAGACTTTATCGGATACAACAGGCTGTTATTGCAGTTTGAATTATCTTACAATAGGCACAATAGTCTCCAATAAAAACACGGGCTACTGTTACAGCCGTAACCCAAGGCAAGATCAAACTCAACCCTGAACCGACTTCCTCTCTGCCAAGCACTCAGTTTCCCCAGTGAACACACAAGTCTTATTTATGTCTACTATCTTGGAGATTATTAATGTATCTATCTATCTATCTATGTATCTGTAATATTAAAGAAAACTAATCTGCAATTATTTGCTGTTTAATTTAATTTTGACCACGATGCTTTGCAGAACTAGAGCAACACGCTAAAAAAATTAAGGATTTGTCCATTACTGCATTCCTTCGTTTACTGCGGGGTATAGGTTCACAAAATAGCCTGCATGCCCTGCGATTGACTGGCGACCAGTCCAGGGTGTACCCCGCCTCTCGCCCAAAGTTTGCTGGGATAGGCTCCAGCATCCCCGCGACCCTAATGAGGATAAAGCGGTATAGAAAATGAATGAATGAATGAAATTAGCCTGCAATAAGTGACATCCGCGAAGCAGCCAACTTTATTATTAAACAATTTTTATATATGTTTTAGGGTTATGTTTAAATTCAAACTTTAGTAGATTAAAAATAATAAGGGTCACGTTTTGGCTTGTGGCGTGGTGTCGTGGATGTGGAGAGAGAGAGCCCAAGTGCAGGTAAAAGTCTTTATTATTACTAAATGTTGCTATACAGCGGCAGAATCCGCGTTTGTGAAGCGGAACTGACAATCAACAAAGTTTCAACACCAAACAATGAGCGTAACGGCGCCCTACAGCTGCGTAACTTCTACTTTCCTTCTGCATGTCCACAAGTCTAACTTTTTGTGCAATGGTTAGCATTCTCCTCTGCCTTTTGGGTGTAGCTCTAGGTGCCTTTAACGGTGCAGAACATTTTGGCCACATTGTGGGTTTTGTCGGGGATAAAACTTGCAAAAATGCAGCACTTTAGGGTCACACTACTAGCAATGGAACATTTATGTACATTTGGCAAATCGTACTGCACACAACGTGTGGGTTCTCCCTGAGGACCATTTAGGATGCAGAACACAATGCACAATGCAGATCAATGCAATACGCTGTAAAAAAAAAAAATTAAAAAAGCACAAAAAATTTAGTGAAACAGCGAGTCCGAGACTTTTGTTACAGTGTAATAATTACCACCATGGAATATCCATTTCACCTACGACTAAGAATTTCAAATTATACATATATTAGAAAATCCTTGTTAAGATCTCTACAGATTCTGAGAAAATGTCATATATATGAATATAAGTGACGGGAAAAAATAAACATGGTTGAATAAGGTTGATGAATATTAACCTTATTATTTCACCTTTTTGTTTTGTTAGTGGCTGGAGATTCAACAGTGACAGATTCTAAGACTTGATGTTGTCTGTGGACATAATGTGTCAATGGGACTATCTGGACAGTCACACAGGATCTGGTCTGGAATTAAAGCGACATGGAGTCATTTATCTTCTCTGCGTGTCACCACGCAGTCGTCAGTGGCCTGTTATAAGAGTCCCTCAGACATTTTTAAAAGTTATACACTGACCAGACTTCGAGAGTACAAACCAATTGAAAGGTTGGTCCCAACCAAACTTCAATAGATCTTTTATTAAAGTATTTCCAGTAAGGAAGATGTTGCTGTTTGTGTACAAATCCACTGAAAAATCATCTTATCAGACGGCGTTACCTCTTGCAGTGTTCCTTGCTTTGCACATACTCTCAACCTTACCTCACAGAAGTATTTGGGGGTGGACAGTCCTTCCAGGTTGTTGGGCAAAGTGCGGACAACTGTTGGATATTTTTACCGCAGCCCGATTGCATGTCATGTTCTGCAGGAAAAACTAAATCTGATGGATTTACCTCAACGTAAAATGATGCAAGACATAATCACCAGATGGAAGAGTTCATTTCAAATGCTTGAATGTTTTTTTGAACAACAGCCAGCTATAATGGCAACTCTGATGTCAAAGGATCTGCAAAAGGGGGTCACAGATGTAGGCACACTGAGTAAGAGTGATATAGCCAACATGGAGGACATTGTTCAGTTGAAGGGTACGGTCAAAATGGCAACCACTGTGATGTGTGAAGAATGTAATAACCAGCCAACTCTGTCTGTAATTGCTTCTCTTCAAGCAAAACTGCTGAAACACCTACAGCCATGCCAAGACGACTTAACCCTGGTTGCCCAGATTAAGAGGGTGATGGCAGAAGACCTCACCACACGCTACAGAAGCTCCAGAGATGCTCTCAACATAGCTAATTAATTTGGACTCTTAATTAAAATCAACCTTGGTTAATATTTTCGATTATTAGACTATTATTTTGTAAAACGACACACTTTTGGGTTTAAACATTAAATATTTTTAGTTCATGGTGAATTTAACACATTGCTGTGCAACATTTTTCATTAAAAAAACATACTAAAGTTTAATCTACTGATTATTTGGTGTATGAGGAGGTGGTCATCACTTGCACTGTCAGGTCAACTTCATATAATAATTAATTGCAATATTCTTGTTCTTTACACAGCATCAGCGTTGCGCCCTTGATTTAAAGAACTGCCCCACCTGGAAAAAGACGACAGAGAACAGGTTTACACAAAACTGGTTCTCCAAGCAAGGTAACTCTTCTCCTCCTCTCCTTCCTCTTTCCCTTTATCATTCGACCTCTCTCAGCTCTCATCTGTTCTTTATCTCCTTCTAAATTTCTGTGTGTGATTTTACTGAGCAGTAATCGTAAGAGTTCACACGTTCTTACATCCATAGATGCAAGCAATGGGAAATCAGGAGGAAAATGACGGAGGCTCAGGCACAAGGCTGTCAGGGTTCAATGAAGAGACCACCGGTGTGTTCCATGTGATGCCAACAAAATATGTTGTTGTTTGGTATTAATGTGAAACGAGAAACATGAATATATTTTGAAATACATTTCTCACATTGTAGCTCCAAATAAGTCACTTCCGTGTAAGAAGAAAGCCTTAGTTTGGCAATTCCTTCACCTGAAGAGAAAGAAAATCCACAAACGAGAAAGCCAGAGCAGAGGTGATAAGGTACCGTGCAAAAGATGTGTTGCCTTTGACTGAAATTGCCATGAAGTGGTGGTGATCGCAGGAGAAAAAGCTCCCTCTACTTTCAACCCTTGCAAAACGATACCTGGGTATTGACGGCAGGAGTGTGCCAGCAGAGCGAGTTATTAGTACGGCTGGCGACATAGTGAATGCACAGAGAAGGGTTCTGCAGCTAGATCATGTTGATCAGTGGATATTTTTGAAAAAAAAATCTTTAGTCATTGAAGAGTAATTAGTTACACTTGATCTTTTGTTAAATGCACTGTTGTTTTTCTTTTTTTAAAATACTATTTACAACCATTTTACAATTATTACACTGAATGTAAAAGGGCGCCTCCCTGGTGAGGTGTTTCAGGCATGCCCAGTCGGGAGAAGGCCCCGGGGAAGACCTAGGACACGTTGGAGGGACTATGTCTCACAGCTGGCCTGGGAACGCCTTGGTGTCCTCCCGGTGGAGCTGGAAGAGGTTACCGAAGACCGGGAAGTCTGGACTTCCCTACTGAAACTGCTGCCCCCGCGACCCGGGCCCGGATAAGTGAAGGAAAATGGAATAAAATGGAATAGAATGTAAAAGTGGCTACCTACTAATAGCCCTACTAATAATCCTGCAATTCAACCTACCGGCGGTCACCCGGTGGAAGTTAGTTACTGATGCTCCAAGTTAGTCAGGCATATCAGTGACGGTATATTCAGAAGTAAATGACTGTGTTAAACAAATTTCCCCCTGGGGACCAATAAATCTAAATTTAACCTCTTCAAGACGCACCAAAAATTGTGCTCCATCGCCTCACTGAACTCAGTGGTCACTCAAGTTTTTGCCCCGACCACAACTGAAGACGCTTCATGAGCCCCACAAGCCATTAATGCTCCAATCGGCTGCCTCATCAATGGAAGCACGCAATATGGCCCATTTGGACTTAATATTCTTGTCCTCTCCTGGGATGAAAGCGAAGCTCTGCCAGCAGGGAGGTTGTACGCATGTGGACATACTTATGTTCGAACATGGTGTTTGTTATAGACAAACTGTGGTTTGCACAGATGTCCAATAACATCGCACCACACGGGTTCTGACTGGGTGGGGAAGACGTTCCTCCCAATCACTGTCACTGCTAGACTTCAAGAAGGTTGGGTACCGTGAACTGTCACTTGCCGCGTAAACACACAAACATTCAGGACTCTTTCCCCAAGTGACTCTGTGGGCTCCACGGGTGAAGGCCTCACCACCAGGTGCTCGCCTGCAAGCCCCTCCTCTTGGCCTGGCTCGGGGTGAGGCGTCGGTGTCCCACATACGGGTGAGATGCAGTCCCTCCTCTTATTTTTATTCATAGGGTCTTCTGACTACTGAATCAACTGTAAATCAATCTCATCAATAAATAAATGTGAGTAGGTATTTGGGAGCCAAAAGAGGCAATCTTTTTAATGGGCCGAGTCATAAGAACCGGCTTCCTTAAAAGAGCAACCATTCCCATCACTGATATACTGTAAATGCATTTGTGCTTGTTGATGTGCATCTTTTGCGTTGGCACCTAACATTCTGAAAGCATCTGCTCGTCTGCTCTTGATAGTCTGTGTCTTGAGCCAGTAAAAACAATCACTCCTACTCAAAATGTATACATACTGAAAAAGCCACACAAATATTGGTGTGAAAACAAAGCCAGAGTTTGAAAATGTATAAAGGTGTCGTTGTTGCCATGTTTGTCTCTCGAGACATCATAATCGCTTAAGTTTTATTGTTGGATGACGACTCAAATCACTTTAGCTCATGTCACCCTCCCTTGATGGAAAACCTTACCTTGTCCTCTTTGGATGGTTTATAATTCATGCGGGTCTCTTAAAGCCATATCAAGGTCTTAACAGAAGTGGATCCAAATATGTAGTTAAATTTGAACAAGAACAGAGGCCCACTCCAAAATGCAGTAAAATCAGAAATGCGAAATCCTAACTCTACTTTTTTTCAGCACATTCTCCTCCTATATAAGAATATTCAAATGAGCATAGTACGCTGAAAATTAGTTGTTTGGAAGTTGTTCGTTAAATGCTCTTGTGAACTTTTGACTTTTAATGATGCATACTGTGTTGGTATAAATTGACATAGTTCTGCTGACTACAATTTACAGGTTGTTACAAGATCTGGCTGAGGCCCAAACTATCATTCTTCCTGGGCACAGAGAAAGACAGAGTGATGCTTTGGATCTCCTTGAGCTCTCATTGCTTCAGTCTGTGGAGATTTGGGGAGGGGGTCTGACCCTCAGTGTCTGTCAATACTGAAGGCTATTTTCATCCGAGTCCCTGCTGAGAGAGGGATGTGTTCTGCCCCCACGTTTAGGGTGGTGCATTTTATGTGTTTATGTCCACTCATGACTGGCTTTGGCGCCTCGAGCAAGCTCAATCTCAATATGTCGCTGTCATTTCACATGGAGCCCAAAGGATGACTGACATGCGCATTGTTTGGGAGTATACACTTTGCTGTCTTGTCTAGCAGTGACACTTAATGTGATTTTTTTAACTGTTTCTCAACTATGGAGCATTGTTGGAATTATGCTGCCTGGGCATCAATAACTACAAATTTGAATGAAGTTGAATTCTTTATTTTGTTTTCTGTGGCAATGCCATTTATTTACGTTTTACACTGCATTTTACGTTGAAACATGATGTCACACTCGTGACTTATCAGAATAACCTTGCAGGACGGCAACAAATCTATTCTGTCATTAAAGCAAATCATTCAAAACATTCAAATCCATCATACTGGTTAGCATAAATAATGTACGTATGTGTTCCATTTGTAAGTATTAATGTATGCCATAATGCACACATACAGCCTATATTTAGCCAATAATATTGGATGTATTGTGCATGGTCTATGCATGCTTTTGTTTGCAAATGTTTGCTTGTCGGTAAATTATGTAGCTTTTTATAATTTTCTACAGGGGAAAAGCATTTTGATGTTTCTTTTTGTTTGTGTATTTTTTACATGTTTATATATTATTTTTATCGGTTGAGTTTCCTAAGTATTGATTCGTGTAATCTATAAATAATCTCCTGTTTGTGTAGATAAAACTCACTTGGGAAGCTGATAAAGATATGCTCTAAAGGATATCTAAATTTTTGAATTTTTTTACTGAATAAATACATTAGTAAAGTGGCCACATTAGAAATGAACTACGTGGACGTCAAAATGGGGCTTTCTTATGTGCTATGCATCTTTTGGCATCACGTGTAAAAACAAATGGGTCAGTTCATGGATGTACTGTATATTACAAGGCAGTTTATATTATAGCATATTTTTTCTTGCTCATTGATATAATGTGCATGCTCTCTTTCTTTTGAGGGCATATGCAGGCATTTCCGATCTTGACCCATGGCAAGGTTAAGCACTGTGCATTAGGCTGTCTCATTACATTCTAAGATGACTAATGTTTGGCATTGGCTGTTACAATTGTTCAACATTAATGTGACTGTCATGTGCCTTCACAACTGCTGCTGTCATTCCCCACATGCCACTTTGCCATCATTTACAGTTTCAATGTATGGTCACTGGTACTACAGAATACGTAACATGCAACTCTAACTCAATATACAGTAACGGCGAACAACATACAGTATTACACATGAAACAAGACGTTCAGAAATTAATTGTATTTACACTGTTTCTGATGGGAAAAATGTATCCGGTTAGAGTACGAGTCTGACCTTCTGGAACAGATCAATGACGCTAACCAAGGTTCCCCTGTATTTGTGGTATAGCAGTGCTTCTTGACAATAAATGTTGGAAAGCCTGTTTATTTCCCATTTTCAACTTAGAAAGGATATGTGTAAGGGGGTGTTCAATTGACTCTGCCATGCCTCACTATGCAGGGCGTTCATTACATAGAGAAAAAAATGTATATTTTAAGAAAGTGGCAGTGAAGAGCAGAGGGCAGTGAGGAGGAGTGCATCACGCATGCATGAGGCACAATGCCGCCGGGGTGGATCTTGCCCTGTTTCACAGAGCGGGATAAAAAAAGTAAATGATTCATAATCTGTATTCAATTATTACTCATTACACTCAAGCCTCATTCCGATTTTTATGCAGACAGGCGGCGTATTGAATACTTCAGAACACTTGTAGGAATTGGTCCCACTGCCAAGGCTTGATTAACATCAGGCACTTATTGTTGTACCATTTCTAGGTATTCATTGAGCTTGAACAACTTTGATTTGAATACATACCTGAAACAATCGGGGTATTCTAAAACTTTTCACCGGTAGTGTATTAGCCAATGGTCTCGGATAGCCAGCGGCTACTTTTCCTACTGACGAATTAGCAACAGTGGTTCAGTTGGGTTGGCAGAACAATCCATTCTTTCAACCCAAATAATGGTGGCACTCTCTGCTAAACAGTGCTCTGTATTTATAAATAATTGTGCTTTATTGCAAATCATTTGGCAAGAAGTTTGAATGCAATTTAAAGATAACATTCCCAAAAAAAAAACTCTCACTTTGCCACGTCAACAATTTAAAGTCATTCTATCTTATGTAGAAGGACCACGGACAATTTTGCAACATGATGTGGCAGTTTTACCAAAAACATGAAAAGACACTAAGTGTCAGGAAGAGCCATTAAAGATGTACTACTTCAAGGAATGGCAAGAGACTATTGCATTGCTCATAGCTAAAACTGTACTGAGTCTGATGAATATTTTAACTTTGAGGGCAATTACGTGACTCTAAATGAGATGAAATGTACTTCAGCTAAACTTAAATATGCAGGAGCTGTGAAAGACATGGTGTGCAGCTCCAGACAAGTGAAATGAATCTGACATAATCACCTTCAGTATAAAATATGATAATGAGTTACTTGTTAGCAGGAGGTAGGATGTCATTCAGCAAGTTTCCATTTGTATTTGTAGCATTTCTGGTGTCAAAAGATTTAAAAGGTCACACTTTTACACATGGGATATTTTGCCACATTGTGGAGATTGCTACATTGTTGTCATCTGAAATAGTTTCTCCCTTATTTATAGTACACATGCAGCATTATTTCACTCTTTTTTTAATGCATGACCTGTGGGGTTCATCACAAGGCCTCCTGTCAATCACACTACTACTGCAGCCAAGGAAAAACAAATTATAAACTGTTGAGTCAGTGGTTTCTGTTTTGCTGACAATGATTACTCCCTTGCACTCTGACCAATTGGACGAGGATGCCGTTACTACACATAATTTGTGTGTTCTCACAAAACTGTGTGTGAAAACATCTTTTTGTCTTCAATCCACAAATGCAAGGAGTTAATACTATGGTAAATTCGGTTTAATTTGATTTGAACATACATAAATTAGATTGTAATACATCACTTAATACAGTTGACAGTTCCACATGTCCAAAAGGAGTAGGAAGAAGCAAATCTTATTTAATCCTAATCCTTTAAAATGTGGAAGTAAGGTAATGTGACAGTGTGTTAAAGTAGTAGTCAATGTCCTTGTCATGTTTGTTCCATAACTTGATTCCACATACCACATTAAGGTCTTTGGTGTTGTTCTTGCATATTGGTCGCAACTTTTTCTTCCAACTTTTAGGAAAATGCCCCGTGAAATCAAGTGTTTTAGTCAGCAACAATCAGAAAAAATGCCCGCGAAGTCCTGGAGGGACTGTTTTATGCATACAAATTTTTATTTATTTATGAGCATATTGGTTATCAGTGTTGCTGGTAACAATGATTAGCTTGGATAGCACATGTTGAATAGCTTAGATCTATGTGGACCTGTTACCAGAGAGGGGCTGTGCATTAGCAACACCACCACTCTTGGCCAAGTATCTTATGCTGTGCATTAAAAGAGACAAGATTTTGGAGGTCTGCTGCGAGATGGTGGATGCCTCCTGCCTCCATGTAAATCTCTTTGTGGTAAACAATTTAATAGGCAAATACTAAAAAAAACTACACCAAATTTTACATAAAAGGATATGAAGTTTGTAAACATGGGCCATTACTTTATCCGAAATTAATATATCGCTAAAAATCCCCCTGCTTTTGAACATTCAATGCGAGCAGGTATCTGTTGTACTTTGTCCACAGTCATTGAAAGCATCTTCTCATGTTTTATGTTCAGTATATAATCTCCCTGAAAAACAAACTCCAGCACGTACTGGTAAATGGTGTCTCTGTATTCATGTGGTGCTTTTAATTGGATCCTGTCATAGTTTTACACAGTATATAACAAATAAGATAAATGAGATCGCTACAAATGTTTCACTGATGAGTTGATGAATCATCGGTGCGATGCTAATTATAGCTAATGCTTACGCTGCTACATCGTCAGCCATGACAGAAGCCCCACATACTGTAGTTGTCCTCGGCTATGCCTACCGTTAACTAGCCATTAACCAAATTTTAGCTTGCATTTCCAGGCAAGAAAACAGCACAGATATGGCTCGCATCTAAATTGAAACACTCGTTAGTTGGGACACTCATATGCCAAGGTACCACTGTATAAATGCCTTTTAAAAAATACCTTCTCACAACACGTGCATCTGGGAAGAGGCACAAAAAGAAGGAGCAGGAAGACAAGGACGGGGGCATGACAGAGAAATACAAACATTAACATCTGTAGCAGTGAACTGGCTGATGTTTATTCCTCAGATATACAGTGGTGTGAAAAACTATTTGCCCCCTTCCTGACTTTTTATTCTTTTGCATGTTTGTCACACAAAATGTTTCTGATCACCAAACACACTTTAATATTAGTCAAAGATAACACAAGTAAACACAAAATGCAGTTTTTAATTGAATGTTTTTATTATTTAGGGAGAAAAAAATCCAAAGCCACACAGCCCTGTGTGAAAAAGTAATTGCCCCTGCACCTAATAACTACTTGGGCCACCCTTAGCAGCAATAACTGCAATCAAACGTTTGCCATAACTTGCAACAAGTCTTTTACAGCGCTCTGGAAGAATTTTGGCCCACTCATCTTTGCAGAATTGTTGTAATTCAGCTTTACTTGAGGGTTTTCTAGCATGAAGGTCTTAAGGTCATGCCACAGCAACTCAATGGGATTCAGGTCAGGACTTTGGCTAGGCCACTCCAAAGTCTTCATTTTGTTTTTCTTCAGCCATTCAGAGGTGGATTTGCTGGTGTGTTTTGGGTCATTGTCCTGCTGCAGCACCCAAGATCGCTTTAGCTTGATTTGACCAACAGATGGCCTGACATTCTCCTTCAGGATTTTTTGGTAGACAGTAGAATTCATGCTTCCATCTATCACAGCAAGACTTCCAGGTCCTGAAGCGGCAAAACAACCCCAGACCATCACACTACCACCACCCTATGATGTTCTTTTTATGAAATGCTGTGTTACTTTTACGCCAGATGTAACGGGACAAGCACCTTCCAAAAAGTTCAACTTTTGTCTCGTCAGTCCACAAGACATTTTCCCAAAAGTCTTGGCAGTCATCATTTTGTGTTCAATTATGTTATCTTTGACTAATAGTTAACTATTTTTTGTGAGCAGAAACATTTAAGTGTGACGAAAAGTCGGGAAGGGAGCAAATAGTTTTTCCACATATATATATATATATATATATACAGTACTACCCCGAAAATTTAAATATCAAGTAAAAGTTGTTTTATTTTGGCAATTTAAGATAAAAGATAAAACCAATAAATTGTATTGAGCCATTACACGCAAATTGACATATCTCAAGCGGTTCCTTGTTGTTCCTTTGCTGATTAAGAGTTTCATCTTATAAAAAACACAAACCCACAAACTCAGAAAATTAGATTTTTTTCAGCTGTAGGCTGGTTTTCTTGCTTCTGTTTTGTTTTTTTTATGCACAATTAATGTGCGGACATCCTTTTTGACCCTGACCCCACACCGTTGTTTGAGGAACCACAGTGGTGGCATTTTACGCATTCCGTGCGTGGAGCTACAAGCTGAAACAAATATTGAGCAAAAATGGGCAAAGAAAAGGGCGAATGCTATGCCATTGACACTAGAATTATAGCGATCGTACGTACATTATAGCCATCTAATTTATCTTATTTAGTATGGATTGTGCAAAACTATGACAGGTACAATTAAAAGCACTAAATTATTACAGAACCACCATACATGTAGACTTTGTTTTTGAGAGAGGTTGTGTACCACAAATATGCACATTAGCACTCAATTACCACATAGCATCAGCTTTTGGGACCAAATAGGTAAAATAAAAAGGGTAAAAATACTTACTTTTACCTGCGATTAATTTTGCGTTAACAATGGACAGAATGTGATTAATCACAATTAAATATTTTTAATCGATTAACAACAATAATGTATATATACAGTATAATATAGCATATAGTATATACATATACAATAATTTTCCTCAAAGTACAATAATTTTAAGCTTTTGGTAAAAATAATTTGTCATTTCCCACCTGGGAACACTGATTTAAAGTCTTACGTTGTTTTTGGACATTTTCATTTACAGCATAGTTACTGAAATCATCTTTCTTTGTACCCTGAGAAGACTAATTCAGGTGACAACCTTGGAAAGTCAAACATTTATGTTAAGAAAAACATTGGAATCCCTGAAGCAAGAGATGCTGCTCAAAAAAATGGCAGTATTATACGCCAGTAATTCTTGTTTATGTTAATGGTTTAACAATACCTTGAAATTAGCCTTTTGCATTAACAACAGAGAGAAGTAACTCAGTGTGTAATGACTTCTGTGTTTCGCCACTGTAATAATTTTCTGAACCTTGCCTTGCATTTCTAGGTTGAATAGCTTGAAGGGTGTATTCACATCATGCTCATTTGATGTCGTTGTTTCAGATCGAGCCTGTATCACCTCAGGTTGGTTCGTTTGTGCAGATTAACCAATTTCTGTTCAACTCTGCTGCAATCCTGTTGCATTGGGTCCAAGTGGACACCCTACAGAATTGGCTTCATGCCACATACATCTGTAGCATGAAGTGATGAAATGGTGTGTGACACTGGTTCCCCATAGTTATTTGCAAGGAAATACAATGTGAAAATAGGCTCATAAGTAAGTTATACACTATTAACATACACCATTATGACATCGCATTAAACCAGTGATTTTAAACCGACAGTGTGTCATGAGAGATCATCAAGTACATTGGGGGGAAAATACCCAATTTCACTTAATTTTGCCTGAAAACTTAAACATTTACTACCAATTTATCTTTGTTCGTCTAGATATGCCAGAGACGTACAATGACAGGTACAACAACTACATTATCTTCCACTACACAGCTGGAGGTACATGATTAACAGTGTATCATTTGTATGTGATCTATTTTTGTTCTGTGGTGTGCCGTGACATTTTTCTAATCTGTTGGGAACCTGCAATAGGCCAAATTCTAAACTGTTGAACTTTCCGACATCGGCAGGTCATGTAGAAAATGCTCGGGTTGTGTAATTTTATACTTGATGATTGTGTAGTCACTCTAAAGTCACAAATGTGTCTGTATACAAGCAATTAAAAAGTCAATTTCCCCTAGTGTTTCATTTTAATTGTGGAACTAACTTATCCAACAGTGCTAGCTGTACCTAAAATAATCCAGATGCCGATGGCAAATTCTAGGTTTTTTTGGTTGACCTCCAGTAAGTCCTCGGCACTGTTGATAAGCCTTCACCAGCACATTTCCTTTATTGGCACCAGTCTGAAAAGGGTCCATTTAAAGCAGGGATGTTTGCAGAAGTGCACCCATTGCTTATAACTATGCATCTTTGCGCCGCCAAAAGAGGCATCGTCAGTTCAAAGATTCCTTTACTCTCAGTGATCAGCGTTAGCAACTTGGTGATATTGTCGCTAGATCTGGCGACAGTCCAACCCCCCTTCATGACATCTTTTCTCAAAAATGAAAAGTAGCGACAAATCTAGCGACTTTTTGCGGGATCTTTGGGGAGTTTTCTGGTATTGTGAAAGCATGTATTTTGTATTTTCACTCAGCAGCAACAGGTGCTGTTAACAGGTACGCCCCGCCCCGCCCAAAAGCTGTCACAAGACGGCAGTGTGCACTCAGCTTTCTTTGCACACTGAGAGTATGATGTGGAGCTCTACACATTGAAACTGCAAGCCGCGATAACACAGGGGTGGAGCTTGCCCGTTTTTACAAAGCAACATCTAAAACCCAAATGTTAAACATTAGTAAGCCTGGACAAACGAGGAGTGTGTGTTTATTGGGGTCATGTCTTACGGTTAGTCTATTGCTACTCTTCATTTGTTGCCAACGTGTGATGGGAGAACTTTGAGAGGCACTGGCCAAGATGAAATATTGAAGTCATTTTATCCTGATGAAATGATGAGCAGTTTTAAATGAACAAACCAAGAATCAAGTTTATTTGTCATTGTAAACATAATTAAGGAGATTTTTACTCACTTTTTTTGTCTCAACTACGAGGTTATGCTTTTTTCCTACAGCATTTTACATCATATGCAAATTCTATGCAAATTAGAAGATGAGCATTTTTAGGACAGCCAATAACTACCTTTTTACTGAAAAGTTGGCAACAGTGTCGGTGATGCATGTACAAATAGGTACTGTAAATGTGTTTCTGTGACGTGTGTATGCGCCCACATAGGCCCAGTAGGTACTTTAATCCTTTTTTCCGGGGACCAACCTCATCTGCTTGCCCTTCAGATGTGTTTAAAGGTAAGTCTCTGAGTTGCACTGTGTGTGGTATTGTGTGAAATCAAAGAAGGTGACTGAGTGCAGCCACTGAGGTGTCAGCATCTGGATTCAACACCGATGGCTTTGCTCTAGGGCAAAGCATGTGTGAAATTGAAGTGAGGCTACATATTGTCACCCATTGAGAAACTCTGAAATGTTGTCACTCTTTTACTTATAAATTGATGATGCCAAATGCTTTTTCTTAGCTTGTATCAGGAGGGACAGTAGTGATGCTTGGCAGAAGTGAACTAGCAGGATTACACCATATATCTTTTTTGAGGACACCTGCACTGTTAAAATGAGGGTTACAACAAATGCACACTGGGAAAAATATAATAAGTGTGCCATTATGCACAATCTCTAAGGAAGAAAAAAAAGTATCTGTTTCAGTATTTCTGCACTGGGACCAATCAGTGTGTTTTTGCTGAGGTGTGAAGTGTTCAAGCAAGTGTGCATGCATGCATAAATATGTGAGTGTATGTACTCAGCATTTCAATGCTCAGGAGAGTTGTTTAAGGTATCAGAAACAGGAGTATTTTGAGCTAAACCCTTTGAAGCTCCTCATTTGAATGTCAGACGATACCATTGGATAGTGCGTACACTGTTTATGTGAGGGGATTGGTGTCTTGAGTTACACACATTTTTCCATTTGTTTTATACTTTATTTTGCATGCTTCTTGTATTATTAGCATTTGCACTGCATTATTGCGAAATTAATTCCCCTCATGTTTATCATTTTACTTTTTAGAAGGTTGTCAATGTGATGTAAACTTCTTATTAACAAAAGCTATTCTATGCAGAGCCATACATAAGAGATACACTTTGTGTAATGCTGTTATAACTTCAGTTTCATCAGAAATGAAATATTCAGGGCTTTTAACTTGACGTTCCAATTTTTTGTTCAATGAATAACACTTTTATTAATCAGGTACCACCAGAAGGTCCTCCTGTGGCTATTTTTGAAATTAGAAAAAATAAACATCTTAAAAGAGTGGTATTGTTTTGAGAAACCACAGTTCCCAAACCAAAATATGTTCATATTTACATAAAAATATGTGACAGTTTAACCAGTTTAACAGAAAACAACTGAGAACCATTGGTCTACACTAAGCAGAAGCGGTGGGGAGAGGTACCTCAGCACAAAAACTCACACTTTCATTTTCTATACCGCTTATCCTCATTAGGATCGCAGGTATGCTGGAGCCTATCCCAGTTGACCTTCGGCAAGAGGCGGTGTACACCCTGGACTGGTTGCCGGTCAAGCACATATAGACAAAGAAAGACATACAACCAGTCACGCTCACATTCATACCTATGGACAATTTAGAGTCGCCAATTAACCTAACATGCATGTTTTTGGTACCCGGAGAAAACCCACACACACACGGGGAGAACATGCAAACTCCACACAGAGATGCCCAACAGAGATTCAAACCCAGAACCTCCTGACTGTGATGCCAACATGCTATCCATTCAGCCACCGTGCAGCCCTCAAGACACTTTGTGTTTCCTAAATGCCAATTTTCGCTTAAACGCTAGAAAAATCTGTTAACTGGATACTGCCTTTTATTTTAGTTTTGCACATTTTAAATTTATAGCGAGTTGTGTAATGTTTTCTTAATGTTCTATGGTTTCACTGAAAATGAGGCATATCACAGTCACTATCACAGTCGACCATTTGTTTGTGACTATCTAGCTGCAATCTGTTCCATGTTGCATATATATTAATGTAAAACAATATACTTTGTATCATTTTTATATAATTAGATTTTTACATTACAAATAAATTTTACAGATATTTTTCTACAAAATATATTTTTGATACACATTTAAACAACAAAAAATATGAGAAGCCAATTTGGAGCTAAAAGGGCCAGCTGTTTTTAGGGACACAAGTTAAAAGACCTGTACTACTGTGACGTTCATGGCTGGTGAGGCACCAACTCATTCAGGGTTTTTTTTTTCTATTTTTATTTTAATAGAGGTTGCTTATTATAAGGATAACATAAAAAGAAGAAAATAATTCTAGTTTGTTCAAAATGTTGTTTTCAAATACTGCTATGTCACCTTTATTTATTTGTATTAACTGTAAAACATTTGAGATCCTACCTTTTGTACATGAAGTACATGCAGTACCCTGTAAGAGTCTAATCGCCTTCTGATGAGATCACTGCAGCTCAAATGATCTTAAAATGAGACAACTTTCTACCAATGACAAAACATTCTGCCAATGGAGAAATCATTTAACAATATATACAATATTATTATTATATACAATATTTTTCTTGTGACTTTAAAAAATATGAGTTCAAAAATAAGAAATCAGATCAAAGTTTCAGCTTGTTGTACATACCTAGACTTAATTAAAATGTTCTTTTTACAAGGAAGGAATTAAACCAAATGTTCTTTTGTGAATCATAAATTTAGATAAAATCTGCTTTAGAAAATGATTTGCTGTGGCGACCCCTGATGGGATAATCAGGGATAAGCCGAAAGGAAAAGAAGATAAGGTTAGATTGAAGCAAAATGTTATCACATACTCTTCTTCATGAGCCACCACCTTATCGTGGTGGAGGAGTTTGCGTGTCCCAATGATCCTAGGAGCTAAGTTGTCGGCGGATTTCATGGTGGGGCACAATGGCGAGCGTCTGGTGGCCGGGCCTGCAACCATGGGGCCCGGTCGGGCAAAGCCCGAAAACATAACGTGGGTCCCCCCTTTCATGAGATCACCACTTGTAGGAGGGGCCAAAGGGGTCAAGTGCAAAGTGAGCGGGGTGGCGGCCGAAGGCGGAGGCCTTGGCGGTCCGGTGCTCGGCTACAGAAGCTAGTTGTCGGTACGGGGAAAGTCACCTCTCTGGCGACAAAGGAGCCTGAGCTGGTGCGTGAGGTGAGGCGAAATTACAGCTAGATATAGTCAGACTCACCCCAATGTACAAGGGAAAGGGCTCTGGAACCAGTCCTCTCTAGAAGGGCTGGACTTGGTTTTGCCAGAGAGGGCGACGAGCAGGGCTAGCAATTCTTGTTGCCCCCCGGCTCCAAGCCTATACAGTACATTGGAGTTTAACCCAGTGAACTAGAGGGTAGTTTCCCGTTGAGGAGTTTTGGTAGGGTAGAGAGCCATCTCCGTGACCAGTACTTAGGGACTAGTCATCCTGGCTAAATGATGGCCATAGTTTTGTCTTTGATTTTACTCGCTAGCTTGAGCCATCCAGTAAATGCAACGAGAACATGAATTAGTAAAATATCTATCTATCTAAAAGCAAACAGAAAAGACAAAGCCAATACAGGAAACATAACGACAAAATGGAAAAAAACAAAGACAAAACAGAAAAAGCCTTATCAAAATTGACTTCGGATAAGCATAGTTCTAGAATTACTTATATTGTTCTTCCACAATCAATAGAGAGTTTCCCATAGACAAACCATTCATACGTATAGACAATTCAGTCTCCAATAACACTAACATGCATTATTTTGAAACATTGGAAAAACCCAGAGTACCCAGAGAATACTCACAGGGCGAACATGCAAACCTTATACATTGGTGGCTTTAACACGCTAATCACATTTTGCACCAACATCTGTTCATGTGTTCATGAACAGACTTTTCAGTTTTTCCACTAGCATGGAACATATAGAAAATACATCTGTGTGACTGTGCCTAAAATTTGCAGAAAAGTAATATTCTTTAATCAAATATAACAAATAAATCTTATAATAATAATATTTTAATAATAAATTTTACACATTTAACTTGTATTTAATGAAAAATCTTAAAAACACAAGATTTATACTTTTTTATGCCTAGATTTAATATAAAGAAATTTGCAGTGCAATCTTCACATTGGTCCAAAATCAAAAAATCTTGACGTATTTTCTGTGGGAGTTCATTCTTAAATTGAGATCTTTTTACTGGTAGTTTAGGACTAATATTATTACAGTGAACCCTCGTTTATCGGGGTAG
>QODF01000028.1:1086984-1200418 GCA_024372805.1 Oostethus manadensis | reverse complement strand
GTGGCAACACATGGCGAATAAAGCTGATTCTGATTTGTACCAAGAATAGCCTTCACGTTTTTATTTAATTTCACTTGTGCTATGCTAAACTAGTCTCTGAAACACCTGTATTTATTTAAAAAATTGGGGACAATATGGACTTATCTACATTCAGTTATACACTGTTAGTGCATTGTTTTGCTTTTACTAGCACCTGCTAGGCCTTAGGAATGTCCAAAACGCGGGTACGAATCCCACAAGAGACACAAAAATTAAAGTGATGATTCACCTTGCAATAAGTGGTAAAGTAAGTGTAAACATTGTTAAGAAACTATCACAGTAGAAATTTTTTTTTATATGGCGTATATTTTCATCATTTTTTCTCCTTTTCTCTTTCCCTTTTCCCTCTCCTTCCCCCCTCCCCTCCTCTTCTTTTTCCCTTCCCCCCCCCCTGGGGCAGACCCTCTTGCCCCATTTTTGGCCGAGTGGGTAGCACATTGGCTTCACAGTCAGGAGGTTCAGGGTTCGAATCTCTGTTGGGCATCTCTGTGAGGAGTTTGCATGTTCTCCCCGTGTGCGTGTGTGGGTTTTCTCCAGGTACTCCGGTTTCCTCCCACATTCCAAAAACATGCATGATAGCTTAATTGGCAACTCTAAATTGTCCATCGGTATGAAAGTGAGTGTGAATGTTTGTTTGTCTATATGTGCCCCGCGATTGACTGGTGACCAATCCAGGGTGTACCCCGCCTCCCGCCCAAAGCCAGCTGGGATAGGCTCCAGCATACCCGCGACCCTACTGAGGATAAGCGATATCAAAAATGAATGAATGAATGGATGGACTTTTAAAACCCTCCCTTTACATAGTACTGGTAACAAACCACCCTTTACAGTAATGTACAGATATCTACAATACATACATACAGTACACAGGCATAAATGATAAGCAATAAAACAGTAAGTGAACATAAAAAAAATTGAACTGTACAATTGTACAGTATTTTACTCACCACAATAGGGTTGGAACTTACAATAAAGCTCTCCTCGTATGTACTGTAAACAAACCACCCTTTAATGTACAGAGCACTTAATGCATGTACAGTACCCTAATCTAAAACAGGCACTAATATTAAAATGGAAAAAGTCGTGAATCCGCGATAGTCAAGCTGTAAAGTTGCGAGGGTTCACTGTAATCTGTTGCTGGTGATCAAAATGAAGTTTTTAGCTTGTTATGAGGAGAAAAAAACTAAACTGGAAAAAATATCATCACAAGAATGAAGTAGCTATACTGTCCTAACGTTTTTCTTGTGTGAGAATAGCTAGTTAAGGTAGTTTTTGTTGTTGTTTTTATGAAAAAAATCGTAAACTGTTGCTTAAAATGGGACATTTTTACTTTCCTAACCCATTCGCTCATACAGCAGAGCATTAAAATTACTTGTTTTTGGCTTGCTGCTCTCCAGCACTGTTTTTTCCTCTCTATGGAAGGACGTCAGTTCCAAGCACCTTCACGGCCCTACCCCTTCAGGATGAGAAGGGTACTGCAAGCACTCTGCATTTTATTGTTTGATTAGCAAGAATAATGGTGTCACACTTACATGAGACTACTGCAGTATTTTAACACGTGAATTAATTAATGATCACCTTTGTGACTTTTGACAATGGCCTATTAGTGAAAATTTTGGAAGACAAGTTAAGTGTGGTCTTGTGGTCATCAGTCAACAGTAATGTTACATTGATGAGACGTGATATATTTTGTTACCTTCACAGCGCATGACAAGAAGGAGTGAAGTTCCCACTCCATGTGGAAGTAATATGTTTTTGGCTTCTTACGTTGTCCTTCCAAAATCTTGTTTCTAACACTTTCACAAAAGGGCTGCTGCTGGCAACAACCCTACACTTGCTAACCTCTCTCGCTAACACCAGGCTACTTCTCTCTAGCTCTCTCTCTAGCCTCCCACGTGACGTCACCCACGTCACTTTCCAAGCCCCGCCTCTTAAAGGCCCATACACACGTCACAGACGTTACAATAGTACATCCTACTTTGTAGAATTTCACTGATCACGGTCGGGTGTGAAACCAACTAACCGCCATGAACAAGGGAAGTTTCTGCAACATTATATTATTGGCATTATCGGCAGGCGACATAATACAAATCAGAGGCAGGGCTTGCACCAAGAAGAGACGTTTCTCTCCTTTATTTGATCAGGAAATGTGCAAATTTTGTGATTTTTATTTAAGAAAACATAAAAACAACTACACTCAAAATAACTTTATAACACAAATCAATGGGCAAACTTTAATTTTATGTTATCATTGTTCAAGTTTGAGCAAGTTTGTCTCTCAGCTGGCCTGGGAACGCCTCGGCATCTGTTGGGAAGAGCTGGACGAAGTGGCCGGGGAGAGGGAATTTGGGAATTTGGGGATTCTCTGCTTAGGTTGCTGCCCCCGCGACCCGACCTCAAACAAGCGTAAGAAAATGGATGGATGGATGGATGGATAGATGTTCAAGTTTGGTCTTCCCTGACCGCATGTCACGGCTATTGTGAAACAAACCATGTGGCATGTCAAGTCAGTAATTCTATGAGCAAAGTGACCTTTTTGAAGCTATTTGTTATTCACAGCTTGCAACAATTGTACATTTTAGACAGCCAATCAACCAATTCAGTGACAGATATATTTTCAGAAGCACATCCCTCAGGATGATAGGATAAGCCTTTCTCGGCATCTAATTATGTGCTGTCATTTTTTTAGTTATTCCATAATACTGGTGAATAGAATAGGATTATGCATTTTTGCTAAATATTACTAATGAACATACACGATTGTAAACACCTGAAACATGTCCATCTTCATAAATTAAGACAAAACTCCATGCCTGTGTTTGAGCTTTAGATCAGTACATGAATTCTTACTATTAGCCACGTGCAGTAGTTCACAATCTAATGCTGACCACTCTGTAAACGTATCCTTGGCCTGAAGTATGTCTCATATCCACCAGTAATTACTAACCAAATCCCATAGGAGCAGAGTGGGCTGGAAAGGATATGAGCAGACAATGACGTGAGGGCGGAAGCTGGAGGATTGCTTGTCATAATAGGATATTTGCTATATTCCTAGACCATAATGATGGGGATTAAAGGTGTGGGAGCACAAATTAAAAACTGCAAGATAATAATGGCTGCATATCACTTGACTGAGGAAAATGAGGAGGGACGGAGGCAACACACTTTCCAATTTGATATGGTCGGAAAACTTCAATAGATGTAGTACGTTAAATGATAATGTAACCGGTTAATTAGCATCCTGATTAATGTTGATGAACATATCATACATTGGGATTGTGTGTTATGACTCTGACACCTCCCTCGATCCCTCCAATCCTGTCAAATTTACATTCAAATGATCTGGAAGGCAATGAAGCATTTCTATAAGCATCTAAGAACAAGCATGGACATGGAATGTCAGACTGACCCCGGAATCAAGAAGTGTAGAGTTTATTGAAAAATACCCTTGTGTGAACATAAGATAGTAAGTGTTTCTTGATTGAATGGCACTGCTTTTAAAAGCCATAGCATACAAATGAGCAAACTGACACGCAACAGCATTAGTTTGGGAGCTTGTCTCTGGGCAATCATACAACTAATATTAAAGCGACCCCAATTGACAGTGAGCAAGTAAGAGACCAAGAACGAGAGATGTCCCTGACTATAGTACAGCGCCGAGATTGGGTCGGTTAATTATGAATGGCGATGTATTAAATATGGATGGGTCCCTCCGTGCTGTACAGCCATTGAGTGAATGAGGAGCGTCTGTTATTGCTTCTGTCAGTACACACACTCACACTGCAGGAGTGAGGCAAGCACGACAGTTATGAGCAAGCCAGCTTAGAGTTGCACGTCAAATAAACCATTACCAATATTCCATGTTTGACCTTAGAGGTGCAACTGCATATGTATACATTATAAACACTCCTGATCAAAATGTTAACTTAAAAGTAAAAACTTTGCAAGACCTTACATTTTGCACTAAGCAAGGCCCTCAGAGCGCACCATAGCTGCTGAGGTTGAACGCACTAGGACAGTCATTTTAAACTTCTTCAAAGATCCCGAAGGGCTATGGAACAAAAATGTTAAGTGGTGGACACAAAAATAGGTCACCGACCCTGAGCTAGAAGATCTGATTGGCTGTCCGTNGTACACACACTCACACTGCAGGAGTGAGGCAAGCACGACAGTTATGAGCAAGCCAGCTTAGAGTTGCACGTCAAATAAACCATTACCAATATTCCATGTTTGACCTTAGAGGTGCAACTGCATATGTATACATTATAAACACTCCTGATCAAAATGTTAACTTAAAAGTAAAAACTTTGCAAGACCTTACATTTTGCACTAAGCAAGGCCCTCAGAGCGCACCATAGCTGCTGAGGTTGAACGCACTAGGACAGTCATTTTAAACTTCTTCAAAGATCCCGAAGGGCTATGGAACAAAAATGTTAAGTGGTGGACACAAAAATAGGTCACCGACCCTGAGCTAGAAGATCTGATTGGCTGTCCGTCAAGACATGGAAAGATTCTTGGCCCAAATGAAGGTTTTTACTGGTGCCGACTGCTGTCCAAAAAACCATCAGACACCATCTGCAAGAAAAAAAAAAAGTTTTAAGACCAAAAAAGGCCTTGTCCCCTTCAATGCCATTGATAGGTGGAAGAAAGTTTTATTCTCTAATGAGAACAAATGTAACCTTGACGTTCCTGATGGCGTCTAACATTACTGGAATGACAAGGAGATCCCGGCAGCTGGCAACATGGAGGTGTTGCAGGGGGCATCCCTCATGACTGAAGGCCCTCATCTGTGTAGTAATGACTGGCTTTTTCAACAGGACAACAGTGCAGTTCACAATGACCACCTGACAGGACTTCTTCCAGAGGAATAATGTCATTCTTTGGGACCATCCTCTGTGAGAACATTTGGGGATGGACGGCAACGGAAATTTACACAAAAGGACACCGATCAATTATGACGCTAAATGTAATATCTTGGACATTGTGGCTTCTTTGTCAGCAAGTGACAAACTAAATACACTCTTATAATATTCAATCTGTTTTCATTCATTAGTGAAAAAAAATGAAATTGTGGTGTTAAAATACAGCTGTTTTATCTGTCACGTGTCAAGTGTCTTTCAGAATATGCTGTCATTTATTAAACAGGTACATTTTGTATTGAATCCATATCAGTGTGAACAGTACAATTATGATTTTTTTTTTCAAACGCGACTCAGGCCTCATTTGTATGTAGATCTAAATCCGATATGTGTCCGAGCTAATGCAGCCTGAACAGTGAGGTCACTATATGAGGTCAGGGGAGGAGGATAGCCTCATGGAAAACAGAAAAGTAAAAAACAAATAACATAAAATAAATACCAATGTTTGTCCATCAAACTGTGTTGTAAATATATTTTCTGTATGATCCCAATTGTTTCTAATATTTTCTAAAGTACAAATTGCTGAATTTGCATATTTCGACACCAAATATAGGAAAGAATTCTATGGCGAGGCCATTTTGGCTTCTGCAAGGCCCGCCCACCATCATTTATATGTTGCTATAAATCTGATATGTATCCGAGCTACTGCAGTCTGAATGATGAGGTCACATATACCTCACCCATACGTCATCGAAAGCCATGTTTTGCCGTATAAAACTTGGATAAAGGTCAGTGACGTGCAGGCAAGAGAGGTACAGTAGATGAGGCATAGCAGAAAATCAAATGCCTTCAATACCGTTTTTATTTTCCACTGAATGACTGAATTAATTTGACTGCCAGTATTATACAGTATACCCAAACTCACCAGCAGGTATCAGCACTTTTCCTAGAGAAGCATAGGCTGCATGTACTGTACTTCATATATAGCTAAAATGTAACAAATGTTTTCAGTTTATTCAAAAACAATCATAATTGGATCTAATAAGTATCTGAAAACATTTTTCTGAACATGTATCTGATGCAGACGTCTGCATTTAATGTTCACACTGCAGGTCAATGCAGATATTTTTGCCCTTTACCTGATTTTATTCTACATAAAAAGATTGGATTTGTCAAAAACAATTGAATTGGACTTCATACCCTGCAGTGCGAACATGTTCTTATACTTTGGAGCCATTGTTTCACACTCGTCATTAAAACTTCATGAGACGTTTGAATCTGGGTACAAACTAAACCAAATCCAAACCGTAAGTAAATATGTGGTAGATCATGGAGAAATTCAGTTGTGGGACCTCCATGTGTTCTTTCATGTGCATGCAAGCAAAGCCACCGGCATGCAGAGAAACAAGCAAAAGACCCCCCGCAGGTTACACAACAGTCAGCGCCAATGACAACACAAGTGACACTGATGCAGTTAGACACAGCATGCAAAAGAGGAGCTGGGGTGGAGACGAGCTGCAAAGTGACATCCAGACAAAGTGGGAAGAAGGCATGGGCTGACTAAAGCAGCTTAAATAAGTGCTCCCTCCCAATGTGAGATTTGCAAGCTGACTGCCCGAAAGAGAATCAGCTGAGCCAAATCAAGGTATAGAAAGGGGTGGAAGTGGGTCAACAAGCTGATGTGAGCTCCTTTTGGTTCTCTTATTCGTATGTGGCCTACCTGAACAAATGCTGGGCTCAATTTCTATATGAAAGATGAATCCTTAAAAAAGTAATCACATTAGCCCGATGCCAATATACTATATCTTACCAATGTTTCATTCTCTTTAGTCACTTCATCCATCCATTTTCTATACCGCTTATCCTCATCAGGGTCGCGGGTATGCTGGAGCCTATCCCAGCTGACTTTGGGAGGGAGGCGGGGTACACCCTGGAGGGGTCGCCAGTCAATCGCAGGGCAGACAAACAAACATTCACATTTTAATGAACAATTTAGAGTCTGCAATTAACCTAACATGCCTGTTTTCGGAATGTGGGAGGAAATCGGAGTACCCGGGGAAAACCCACACAAGCACCCAAGTGAGGATAAGAGTAATAGAAAATTGATAGATGGATGGATACTTTGGTGCAGCAAAAAGCACGCAGGGTAGAGTGTCTTCTGTCAGGTATTTTTTTTTAAATTGTGACGTCTATTGTTTTAAGTGTAAAAAAAAAAACAAGTACATTTTGAAAAAGGCTATTCGTTTCATCACACACTGTAGCATTCAAACGTGAATGGAAGCTACCAACTCAGGTGAAATGGCCAAATAGTCCAATATTTTCCTCGACGTAGTCTATTTCACATAATAGGTTTCAACAGGTGTGGAACTGTGGTTAGCATCATCCACGCCATATAATATGCTTATCGGACAATGGAATAAAACTTTTCAACATTTACCAGAAAACACACTAACCGGGGGTGGATGTTAACCAAGGTTTTACTGATGTTTAAAAATCTAATAACACAGAGAAGCGAGGGTCTCTGAAAAAGTACAAAACATTCTCAGGACAAATAATAGTGACATAATTGTCATCATGCGGGACTCAACATCAAAGCAGTAATAAAAGCAGTAATATTTCATAGCTGTGCGTTGCTGTTTTTACGTTTCACAACAGTTCAATGCCATTTATGAATATTAAACATTACACGTGCAGTTAATACATAATGTTATTATGGCGGCAGCTCGATGCTAGGGTGGGTTGTTTTTTTCAGTAATGATAGTAAAAATGATACAAATTGGAATTTGCGTGTTCTCCCCGTGCGTGGGATTTCTCTGAGTGCTCCGGTTTCCTCCCACATTCCAAAAACATTCATGTTAGGCTAATTGGTGACTCTGCTATGTATGTCCATAGGTATGAATGTGAGTGTGAATGATTGTCTGCCTTGCAATTGGCTGGCATCCAGTCCAGGGTGTACCCCGCGTCTCGCCCAATGCAGCATATCATATTTATCCAGTATACTTTTGCAAGGATAAGCGGCAAAGAAAAGGGATGGATGGATGGAATTCATTGTTCCACAATGCGTTTACATCTTACAAAACTTTTTATTCTTAAAACTGCTGATCTCAGGCTGACATTTGATCCAAGATATTAAAAAAAAATATATATATATATTATCTAATCCCATCTCTTCACTTTCCTCTCCCAAGGATTTAATTGCAGTCAGGGCTGTGAAGTTCTGTGAAGATTTCAACTGAATGTGATGCATTCTACTATTTCTACCTTATTTAAAAATGTGTAAATTAGGTTAACAGAAAATACTGTGGAACCTGAAGATACAAAATTAATTTGTTCCGGCGGGGCTTTTGTGTCTTGGGATTTTCATATTATGAGACAAGATTTACATTTAATGGCGTAATTCATTCCAGCCCCCTTGAAAACAGTCGTATAAAGTGTAAATATTGCACTCACCCAAAAGAAATATGTTCATTAATGTCAATACTATAGGGTCGAGCAAACTGCGCTTGATGGTGGAGGAGTAGGGCAGCGAATGGAGTTTTGACAGATGGCAGAAATTATACGTAAATTTGCGTACTGTAACTTAATTTAAATGAATACACTTCATTACATACTAAACTTAACACTATGATTTTTCTTATTTGATTTTTATTTTTTAACAACAAAGGGCGGGAGCTTTTCGGTACGCTGAGCAAAGGGACGCCGTGATGTAGCACCATTCTGGGAGGAAAAGGATGATGGAAGATAACCGAGATAACCAATGGGAGGGCAGCTTCTTCTTCTTCGGTTTTATGCTACTTTGGTGCATTACTGCCCCGGGAAGGGGAGCTTGTATTGCGGTGCACTATAGCGGAACCTCGAGATACGAAACATCCGGCATACGAAAAGACCTTTCCGATTTTTTTTGCTTCGGCTTACGAAAATTTGTTGGCTTTACGAAAGGTTGCCGATCTTGCCAAAACTCAGAATTTTTCTCATTTACTGTATTTTAAGGCGCATGCTGAAACATACGGTCTACAAAAAAAAAAAGGCAACGGAAGCAAAACAGTCAGTTTAGTTGAACTTTATTATACTATTTACTATTTAACAATACACTCACTGTATTTTTTAATCACTCCTTTCCCAGAAATCCATCAAAGTCTGCAAAGTCTTCTGCATCTGAAATGACAGCTGGCCAATTTCGCTGTCCAACATGCCCGGGTTGCCTGTCATCATTGTCGGCCGTCAGTCTCGTTGTCAGTTGGTTGTTCAGCAATGATGCTGGCATTCGCGAAAGCTTGAACAAGAGATGAAGCAGATACATTAGCCCGGGCATCGACAAACCATCCACATATGGTGGCATAACTTTCCCAGCGCTCGGCAAAAATGTTGTTTTGCAGCATACCGTTAGGATACCTACTGGAGGCATGGCGGAAGTAAGTGTACGTACTGTATATATTGCGTAATGTTCTCTAAATGGTTTATTTTTGCCAGCGTACGTACTGTGTACTAAAAGTTTCTCCCTTTTGATACACAGGTATCAAAGGTAAGAAACTTTTAGAATTTTAACTCAATATACATTCTATTTCATCCATCCATCCATCCATTTTCTATGCCGCTTATCCTCACTAGGGTCACGGGGATGCTGGAGCCTATCCCAGCAGACTTTGGGCGAGAGATGGGGTACACCCTGGACTGGTCGCCAGTCAAGCGCAGGGCACATATAGACAAACAAACATTCACACTCACATTCATACCTATGGACAATTTAGAGTCACCAATTAACCTAACATGCATGTTTTTGGAATGTGGGAGGAAACCGGAGTACCCGGAGAAAACCCACACACGCACGGGGAGAACATGCAAACTCCACACAGAGATGCCCAACGTAGATTTGAACCCAGGTCCTCCAGATCTCCTGACTGTGTGGCCAATGTGCTAACCACTCAGCCACCGTGCAGCCCCATTCTATTTCAGGTTTTATTATTACATCACATTTGTATTACAATACTCATTATTTATACAGTATTAAATGTGCAGAACAGTGTTTTTTCCATTATATGAGGGGTCTTCCGGGTCAGTGGAATGAATTAGGCAAAAGGGCAATGCATCTACAAAACATTACAATTGTAAATAAACCATACACAAATGTTATGTAAACTGTTACTAATATTTTTGTGGTAATGTTATATTTGTCACAAAATTAGCCACACATGATAAAATAAAGATTTGAACATTAATTTTTTAAATCGTAATTAACAGTTACGATAGACTGTGATGAATAAGATGGGGGGTTACATTCCACTGACAAAGCACAGCTTGCCACAGGAATCAATGTCATCTTGTCTAATCGCTCACCTGTCAAACTCATTCCCATCACAATGTCATTCAACCATTCAAGGACTGACTGTACTCTGACATTTCATCCATAGGCACCAGGCCTGTGCAAAATTCTGAAATTCACATTCAATTCAACAGATGAATTTGGGGCAGCATGAGTGCGACTGGAACTGGGGAGCTGTGGTTCACTGAGAGAAATGGAAATTCTGTGAAATGTACTGTGACATTCAGAAGCATAGTAGCGGTTGTCCAACATAATGTCACCAAAGACAAAACCTCATCATCTTCACATGCATGACATTATTATATATTAGGAATGCTAGAAATATTAGGATTTTTTGGGCTTCCAATCTGATCCTATTTTTTTTAGTCATGAATAGTCTTGAATAAAGTGTGCAACCCAAATTAAAGTCAAAATTCAAGAATTAAATTCGAATTTAGAGGTAATTTTCAATTCAATTCTGAGTTTATACAGCCCTGATAGGCACCTTACTTGGCAACTAAAGACCCTTTTCATGATGTCAAAGACACTCAACGGTCAGTGGTATGTTCTTCCATACAGTCTTTCATCTGTTTTTTTTATTTCTCTATTCCCGTTGTACCAGTTTTTCTTCCGATTTGTTGATCCTGCTCTTGTGCAGAAGCTCCCCGCTTCTGCCAGACCTTGAAGAGGAATAATTACTTAAATGTCCTCCCGCTCCATTGTACAAAGGCACAGCTGACATTTGCACCATCTCCACTATTATTCTTTGACCTTCCCCTCCAGCGTTTCTCAATGTTGTGAGCAGCCATTGTGCTTGGCTTTTTTCTTCTCATCATGTGACTTTGAGGGACTTTGTTGTAAAAGGGAGTCTCTTATTTACTGCACTCCACCGTGATCTCACACAATTGAGTACACTTTTGACATTTCAGCAACCATTTTTATTGCCATGTATCTTCTCACGGGACAATATTATAGAAATAATCCAAAATGTACCAGGTAAGCAAAGACACAGGAGCTACTACTGCTATAAGGAATAATAAACTATGTTAACTCTAAACACATAACTTAAGAAACCTTTTACAAACCAAGTACCAAAATGCATGTTGGGAGCCAGCAGCCCACAGTTAGGGCTGTGACAAAACATACAGTATTTGCTGTATTTCAAACTATGGATTATCAATCCGTTCTTGCCTTCTAATGTTTATTTTTGTTATTATTATTATATTAAAAATATAGCCACTATAAACTCTAAAATAGAGATGTGAAGCATACAAGTGTATTCTGGAGTCAAATTGCATGATAAACGTTGGTGGGTTTACACTAACATTGAGGCTGGGGTGAAGTCCAACACTGCAGGAACAAGAAGGTCGATTTGGGAAGAAAAACAACGTGCAAGCCCATATGTGAGCCTTCCTGAGTGGAAGAGAATAATCCAGCGTCTCCCAGGTGAGGGCCCTCTGCTTATCAAGGGTGTCTGCAGGTTACGTGCAGGTGCGTCGCGTGGCCCCGCCTCCATTTGCCATGGCAGCTCCTGCAACCCAAAGCACACGCCCAGGAGAAGGCAAGGGAGAAAACACAAAGAGCAAGGCAAGTGAACGCAACACCCTGCTTCTCTACTTAGGGTAGGACTAATTGTTTGACATGGTTATAGATCAATTTGAAGTGTGATTTAGTATAAGACTTTTTTGACAAACTTTTTTCAGCGGTTCGAGCGGCGTACATACAGATACATAGCCCAATAGCTGTTTAATTTCATTTCAATAGTATTGTCCCTTGAGAACATGTAATAGAATGGTCGCTGAAATGTGAAGTGTGAATTTCTTTGCGGAACTGTCAGTGCTAATTACTTGTTTACTAAAAATTGCCGTAACCGTGACTTCAAAGTCTGCCTTGAAGCATTTCCTCTCATCACACCATCAGCCGCTTGGCGTGTTCTTAAAAAGCAACCACTCCTGACCTCACATTGTTATGCAGTTATCTCAGTCATTGACAGTCACTGATGCATTCATGCTTGTATTCTTCCCAGCGCTCCATCTTCAAAGTCACAGTTGAAGCCTCTCCCTTTATTCATCCTCTTAAATTTGCTAAAAACATTCCCAGCAATAATTAATTTCAACACATATTCAAAACAAAGAGTGAAGTACTCTTATAGATCTAAATGAAATAAGTCTATTTTAATTCCGTTAGCTGTTCCCAGGTGAGTCCCCCAGATATTTTGTCCTTGGAGTGTATATGAATGAATATCTTACTCGAGTTTAACTCATTTAAAAAGTGTGCGTTTGTATTTCCGTCTTGCTTTCCCGTCTTTCCAGCTCTCAGCTATCATCTTATCTGGTAATGTTATCCTACGAGCAGCCAAATCTCCAGTAGTGCAAATCCAACCCAAGGGAGTTCTGACACCTCGTTATCATAGCGCATGCAGAGCAGCCCCTTTAGCATCCTCTGTACATGACATCCTCTTCCGAGGAGGAGACAGACCAATAGAGTACAGACACAAAAGACAATGAAGAGCAGGAAGGGATGCATTGTTTAGCGAGAAGAAAAGGGAAGAGAAGATTCTTCAAACAAACCATTTATCACATATACATTTAGGCTTCACACACTGGCCCGGAGGGATTCGGAGGACAGACCTTGGGTTTGTTTTCTCTCTGTATTTGCTTTCTTGTTCTTTGTTGTCAATGTGTTTACCAAAATAGTTCCACAGGGAAAATATACAATAATCAAGATGTAAACAGAGTCACAGACAGTGTAGTGGAGTTTTTCATTTCCTTCCATGTAGACAAAGTTGGCTCAATTCTTACTTAGTTATTGTGAGCAGACCCTGAGAAGCATAAGCGGTAGAAAATTGATGGGTGGAATACTGAAATGGAAAACTAGACTCATCAGTTTACATCGCTGTCCAGCTGTTTCTACAATAACCGTAAGGACCCAAATGTAAAGTGGGCCTTGCATCCCGAAAGGGATCATTCGAGGAGAGAATGCTCATTTTTAAAATATAAATTCAAATATGAAGAGAATCAATAATAAAAAAATATATATTTACAAATGTAGTGATATTGTTTTTCAATTTTAAGTGCTTTTTCTGTTTTGTCGTTTTTTTCCATTTTGTCGTTACGTTTTCTGCATTGCCTTTGTCTTTTCTGTTTGCTTTTAGTTAGATAGTTAGATAGATAGATAGATAGATAGTTAGATAGATAGATAGATTGCATTTACTGGATGGCTCAAGCTAGCGAGTAAAAGCAAAGACAAAACTATGACCATCATTCTCCCAGGGTGACTAGTCCATAAGTACTAGTTACCCTGGCAGAAGGACCCATGTATGAATTTGGCCCAAAAGGTCCATCCATCCATCCATTTTCCTTTGTTTATCCGAGGTCGGGTTGCGGGGGCAGCAACCTAAGCAGAAAAGCCCAGACTTCCCTCTCCTCGGCCACTTCGTCGAGCTCTTTACGGTGGATGCCGAGGCGTTTCTAGGCGAGCCAAGAGACATAGTCTCTCCAACGTGTCCTGGGTCTTTCCCAAGGCCTCCTGCCGGTTGGACGTGCCCTGAACACCTCCCCAGGAAGGCGTCCGGGAGGCATCCTAACCAGATTTCCGAGCCACCTCATCTGGCTCCTCTCAATGAGGAGGAGCAGCGGTTCTACTCAGAGTCTCTCCCGAATGACAGTGTTTCTCACCCTATCTCAGCCCAGCCACCCTGCGGAGAAAGCTCATTTCGGCTGCTTGTACCCGCGAAGCTCATGACCATAGGTGAGGGTAGAAACGTAGATCGACCGGTAAATTTAGAGCTTTGCCTTTCAGCTCAGGACTCTCTTCACCACAACAAACAGGTGCAGAGTCCACATCACTGCAGACGCTGCACCAATCCGCCTGTCCTTCTCGCGTTCCATCCTTCCATCACTCGTGAACAAGACCCAGAGGTACTTAAACTCCTCCACTTGAGGCATGACCTCATCCCCGACCCGGAGTTGGCACTCCACCCTTTCCCGAGCGAGAACCATGGACTCGGACTTGGAGGTGCTGATTCTCATCAAAGTTGCTTCACAATCAGCTGCAAACCAATCCAGTGGATTGGAAGGTCACGGCTCGATGAAGGACCACATCATCTGCAAAAAGCAGGGACCGAATCCTGGGGGCACCAAACCAAAACCCCTCAACGCCCTGGCTGCGCCTAGAAATTCTGTCCATGAAAGTAATGAACAGAATCGGTGACAAAGGGCAGTCCTGGCGGAGTCCAACCCTTACTGGAAACGGGTCCGTCTTGTTGCCGGCAATGTGAACCAAACTCTGACACCGGTCATACAGCGAACGAACCGCTTGGATTAGGTGGTCCGATACCCCATATTCCCAGTGCACTCCCCACAGTATTCCCCGAGGAAGACGGTCAAATGCCTTCTCCAAGTCCACAAAACACATGTAGACTGGTTGGGCAAACTCCCATGCACCCTCAAGGACCCTGCAGAGAGTATAGAGTTGGTCCACGACCAGGACAAAAACCACACTGCTCCTCCTGAATCCGAGATTCAACTATCCGGCGGATTCTCCTCTCCAGAACCCCTAAATAGACCTTACCGGGAAGGCTGAGGAGTGTGATCCCACAATAGTTAGAACACACCCTCCCGTCCCCCTTCTTGAAAAGTGGTACCACCACCCCAGTCTGCCATTCCAGGGGCACCTATCCTGATGTCCATGCGATGCTGCAGAGTCGTGTCAACAAAGACGCCCACAGCATCCAGGGTCTTAAAGAACACCGGGCGGATCTCATCCACCCCTGGGGCCTTGCCACCAAGGAGCTTTTTGACCACCTCGGTAACCTCATCGCCAGAGATAGGAGAACGGCCTCAGAGTCCCTAGGCACTGCTTCCATGTTGGAAGACGTGTCGGTGGGATTGAGGAGGTCTTCAAAGTATTCCCTCCACCGGTCCACAACATCTCGGGTCGAGTTCAGCAGCGCACTGTCCCCACCATACACGGTGTTGACTGTGCCCTGCTTCCCCCTCCTGAGATGGAAGATGGTGGTCCAGAATCCGTTTGAAGCCATCTAGAAGTCATTTTCCATGGCTCTCCGAACTCCTCCCATGTCCAGGTTTTTGCCTCATTGACTGCCAGAGCCTCCAGAGTCCCATGGGCCAAAACAGCCTTATAGGACTCTTTCTTCAGCTTGATGGCATCCCTCACCACTGGTGTCCACCAACGGATTCTGGGTTTACCGCCACGACAGGCACCCACCAACTTACGACCACAGCTCCGATCAGCTGCATGGACAATGGAGTGTGGACAATGTCTGCTGCCTCCTTCGGAACATGGTCAAAGCACTCCCGGAGGTGGGAGTTGAAACTTTTTCTGACAGGGGACTGACGATCCCAGCAGACCTTGACAATGCTTTTGGGTCTGCCACGTCTGACCGACATCCTCCCCCACCATCGGAACCAACTCACCACCAGGTGGCGATCAGTTGACAGCTCCGCCCCTCTCTTCACCCGAGTGTCCAAAACATGTGGCCGCAAGTCCGACGACACAACCACAAAGTCAATCATCGAACTGCGGCCCAGGGTGTCCTGGTGCCAAGTGCACACGTGGACACCCTTATGCTTGAGCATGGTGTTCGTTCTAAACAATCGGTGACAAGCACAGAAGTCCACCAACAAGACGCCGCTCGGATTAAGATCAGGGGGGCCGTTCCTCCCAATCACGCCTCTCCAGGTATCACTGTCGCTGCCAACATGAGCGTTGAAGTCACCCAGCAGAACAAGGGAATCCCCAGAGGGAGCACTCTCCCCCTTAGGACTCCAAAAAGGGTGGGTATTCTGAACTGCTGTTTGGCACATAAGCGCAAACAACAGTCAGGACCCGCCCCCTCACACGTCCCCCACCGGTCCCCCACCTCGTTTACTGGGCTAAACTCCAACGTGCAGGCTCGGAGCCTGGGGGGCAACAAGAATTGACACCCTTGCCCGTTGTCCGTCATTGCTGGCAACACCGGAGTGGAATGAAGTCCAGCCCCTTTCGAGAGGACTGGTTCCAGAGCCATTGTTGTGCGTTGAGGTGAGTCCGACTGTATCTAGCCGGAATTTCTCCACCTCACATATTGGCTCAGGCTCCTTCTCCGCCAGAGAGGTGACATTCCACGTGCCGACAACTAGCTAACTACGAGGTTTGAGCTCATGGGAGGGGGGAGCCACGTTACCTTTTCAGGCTGTGCCCGACCGGGCCCCATGGGTGCAGGCCCGGTCACCAGACGCTGGCCATCGTTCCCCACCTCCAGGCCTGGCTCCAGAGGGGGGCCCTGGTGACCCGAATCCGGGCGAGGGAACGAAGTCCATTGTTCTTGTGCATCATTGGGGTCTATTGAGCCGCTCTTTGTCTAGTCCCTCTGTTACCCCTTCCTGAGATGGAGGATGGTGGCCCAAAATCTCTTTGAAGCCATCCGGAAGTCGTTTTCCATGGCCTCTCTGAACTCCTCCCATGTCCGAGTTTTTGCCTCAGTGACTGCCAGAGCCGCACACCGCTTAGCCTCCCGGGACCTGTCACCTGCCTCCGAGCCCCATGGGCCAAAATGGCCTGATAGGACTCTATCTTCAGTTTGACTGGACAAAGCCCAGCATATTTTCAATTTATAGTTTTGTATTGTGGAAAAATCTACTCTACGCTTCCACATCAAAGTCTGTAGATGCTCAGCATCCGACTGTGTAAGAGTGCCACGGCGCTGTGGGGATGAATGAGAAGGAAGTCGAGTCAGTTACCTGTGATAGGTAGCCGATTGTGAACAAAAGATGAAAGTATTCTAGCACAGATTTAGTCAATGAATTACATAGCAGTACATACTGTATTTGAACACTTTTTTTTGACAATCGTAGGGGAAGCGGAGCCTTCCTTGCAGTCTTGCAATCGCCACTGATCCCGACGTACGTGCTCCTACGTGCTGGCTGTATGCAAAAATAGGGAAACATGTGTAGCCCTGGGCAGTTGAATACTAAGGGTGTTCATTTTACTATAATGTTTGTAATTTCATGAATCTGTTCAAAAGCTCACCTATTGTATATTCTGCAGCTATACTAAATGTTGGTAGGGTTTTGTTTGTTTTTTCTCGGTGTGTGGTTTATTTGGACTGCAATTGATATACTGTGGATCAAACAGGTCGCAGTCTAGGCTGCTGTCAAGGTTCTGCTATTATAATTGGTAGTTCAGGTGTCATGTTATTTTGCTGTCTGGTGATTGGCGGGGCGTGATGAGAGAGGGCGATCCGCCTGGAGGGGGCGGGGCCGGAAGGAGAGGGCTGGGGTTGAACGTGACGGAGGAGAAAAAAAAAAGAGGAGGACAAGATCTTCTGTGGGAGTCCGTCATCTCGTCCGCCGGAGGGAGTCCGTCATCTCGTCCGCAGTAGAGAGTCCGTCATCTCGTCCGCCGGAGAGAGTCCGTCATCTCGTTCGCCGTTGGGATCCGTCATCTTGTTCGCCGTGAGAGGCGGCCATTTTGTCCTCCCTGAGGAATTGGCGTTTCTTCGATTAGAGGTCCGCCATGGTGGGCGATTAAACTGTGAGTACTCCTCGTTTCTTTTCCGCTCCATAGAGTGAAGCGGCTATCAGTTTTTGGCCACAACGTTCCCAAGCTTCGACCAGGCCTGCAACGGGTTTATTGCTCATAAACTTGAGTTGTTTGTATGTAACGGCCGGTGTGTGTGTACGCTTGTGGGCCCACAAGAACGGTAAACATGAATATTGGTTTGTAGGTTAAAGTATTATTGACCACATTTGAGAGCAAAAGACAGTTTATTTTTTCAGTTTGGTTTATTGGGGTAACTTTTTGGTCACAGACCCTCCCTTGTTTAGTGCCTAAGCCAGGTTGATGTGATACGTTTTCATGTTTCCTTGTAATGTAAGGTTGGTGACTTATTGTGCTTTTATTTGATGATTTTTCTCCCTCCCTTTATCGTCTAAATTTATGTATCCTTATTAACCACACATTATTGGGTTTGTAATAAATGTCAACCACTTTTGCAATTCATTTACATAAAGTCATGGTCTGAGAATATTTGTGATCCCACTATCGCCCCAAGAGAAAAAACAAAACACACAAACAAAAATAAAAAGGGAAATAAACGTAGACTGTGGGAATTAACAATAAGTTCTGTACATTGATGAACCTGGGGCGCTCCCTGTGGGTAAAAAGGGTCAGAAAGCGCTACACATGCAACAGACACACACGTGGTCTGCACGGAATTTCAAAACCGCAGACAGCACGCAAAGCCCGTAGGAAGATAACTGCAAATTATTTTCTGTCAGTTTTCAACTAGTTTACGAGGGCAAGACAGGGCAGGAGGGTGTGATCATTGAGTGTCTCTGAAGTTTATAAGTACATTGTGTATTATTCAGCTGTACACCTCCTGACCTCCGTAGACTCAGGACGGCTGCTCACAGTGTTTCCAACATTAATGCACCTTGCCCGGTCACGGCGGGTGGCTTCTCCCGGTCAACACTCCAGTTCTCCCGACATCCATGGATGCACAGCAGCTGCTCACATGGCGTATCTGACATTAATGCACCTTGCCCTGCCACGGCAGGTGGCTATTATCACTGTGCACTGTGGTTCCCCCGATCACGAAAGCCGATAGGTGCCGTAGGGAGACAGAACGCCCATCTTGCAATATAAGTGAGTGAGCTGCACAAGCCCACGCATGTACTTCCCCATTGTGTGAAACATACAACAGCCTTACCTGAAGCACACCTAGCACGCATGTGTCGCATGTCACACTCACGATCTAAAATCTATCAACAGAGGGCGAGCATCAAGCGCATAGATGTCACGAATCACTTACTCCTTTAGAACAATACACTTGCAACCCCTCTGATACCCTGTTTCCCCTATGTGCTGGCCACGGCCAACAAATTTCCCCCAAAATTGCAGAGCCCATGCGTGTGGTAACACATACATCGGGATGTAAGGCATGCTTAAGGTGCAATTTTCTTCTGTAGAAAAAAGTTGGAAAGAGATGTTCTATTTAGTGCTGTCAAAAGATTTAAAAAAATGAGAGATGAATTACTTATGACCTGTTATGAATCATCGAATTCATCTTTTTTAATCTGACATAAATTTACAGAGAACACATGTGAACACGTGGAATTATGCACAACAAAAAGTGAAATAACTCTTATTGTGTCGCGTATTTTAGATTACTCCAAGTAGTCACCGTTTACTTTTTTGATTGCTTCATGAGGTAGTCATGTGAAATGGATTAAGTAAAGAGAAACGGGTGGTCATCATTCCTTTAAGAGTGAAGGTCAGTCTGGAAAATTGAAAAAACTGTGAATGTGTCCCCAAGTGAATGAGAGGTGTTTAAACTTTTGGCTTGTACTGTATATGCAAATTGACGCAAATTTCACATATTTTTTTGCGTATGTTAAGCACTTTTGAGCATACACAGTAAATGACCAAATAAACTTAAGTATAAATATGAGGTATTCAGAAAACCCATTCAAAGATGCTGTGAATTATATGTAATATTCTACACTTGTTATTAGGTGTCAGTAATGTTGCTTTTTATTTTCGCTGAGACACACAAATGTCGTACGTGATCGCCGGAATAACAGACTTTTCTTGCAGTTTTGAATGATCTCACAACAGCCACAATGATCTCGAATAAAAATCCCTAATTAAAAGACGGGCTACTTTTGCGGCTATTACGGGCGCCAAGCTAAAACTCACCATTAAACCCATGATGTCCCTTTCTGTTCGCCTGGCGCTCAGGCTTATTTACTTATCTACTATATTGTATGTAAGTGTAAAGGTGACTATAGGACTCTTATTTCATGTCTGCAGGGCTCTTTTGTTAAAAAAACATATTTAGAAGGTTGTAAACATGCAGGTTTTCTTTGCTGTAACTCCAAAAGTAAGTCTCCTACTTTCCAGAAATTCACTTTTCACTGTGGGGTCTGGAACCAATTAACTGTGATCAATGAAGGAATACTGTTGTTTTTAACAGGTTGAGGGATGCAGTTTTAGCCATTTCCACTGCACTGTACTTGAAACGAATCCCAAGTGCAACCAGCGAGACTATCGCTGTGCTCTTGTCAATCTCCAAATAATTTGAAAATAAAAATCACATAAAACATCAGATCCATATAAAGCGATTAAGTGAACATAAGAAAATGAATACCAACTGAACAAGTTGTTGAGAAAAACATATTTTTTTCTACAAAACATATTTTTGCAAAAAAGGGTAATTTTATATTCACAGTGATCTGATATTTCAGGTTGCAGGGTTCAAACTGGTATAAATAAATAAAACCTTCATAACTTGAGAGGGTTTTTTTGAAGACACATTTGAACACAGTCATACAAGTATAAAAAGGAATGACAAGACTCTCGTAAATCACAAGTGTGCAATAATGTAATAAAAGCACACAGCTAACATTAGCAGTCAACCTTGCTGCACAAACATATTTAATAGACTGAAATGTTTTACAGCTTCAGTATTCTCTCTCTAGAGATTGCACAGGTCTACATGGGGAGTGATTTGGCCAATATCAGAAATGCCCATGACACCAGTTTCCAAACAAAGAATGGAATAATTTCATACGAAGGTAAATACATTTGGGGAGAAACTGTCAAAAAGCAAGAATCCAATGGGAAGATTACAGCAACATTCCAGTCGGCGGAAAGTATAATTGTGTCTGGTTCTGACAAGCCCGGGGTCATGCCGATTTTTTCCTCCCCGTGCTTGCACTGAGTGGGGCGTAAAAATGGGAAATTGCACGACAGGGAAAAGAGAGATAAGCAGGAGTAGACGCTGTTAAGAGAAAGAGAGGCAGCGCTAGAAGGAGATGAGTTGAAAGAGAGCTCGGAGCAGGCGAGGGTAAAAGAGGGAAAAGAAAAAGGGCATCCCCAATCAATGGCAAAAGCAGTAAGCTCCAAATAGAGACTAAAGCATTGTTTCCATCCCTGCGCTGTCACTTTCTGCCTGTCATTCTGTCTTTGTGTCACATTCCGTTTAATGTCATGTCCCTTCATTTAATTTCTGCCGAATTGTAGAAGCGAGTGTCTCTCCGTTCCCTCTGACTACAAAAGCTGTTAGAAACAATCTCCTCACTCCTCACTACACTTTTGTGTGTTTGCTGGCTTCCTGTCTGGATTTTAATGGGGTCAATCAGTAACTCAAAGTAATATCCCGGCAAGAAGTAATTAAGTTGTCAAAATAGGGTTCTTTAAACTTCTGCCCACATCTGATGGTGTAATTCTGTCTCGGCCTCCTGCTGGTTCATTAGCATATTTTTTATTATCCATCATTAACTCAGAGTTGGCACAGTCTTCATTTTGTAGATACAAATGCGTCTATGTGCAGAAACGTGTCTTCTCTTTGCTTGACACCGCATATTCACATTGGATAGTTTGTCTCTGCCAAGCTCAAAAAGTGACATTAGTAAGTTTATATAGTATGTTTAGGAATCTCACTTAAACATTTGTCCACACATTTGTGGAAGGTTGAGCTGAGGATATTTTACATTTTGCTACAGAATTGTTTTTAACCATGATCAAATGTTGACAGGGGCCGCACGGTGGTTGAGTGGTTAGCACATTGGCCACACAGTCAGGAGATCTGGAAGACCTGGGTTCAAATCTCCGTTGAGCATCTCTGTGTGGAGTTTGCATGTTCTCCCCGTGCGTGTGTGGGTTTTCTCCGGGTACCCCGGTTTCCTCCCACATTCCAAAAACATGCATGTTAGGTTAATTGGTGACTCTAAATTGTCCATCGGTATGAATGTGAGTGTGAATGTTTGTTTGTTTATATGTGCCCTGGGATTGACTGGCGACCAGTCCAGGGTGTACCCCGCCTCTCGCCCAAAGCCAGCTGGGATAGGCTCCAGCATCCCCGTGACCCTAATAAGGATAAGCGGTACAGAAAATGAATGAATGAATGTTGACAATGTTTTTGGTTTTATCATCTGTAAGTGTCACCTTGAAGTGTATGGAATCACAGGAGTGCCAAAATTAAAGGGAAATACATGTGACAGTATTAGGAGAATAAATAATACAAATGTAGTCATATTGTAATTCCATTTTGTCTTTGCTTTTTCCATTTTGTTATTTTGTGCCGCTTTCCCCCTGCAGAACAACCACCTGCAGGGGCAAGCATAAGGGTTCGATGCCATGCGATTTGGGCGGCGGTCGAGGACGGCTGTCCGAGCGACCTGGTCTTCGGCGGCCAAATCTGGTTCTTGGGACATAGAATGTTACTTCTCTGGTGGGGAAGGCTTGTGGAAGAGGTCGACGCATTCCGACTAGATATAATCGGACTCACCTCAACCCACAGTTTTGGCTCTGGAAACAAATTCCTTGAGAGGTGCTGGACCTTGTTCTACTCAGGAGTTGCTGCAGGGGTGTGACGGCGAGCTGGTGTGGGCTTATTAACACCCCCCCCGGCTCTGTGCCTCTGTGTTGGAGTCATCCCCGGTGAACCAGAGACTTATTTCCTTACGCCTTCGAGCCTAATTTAGAACCATCGGCTGACTCCTGTTAATTCAGTGAAGCTGAAAGTCCATCCATCTTCTATGCCGCTTAATCCTCATTTGGGTCCTGGGGCTATTCTGGAGCCTATGCCAGAGGACTTTGGGTGGAAGGCGGGGACACCCTGAACTGGTTGCCAGCCAATCACAGGGCACATATAGACAAACAACCATTCATACTCACATTCAAACCTATAGACAATTTACAGTCATCATTTAGACACTTAACAGGCACATTTTTGGAATGCAGGAGGAAGCTGGAGCTAAAAAAAACCTTGATTTTGTAAAATAATTTTTTGGTAATGGACTCTTCATCCATCCATTTTCTATGCCGCTTATACTCATTAGGGTCGCGGGGGTTGCCGGAGCCTATCCCTGCTGACTTTGGGCGAGAGGCGGGGTACACGCTGGACTCAAAATAAACTTGACCATATGTCCATGGGCCTTATAAGCAGGGTTCATTAACAAATGTGGTAAATGGCCAAGATCAGACGGAAAAGCTGCATATGTTCTGTAACTGTAGATATCTAGCTATGCTGTTAGACAAACCAACTACGGCCTCAATTATAAAAATACTACTTTTGTAGGTAATGCAACAAATACAATGTAAATTCTTGTTCATATTTAGGATTCTCTGAGTGCTGTTCAGAGACTTCCTAATACTATCTGGTCTAGTATGTACTGTTTTATACGGAAGCATTAAATCTAAACTATGGCATAACCGTGGGAGGTCCAGTACGAGAGATGAGGGGGGAGGAAATTCAGAGAAAATAAGAAGTGAGAGCTGCGGAGAAAAGAACAGCAACATTAAACTATAATCCGGTTAGCTACAGATGGGTGTAATCTCTCATTATTAACATATTCCCAGTGTAATCTACAAACTATCAAAGCAGGGATAGGGGAATTTTCCATTCCAGCAGTTCCTTTTAAACACATTCATGAGCGTTGTTGGAAGTGTCATTTTTGCAGACGTCAAATGTCAGGCGGCTTGACAGTTTGTCAGCCGTTGAAGGGAGAAAATAAACACCCTAATTATAATTACAAATAACCCCTAAAACCTCTGATTTCAAGTGATTAGTGGGGATAAACAAACTGTAGTGGGATACGTTCTAACAAGTAAATCCATGAAAATTGAAGTGTGCTTGTCATGAAGGACTCAGAAAACATGCATAGGTGCTTGTGTGCATATTATGACATCACCAGGCACAGAATGTGTCAAAACCCTGTCTCCATGATACCGGCTCATCAACAGGCACATCGAAAATGTCAGATCCACTTGTTATATTCTTCCTCATCTCTCAAGCAAACCCAGCCGTCATCATTGGCATTTACAGCAAGATCTTGAACACCACAGCTGCCTCTACTGCTATTATTTTTCTATTATGTATAAATAAATACAGTATAAAGTATTTATATAATATGCCTGTGAATATTCCCATTCATCCATCCATCCATTTTCTATGCCGCTTATCCTCATTAGGGTCGCGGGTATGCTGGAGCCTATCCCAGCTGACTTTGGGCAGAAGGCGGGGTACACCCTGGACTGGTCACCAGTTAATCGCAGGGCAGACATACAAGCATTTACACTCACATTCATACCTATGGACAATTTAGAGTCATCCAGGTTAATGTATTATCAGGTCTTACGTATCTAAAATGGATTTTCAGCCGAGGAGTCTCCCACGGACACCACCAAGTGTGTGCCGCATTTCTTTTATTACATTCCTACTACCCCTCACTAATAGCGGTGTTTTGACAACCCACTATGTCCTGTCACGCAAACAAAGCATCGGCTCGGGTTTTTGCTGTGTGTGGACTGTTATGGCGAGCTGACCCGCTACGGCACGCACACATCTCTGGGTGTAAAGTATAACTACATGAAGCATCGTGTGAGCAGCAATGACTTGTTAAATTCTGCAATGTTAGGTAACAAAGAGACAAAACATTTGGAGAATAACAACTATGTTAACTGCTTCCGATCATTCCTTGCTTTGCTTTGTTGGGAAGCCGGTAGGACAGGTAGCGCACTGCAAGAGAGAGCAGACTGGTGGCAGCAGAGTAGTTCCAGCAGAACATGACTGTTGTTTAAAGGGGACATGGTATACTCATTTTCGAGCCTTTGTATTGAGTTCTGGATTCTGTAGAGCAGCTACACATGACAACCCGCACAGAAAACTTGCTAGATCTTTCAGACCCTGCGTCTCTTCCTGGAGTGTTTCCTTGCGTTTCCGGCCTCTTACCCAAACTGTGTAACGTGTCTGTGGAATTTATTCCACCCCTGGCCCTCCTCCAGGAACGCCTCCTGCCGAGCCCACTCCGTGGTGATTGTCACAGCCTCAAGCGCTCCTGAGGACGTCTGAACAGCTGCCAAACCACACTTCCTAATTCTGGAGTTGATAGTAAACAGCGATTTATCTTTATAAAATGTTGGCTTTTAACAGCTATTACCAGCTCCAGACATCGGTGAGCTTGTAATTTGCATGCATGCATGCACCACTGTATGGACACTCTACAATGCTACAGAAACAAGCACTTTTGTCCAATTACATACACAAAATAAACAAAAGTTAAGACAATTGCTATTTTGACTAAGTAACGTTCGAAAGGTGTCGGACTTCAGCAACAGTTTGGCGGCTAGTCTGCCTTTGTATTGACCCATGTTCCCAAAACCAGTCACACGTTTTAACAGATAAGCGTATTTTTCTCTTGCTGGCCGAGAATTAGCACCATCAACTACTTCTGCCTGAGGCTTGCCTCTTTAAGAAAGCTAAGCAAAATGAGCATTTCCTGGAAACCATTGTTCAACGTTGTTCATATAGGTTTAACAAAAAAAATCAGTAAAACAAAGCGTGCATAGCCATTCAAAACCGCATTCAGGGCTCACTTCCAAATGCACAACATGCGTTGCAATTGTTTAACACGGGAATACAACATTATAAAAACATTTATAGGGCAGAAAAGAGTAAAAGCATAATATGTCCCTTTTAAAAGTAAAAGCAATTGGCAGACAGCAGCTCACAAAAAGATTGGTGGAGAAGAATCTATTTGCAAATCCAAACATCGTTAACAGCAACATTTGAGTCTACTTGCACATTTGAGTCCATGTCAAGCAGAAAGTCATTTTAGGACGTCACCTTCCTGCTTCCTAACAACGCAAAGCAAAGGATGGCGGAAGCAGTTAACACAGTCTTATTCTCCACTCATATTAGTAGCTGTACATTTGTTAATTACCTGTTGTGTGATGATTTATGGCTTTTTTCATGACACCATTAGACCGTTAAGCCATTTCCAATGGGTTGACGAGCTCATTTTGAGATCCCTTGTACCTCATGAGTGGTTCCTGCTAAATAAAGCGCTACCTTGTGTGTGCCATAATATCCCATTGTATTTCGTGAACAAATATTTTTTCGTTCTCTGGCTAAATCAAGTGGGTGCGGCTTGCGCAGTGAAAACTATGGTATATACACAGTATATTTTTCTTTTTGTTGTTGACCGGAAACTATGTAAATGGCCAGAGCTTTCCTGTCAATACTAGAGTTTTGGAACTGTTTTTACACACACATTCGAACATACAAGAGCAGAACAGCCTGCTGACATCGTCAACTTTAACTCGGATAGACGAGAGGTACAGATTCCTACATAAAGTAGTTACAGGTGCTGACAGCTGCTGCCAAGATAACTGCTGCTGTTCAGTGCGGTTCTCTAGCAATAGTGCCAAACACAAAACAAAATGATACCGTCACGGAAATCCGGATTCAAAATCAGAAACAGAGCCAGTTTGACTGTGGAATGAGAAAGATGGCGCCTTGAATTTAAAACCAGTTCCACTGCACTATTGGAAGATAATGCAGTCTTGTGCGTCACCACAAGTAAGGGAAATATTACTGAGAAAATGACAAATATAATTGGTGAGATGGATCAGAATACACAAATAAACATTGTGATCCTAGGGGGGCTCTGAATTACACACCGGTCAAAAGGGCTGTCCGAAACAGAGAAGAACCAGATGAAATGAATGTTCCTCTAATAAAGCCACACATTGCCAACTTCCTACAATCAAAAGAGGTGGATGTAGATATCAACACCATCAATACTTGCATCCCACCGTTTGGCAGTAACAACACCATGCTCGTCATTGTTAAGTCCAACAAGAATTTCAGAACTGCACTGCTAAAGCACGGAAAGAAGCTGAGAGGTACACATGTTTTCATATATGAGCACCAGACAAAACGCAACACTGCGAAGGACACAAATTACTTGGAGCACCACCGGCAAAATCTATATCACGCTAAATGGAGGACCAGTAGAAGCAAGGGCGCTTGTCGATTTGGATAAATACAGTAAGAGAAAAAACTATTTGATTTTGTAAGTTTGCCTACTAACAAAGAAATGATCAGTCTATAAATTCAATGGTAGGTTTAATTGAACACAGAGAGAACAATGACAAAATAAATCCAGAAAAATGTGTTTCAAAAAGAGTTATCAATTTGCATTTCCATGAAGGAAAAAAGTATTTGATCCCCTATCCGTCAGCAAGCTCTCTAGCTCCCAGGTGGATTTTATACAGGTAACAAGCTGACATTGGCAGCCCTCTCAGCTTGTTACCTGTATAAAAGAGACCTGTCCACAGAAGCAATCAATCAATCCAGAGGCCAAACTCTGCACCATGGCCAAGACCAAAGAGCTTTCCAAGGATGTCAGGGACAACATTGTGGACCTACACAAGGCTGGAATGGGCTACAAGACCATCGCCAAGCAGCTGGGTGAGAAGGTGACAACAGTTGGTGTATTATTCGCAAATGGAAGAAACATAAATAACTTTCAATCTCCCTAGGTCTGGAACTCCATGCAAGATCTCACTTGTGGAGTTTCAATGATAATGAAAACGGTGAGGAATCAGCCCAGAACCACTCGGGAGGAACTTGTCAATGATCTCAAGGCAGCTGGGACCATAGTCACCACAAAAACAGTTGGTAACACACTACGCCGTGAAGGACTGAAATCCTGCTCTGCCCGCAAGGTCCCCCTGCTCAAGAAAGTCTAACTACAGGCCCATTTGAAGTTTGCCACTGAACATCTGATTGATTCAGAGGAAGACTGGGTGAACGTGTTGTGGTCAGATGAGACCAAAATTGAGCTCTTTGGCATCAACTCAACTCGCCGTGTTTGGAGGAGGAGGAATGCTGCCTCTGACTCCAAAAACATCGTCCCCACCGTCAAATATGGAGGTGGAAACATTTTGCTTTGGGGGTGTTTTTCTGCCAAGGGCACAGGACAATTGCACCGCATCAAAGGGAGGATGGATGGGGCCATGTACCGTCAAGTGTTGGGTGAGATGGTTCGTGGTTGGGTATTTCAGCATGACAATGATCCAAAACACACGGCCAAGGCAACAAAAGATTGGCTCAAGAAGAAGCATATTAAGGTCATGGAGTGGCCTAGTCAGTTTCCAGACCTTAATCCCATAGAAAATCTGTGGAGGGAGTTGAAGGTTCGAGTTGCCAAACATCAGCCACGAAACATTAATGGTTTGGAGAGGATCTGCAAAGATGAGTGGGCCAAAATCCCCCCTGAGTTGTGTGCAAAACTTGTGGGCAACTACAAGAAACGGCTGACCTCTGTGATTGCCAACAAAGGTTTTGCCACCAAGTACTGAAGCACGTTTTTCAAAGGGATTAAATACTTATTTCCTTCATAGAAATGCAAATTAATTTATAACTCTTTTTGAAACGCATTTTTCTGACAGAGTATGTCATCTGGATTGCTTCTGTGGACAGGTTTCTTTTATACAGGTAACAAGCTGAGAGGCCTGCCAATGTCAGCTCCTTACCTGTATAAGATCCACCTGGGAGCTAGAGATCTTGCTGATGGATAGGGATCAAATACTTATTTTCTTAATGGAAATGCAAATTAATTCATAACTCTTTTTGAAACGCATTTTTCTGGATTTTTTTGTCATTGTTGTCTGTCTCTCAGTGTTAAAAAAAACCTACCATTGAAATTATAGACTGATCATTTCCTTGTTAGTGGGCAAACTTACAAAATCAGCTGGGGTTCAAATAGTTTATTCCCTCACTTTATTAAAGATCATATCATGACAAGGAAAATGAAGGATAAAACCTATAAAGAAAGAACCATGGAATTAGAAGGGTTACATTCAATAACATTTGACACACACAGAACTCATGTATCTCATGACACTCACAGTACAAAATAAAAGACGGCAGGACAGAAATCCCTGCAAGTGGATTCGGGCAACAGAGAAAAAGAGAATACATTTTTTTTTGTTTAAAATAATAATTATCCTCATTAGGGTGACAAACGTATGCTGGAGCCTATCCCAGCTGACTTTGGCTAAGAGGCGAGCTACACCCTGGACTGTCAATCGCAGGCCACATATAGACAAACAACCATTCCCACTCTCATTCATGCCTATGAACAATTTAGAGTGCCCTAATTAACCTGACATGCTGAAGGGGCAGGGGTGTGAGTGAGTCACTGTCACTACCGTCCTTCCATACAGAGGAAAACGTTTTCTTTACAGCAACAGAACCAGCTGCTTAGCAGTCAATTGCAAAATATTTTTATACTCTGCTAAATGAAAGAATTAATTTTACTACCAACATGGAGGATTTTATAGTCAAGCTCACCAAAAGTTGACCAGACTTTTACAGCAAGGTATCAAAGTTTTTCCTGCAGATTAGGGTGCATGCAGATACAAGATAATAACATAAATGTTTTTAATTAGTTAATAAAACAAATGGTTCAAATCATGTGTATGCATCGAGCATGTTGTAAAAAATTATCTTATAGCAGACTAACGTCACTGTCAACTAAGGGCCAATAGCTGAATTAAGGAGACAGTAAGTTTTTATTTATTGATACGTTGATTTGTGATGCACCCCTGTAAGATCAAGCTGGCACTTCTTCAACAATGATAGTACATTGTTTAATTAGTGCACAGTGTAAACAGCCTTTTGAAAAAAGCCTGCTTGAGTAGGCTACTTCACGCCTACTGCAAACAAGCAGTACACAAAGTTAATCAAGTACAATTACGTGTAGGGGACATTACTTGGCTCTGAATTGCGTTCACTCTCTCTTACTTCTGCCTATGTGCTCTAATATCATGGGTTGTGCAGCGTGGCGCAGGCTGCGTAGTGGTAATTTCGTCCGACGTAACACCGTGCGCAGCCAATTTGGTAGACCGACGTGCACCGCGATGGCTGTGGCAGCACAGCAGGGGGAGGTGCCGATTCATTCAGCCTGGTCTACTCTCGGAAGGAAGAGTATCGAATCGCAGCCGGTCTAGTGGTAATTTGGCTGACTAGTGCAAAGTGCGCACACGTCACCAAAACCCCACAGGCCGGTTAACACAATGTCAGGCACATTTGAATGCATTTAATAATCACAACAAGCACATGACCATTGGATCTGATGTGGATGTGGTTAATTGTAAATAAACAGTTAATCAAAAGTATTGACATCTTTGACTGCGTAACCGAGAACTGCAAAAATGATCATAATGAATTGGGTAATAAAAGTTCAGCTCACATGTAAACACAAGTAACAAGGGCCAGAGCACGAGCTTGGCAATGCGTATTTTACGCGCAGTTGCTACGGATTTCACCCCTATTATGCAGCGTTTTGCTTTATTCATATTACATATACATATTATAGTACATTTTCATATTACAAATATAGGTTACCATTACAGGACACCGTATATTTTTGTTTTGCCCTTCTTCTGACACCATTGAACCGTTTTTTTCACAGGGCAACGGTTCTCAGTATTGTCAGGGCAAACCTGATTTACGATACTTTTTCATCATCAGAGCCTGGAGGTCTGCTCGCGTGACCATATATTCGGCCACTGCGAGCTTGGACCTCACGGACCAAAACATCACTTTCCGTCTGGGAGAATTTTGGCCATCTTCTGCCAAATTTGCTTTGCCAGTGGCACATTTAAAGGTAAGGAGATTAGCTCGTTTGATTGATGAAGATTTGACCCGGCTGTGTCACGCCTTCTCTCCTACCTCTTTGCCACTTGCAGCGGTAGGAGGGACGGAGGCGTACTTACGCCAGGCTGGGCATGGCACGAAATTGCAAAGTGCACCTAAAACAAATTAATTCAAAATTAGATCCCCATATCTTCTTAGCCTACATCTATTAATTATATAAACATTGTATAAACTCTCGACAGGTTTATGCTTATGTAAAACATCTGAAGGCTACTTTTACTTGTGCCAATTTCATTCCAGTGCCACAAATTGAACCCTTCTATGTGACACAGTAGCAAGAACACATTCAACTATGCACACACTCCTACGCCTTTCTTCCTTCCTGCAAGCAGCTGTTTGGACACAAATACAAATTGGGGCTGTCGGTAAGAAAAGGAGTCCAGATGCAAGTTGTACAAGCCACTTGTTCTGCCACACACATTAGGAAATCCAATATGAACGTGTTAAATGATTTTTTTGGTGAGACAGAAAGAGCAAGCGAGGTGAGGGACGGTGTGAGAAACACAGACAGGAAGCCAGGCAGCTTGTCGATTACTCTGGTGTTTAACATTATGAAATGCCAGAATGGAAATAGACCCAATATCACCCTGTCAACTGCCTTGTTAGCTTGGTGTTTAAAATTTCCATTTGTCTGAGCAGGCTTTAGGGAATAGGTGCTTTGAAACGTTTTATAGAACATACACACACATTATATTTGAAAGTGTCCATTGCCCAAGCCCATAAATAACAGCAATGTACCTGAAATGACCAAATGTCATTAATTTCAGCTTATATGCAATTAATTCCTTTGTTGCTACCTTGCCATTTTGCAGACTCAGCACCTTACAGTTGATTACTCTGTCACGCGTGTTAGTGAAGGGGAGCAGGTAAAAGCAATAAATGCGAGCACAGTGCCAAACTAGTGGGCATTTTCTATCATGACTCTTCTGGTTTGATTAGATGTGTAAAATGGATTTGTGGCAAGTCAAACTGTCAATTTACAAATGCTTGTCTCTGAACATTAACTATTGATCTATAGTATTTGACAAAATACACGCCTCACTTTTATTACAGTATATCTTCTCAAGATACAATACTATAGTTACAAAGCTTGTATATATTTTAGAGCACACATTGTACAGCTTGTGTAGGGTGTCAGATTTACTGTACTATTCACTGGAAATGATTCAAAATCAATATCTGAATATCTGGCTACACAAGTAAGTACTGAAGCAAAATAATAGTCTTTTGCTTACAGTGTTAGGTTCTGTTGTGTTACCTTGGTGCCTTTTTTGCCTTGTTGTTTCACTCCGCCAACGTGCATAATCTCTTTAGCCTCGCCAGCATCTGTTGGTGCCCATGCTCACCAGAAACTGCCGCCACCTCCTCCTCCTCTTCAGCCCACTTCTCAAGAACCCATCATTCCTAATTCAATAAGGTATGCAGGCGATCGTGGAAAATATAACAATTTATACATCAATGCCACTGAATGTTCGATCAACAGCCACTCACCTACCTGCACTGAACAACCTAACCAATCTAAACCCGTGCAGTGCATTGTTGCTGGACTTCTGTGCGAACCACAGTTTGTTCATAACAAACACCATGTTCGAACATAAGCATGTCCACAAGTGCACTTGACACCAGGACACCCCAGGTCACAGGTTTATCATCGACTTTGTAGCTGAGGCTCCGGGAGTGGACGAGTTTTGCCCTGAGTTCCTCAAGGCTCTGGATGTTGAGGGACTGTCTTGGGTGACATGTGTCTTCAACATTGCATGGATGTCGGGAACAGTATCTCTGGACTGGAAGACTGGGGTGGTGGTCCAAACTTAACACATCTCTACCTGCCATTGAAGCTTTTCCATTGGCAAACCATCCATTGAATTAACGGGTAGTATTTTCTGAACATGATTTTGCTTCTTCCTGCTAAGCTCTGCTTTTTGCTGGGCATGTGAGTAAATTGCGCATATCGATGTAACATTGTATACATATTAGAAATACATCAAAGTAAACTAAAGTGGAATTTGAAGCATGCCAAGTGACATAAACAAGGCAACACTAATCGCTGCTTATTGCTCATTGGTTGAGCTGATTTGCTGCAGTAATGTACTTTTTATATTTAAACACTAAATGCCAAATATAAACAAATTTGATAATGATACTCCTCCCTGAGTCACCACCTTATCGTGGTGGAGGAGTTTGCGTGTCCCAATGATCCTAGGAGATAAGTTGTCGGGGGCTGTCATGCCCCTGGTAGGGTCACGCATTACAAACAGATCCTAAGGGAGGGATCAGACAAAGAGTGGCTCAATAGACCCCAATTATGCAAAAGAACAAAGGACTTCGTTTCCGCCCAGATGCGGGTCACCAGGGCCCCCCTCTGGAGCCAGGCCTGGAGGTGGGGCACGATGGCAAGCGTCTGGTGGCCGGGCCTGCACCAATGGGGCCTGGTTGGCCACAGCCCGAAAAAAAAACGTGGGTTCCCCCCTCCCATGAGCTCACCACTCATGGGAGCGGCCAAAAAGGTCGGGTGCAAAGAGAGCTGGGTGGCGGCCGGAGGCAGAGGCATTGGCGGTCCGATCCTCGGCTACAGAAGGTAGTTGTTGATACGTGGAATGTCACCTCTCTGGCAGAGAAGGAGCCTGAGCTGGTGCGTGAGTTGGAGAAATTCCGGCTAGATATAGTCGGACTCACCTCAACGCACAGCAAGGGCTCTGGAACCAGTCCTCTCCAGAGGGGCTGGACTTCATTCCACTCTAGTGTTGCCGGCAAGGAGAGGCGACGGGTAGGGGTAGCAATTCTTGTTGCCCCCCGGCTCCAAGCCTGCACGTTGGAGTTTAACCCAGTTAAAGAGAGGGAAGTTTCCCTACGCCTTCGGGTGGGGGGACGGTCCTGACTGTTGTTTGCGCTTATGTGCCAAACAGCAGTTCAGAATTCAGAGGACAGTCCAGCACTTTTTGGAGTCCTTAGAGGAAGTACTAGAGAGTGCTCCCTCGGGGGATTTCCTTCTTCTGCTGGGTGACTTCAACGCTCATGTTGACAGCGACAGTGAGACCTGGAGATGTGTGATTGGGAGGAACATCCCCCCTGATCTTAACCCGAGTGGTGTTTTGTTTTTGGACTTCTGTGCTCGTCACGGACTGTCTATAACGAACACCATGTTCAAGCATAAGGGTGTCCACATGTGCACTTGGCACCAGGACATCTTGGGCCGCAGTTCGATTATTGACTTTGTGGTAGTGTCGTCGGACACATGTTTTGGATACTCGGGTGAGGAGAGGGGTGGAGCGGTCAACTGATCACCACCTGGTGGTGAGTCAGTTCCAATGGTGGGGGAGGATGCCGGTCAGACCTGGCAGACCCAAACACATTGTGAGGGTCTGCTGGGAACGTCTGGCAGAGTCCCCTGTCAGAAGGAGTTTCAACTCCCACCTCCGGGAGAGCTTTGACCATGTTCCGAGGGAGGCAGCGGACACTGAATCCGAGTGGGCGATGTTTGGTGCCTCAATTGTCGATGCGGCGGTAATCCCAGAACCCGTTGGTGGACACCAGTGGTGAGGAATGCCGTCAAGCTGAAGTAAAAGTCCTCTCAGGCCGTTTTGGCCCATGGGACTCTCGAGGCAGCTGATAGGTACCGGCAGGCCAAGCGGCCTGCAGCTATGGCAGTCGCTGAGGCAAAAACCCGGACATGGGAGGAGTTCAGAGAGGCCATGAAAAATGATTTCCGGATGGCTTCAAAAAGATTCTGGACCAATATCCGCCGTCTCAGGAGGGGGAAGCACTGCACAGTCAACACCGAGTATGGTGGGGACGGTGTGCTGCTAAACTCGACTGGAGATGTTGTGGACCGGTGGAGGGAATACTTTGAAGGACTCCTCAATCCCACCGACACGTCTTCCAACATGGAAGCAACGCCTGCGGTCTCTGAGGCGGGTTTGCCTATCTCTGGGGCTGAGGTTACCGAGGTGGTCAAAAAGCTCCTTGGTGGCAAGGCCCCGGGGGTGGATGAGATCTGCCCGGAGTTCCCGAAGGCCGTGGATGCTGTGGGCGTGTCTTGGTTGACACGACTCTGCAGCATCGTGTGAACATCGGGGTCGGTGCCCCTGGACTGGCAGACCGGAGTGGTGGTCCCGCATTTCAAAAAGGGGGACAGGAGGGTGTGTTCTATTGTGGGATCACACTCCTCAGCCTTCCCGGTAAGGTCTATTCAGGGGTTCTGGAGAGGAGGATTCGCTGGAAAGTCGAATCTCGGATTCAGGAGGAGCAGTGTGGTTTTCGTCCTGGTCGTAGAACTGTGGACCAACTCTATACTCTCGACAGGGTCCTTGAAGGTGCATGGGAGTTTGCCCAACCAGTCGACATGTGTTTTGAGGACTTGGAGAAGGCATTCGACTGTTTTCCTCGGGGAATACTGTGGGGAGTGCTCCGGGAATTAGGACCACCTAATCCAGGCGGTTCGTTCCCTGTATGTGTCGGAGTTTGGTTCGCATTGCCGGCAATAAGTCGGACCCGTTTCCAGTGAGGGTTGGACACCGCCACGGCTGCCCTTTGTCACCAATTCTGTTCATTACTTTTATGGACAGAATGTCTAGGCGCAGCCAGGGCGTTGAGGAGTTTTGGTTTGGTGGCCGCAGGACTCAATCTCTGCTTTTGCAGATGATGTGCTCCTGTTGGCTTCATCGGGCCGTGACATTGAACTCTCACTGGATCAGTTCGCAGCTGAGTGCAAAGCTGCTGAGTGAATCAGTACTTCCAAGTCCGAGTCCATGTTTCTTTCCTGGAAAAGGGTGGAGTGCCATCTCCAGGTCGGGGATGATGTCCTGCCTCAATTGGAGGAGTTTAAGTACCTCGATCTTGTTCACGAGTGATGAAAGGATGGAACGCAAGATGGACAGGCGGATTGGTGTGGCGTCTGCAGTGATATGGACTCGGCACCTGTCTGTTGTGGTGAAGAGAGTCCTGAGCCAAAATGCAAAGCTCTCGATTTACCGGTCAATCTACGTTTCCTACCCTCACCTATGGTCATGAGCTTTGGGTAGTGACCGAAAGGACAAGATCGCGGGTAAAAGCGGATGGACGGATGATGATAGCACAGTTGCTGGAACTTTCAATTTCACCGTACACAATCTACACTTTGTTGCAGAGGACTGTTTTTTTACCCTGCCCTCAGTGCCCTCGAACGACAAGCCGTTGTTTTCCTTTATTGTCGTTGCGTTATTGTATCTGTATTGTGTTCACGTGAGGTGAGGCAAGCCAAAGAAAAGTGGAATAATGGCATAAAAACACAAATTAATTCTCCTCATCCTCTGAAATATTCTGATATGACAAGTTTACACCTAATCTATTATGATGCTTAATTGTACAAAACCACGCCAAAATTTTTGCAGGAAATTATCTCTCAATTACCTTACTCTTAATAAAACAGCTCATTGTTCACATCTGGATACAGCTGTCCATAAACATTACAAAGTCTAAAGTAACGAAAACAATGGAGAACAATCTACTTCAATGGGCTGTTGTACTTTGACAAACCTTTAATCACCCTCTAGAAGTAGAGAGAGGCAGCAATAATAAATCTTACAAGGAGTTCCTGCATGACTATGAGGGGACACAAAAAGCCCCTGAAGTCATAATCATGTCATCACCATCGGTCCTCCAGTCCTCAAGAGGGCAGTAATCACGTGGACTGCTTGGTAATCCTCATGAAATTGCTGTTATGTTTCTCTACAGGTCACACACAGTAATCAGTGTAGTTTATTTTTTGCATTTGTTTGCATTTTTATAGCAAATTCAAAGCTCATTGTTTGCTTTGAAGTGCAAAAAGTGTCAGACTGGACTTAGACACAAACTGACAAACACACACAGTTAACTGGGTAAACATAAGCTAATAATGCATGCAATTTGCTATGAACGTGACATGTGTGCTTCCTCCCTCCTACAATTGGACAGCTGTGTCTATACACACACACACACACACACACACTTTGCTACATCTTCAGATTAGATGCAGTTACTGCTGAGTACTATTACCAAATACACTAGACAGCAAATTTATATCCAAAATACAGTTAAACTTTAATTTTGTTGTAAAATCTGTTTTGCATGATTTGAAAATAATTGCCAGAATTTTACCCTGGTCTTTATACTAAGTTATTGTACATCATTGTGCATAATCAACTGTTTCTACTGTTTTTGTATTTTACCTTTCGGTACATTGAATCGTAAGTGTATTACAATTTTTTACAATCACTTGTTCTGACAATTGGTCCAAGAATTTCATCCCGATACCTAATATCAGTCAGGGTGCCACTATCTAAACTGTAGAGATTTGTGCATCCTTCCTGGGATCTGGGAGGGACTCGGAATAGAATCGCTGCTCGTCCGCACTGAGAGGAGCCAGATGAGGTGGCTCAGGCATCAGGTTTGGATGCCTCCCGGACAGGGCACGTCCAACCGGTAAGAGCCCTCGGGGAAGACCCGGGACACGCTGGAGAGACTATGTCTATTAGCTGGCCTGGGAACGCCTCGGCATCTGCTGGGAAGAGCTGGACAAAGTGGCCAAGGAGAGGCACGTCAGGGCTTCCCTGCTTAGGCTGCTGCCCCCGCGACCCGTCCTCGGATAGCGGAAGAAAATGGATCGATGGATGGATATATATATATAAAAATATATATAAATAAAAGCCTGTAGATAGGGTGAGGAACTGATAGGGTGAGGAGCTCGGCCATCCAAGAGGAGCTCAGATAGAGCCGCTGCTCCTTCACATCGAGAGGAGCCAGTTGAGGGGGCTCGGGCATCTAGTCCGGATGCCTCCCGGGCACCTCCCTGGTGAGGTGTTTCGGACATGCCCAGTCGGGAGAAGGCCCCCGGGAAGACCTAGGACACGCTGGAGGGACTATGTCTCACAGCTGGCCTGGGAACGCCTTGGTGTCCTCCCGGTGGAGCTGGAAGAGGTCGCCAGGGGCCGGGAAGTCTGGACTTCCCTACTGAAACTGCTGCCCCCACAACCCGGACCTGGATAAGCGGAGGAAAATGGAATGGAATGGAAAAGCTTGTAGCTGTCGCCACCGTTGGATCACTGAGGGAGAACACCAGGTCTGATGAAACCAAGTGTTACTGGCTTACTCTGCTGAACGCATCGACTAATGGTGCGTCCTGGTGCCGGTGTAAATTTCAGAGCAGCTGGTGTCCTGACAACCTCTGTTTCCCTGTAACCCTTTGCAGCCAACTATAGTATTCCTATCACAAAAAACCTCACCAGAAGAAAAAAAACCTGCAAAAGTCTATGAAAAACATCAAATAGGACAATTAGGCTGCTTTACGTTGAAAGGACAAGAAAAACAGTGGTTGCCTGCAGCTGATATTAGATGCAGAACTCCTTACATGTTAAGTTGACTAGCCAAGACAATATGGCTACCACTTGTACAACATTGTCAGAAGCTGATGGTACACTCCCCTTATTAAAGGCAGGTACCTTACCTTTAAAAGTTTAGAGTTTTAGATGGTTTCTTTAAGATAAAGTAGATCGCCTGGTTCACAGCGTCGGCAACGTGCATGCACAGTCACTTCCTTAAGAAACGTGGCTTTGGAGTTACCAAGCGCAGGAGTCTTCACTCCAGCCATAAGGAATGTGCGCGCTCTTTTTTCCATTTTTCATAATAGCGGATTCTGTCCCAGTGATCAGAACAACTATTGGAAATTGCTGTGGTGTCATGACAAATGTAATCCTTTAGCCAAAACGTGCTTCTCTGGTTGGGTAACATTTCTTCAAGTTTCTACCAACGTACTGTGGAGGTTCTCAATCGTTGAGTTTCCAGTTTTTTTGTTGCCAGGTGAGTGATGCAGAACCGTTGTGTCTCACTGGGAAAACCAGAGCTTACAGCAGGATAAGCCACCCATGGCGGCTGGGCACGGAGCATTAATGTCGGGTACGCTACGGGAGCAGCCCCCATGAGTCAACGGAGTTAAGAACCACTTAAATTTACTTTAACTTGTTTTGTAATGTATGCAGTGCATTAGACAAGAGAGAGCTGTTAACGGCTCGTGTTGCCTCGGTCACTGCCATTGTGATTTTTTCCCGCCGTCTGTTTGCTTCTAACTTGGCTGGTGATGTAAAGTGTGTTGGAAAACTTTGCTGGTAGTACTGAACAGTGCTTTAGAGAAATATACAGTGAACAAGGCTGACTGATTATTTCCCTGTTTTCCAATCATTGCATGTTTGCATAAATCTTCACACAGACCATTAAAACAGTAATGAAATAATAAAGTCGTACAGATTATTTACACACATACAATTTGAATCTGAATGCAAAGGCATTCACACTTTTGAATAAATTACATTCAACACTGCAGGTTGAATTAACAATAAATGAATTAACAGGTTGAATGAAATCAAGTCTGTGATTACTTCTATCGTTTAAAACCAACTTGACCAACTTTAATTTGATGCCTCATTCACTTCTCGACCCCAAGTATTAAAGTAGTTTAAAATAGCGCCTTTGGTTCCCATTGTTTTAACATTGAATCAAGACAAAAAAACTAAAGCAAAACTGTCACGCAGGCTAAAACACGGATCGTGACAGATTACCTTTTAAACAATGGTAGATCAATACATGTTGCTGAACTTACTGAACACAAATCAATGTAGCATAGGAGCATAAATCAATACATGGATGTAGTTGAACTGTCAAACCCCTATATAACATGCATTAATAATAGGCAACATTGGTTTTGATCAGTAGCTCCCAAATGGTTAGCCTCCAACTATGATATGCCTTTCATTTTGCATATTGTACCACTGTGATTACTAATTGGTACTACAGGACAAACAAGTGTAGCATATTGGTCAAAGCAGCTTCTTTTCCACGTAATGAACATTGTACCTTAATAAAAATCACTAAATTCTCTTTGTACACTTTGTTGTACTTGTATGAACTTACATAGTGCTCCCATAGAGCATCGTAACTTCTTCATAGTGCCTGCACTGAGAACTTGGCAATGTCATTGTGTTCTGAGTTAAAAGAGGAAAAGACAAATAAAAGGCACTTGACATAATAGAGAAGAAAAGCAAAAAAACAAAGAATCTTTAAAAAGAACACTGGGGGGAAAAAAATCTTGTGAAATAAGGACAGTGCTTTTGGTATCTTTAAATATGTTCACTAATGTGCGGGTGTTCTCTTTCACAATAAAGTGTATTTAAGGACTGTATGGGAAATCTTAAAACCAAAAAATTAGGACACGAAAGTTGTGGGTTTAATGTAATTGTTAGCATTTTAGTTCTGCTGTAATGAACTGCTTTACATTTTGCATCACAAAATACATTTACTGTATACAAACTAGGGCTGTCAGTCAATCAAAATATTTAATTGTGATTAATCACATTTTGTCCATAGTTAACGTGATCATAATTAATCACAGACAGAAGTTTTTATCTTTTTGATTTGATACGCATGTAAGTACACAGATTAAGATACGATTAAAAAACAATATATTTTAAAAACACGATTTGATATGATTCAACAATTACATTTGATGTAGATATGATTCTTACATTATAGGAGCCAAGTATGTATTTTAAAATGTGTACATCATATTTCCCAAACATGCAATCAGGAAACATTCGGGCGCATTGCCATAAAAAACCATCAAACAAAAGTAACATTTCATGACTTTGAGTGCTAATGTGCATATTTGTGCAGCAAACCTCTCTGAGAAAAACTCCAGGCTTGTACTGGTGGATGATGGGCTTGTATCCATTTTGTGCTTTTATTTGATATTGTTCCGGTCATTATTTTACACAATACATAATAACAGAAATTAGATGGCTATGTTGTGCTGTTTTGTTGGAAAACTATTCTGACTAGGTAGCTTGCTGCTAATGTTAGCACTTTTAATGCTATTTACATTCATTCTCACCTTTCCGTCATGTTCGCATTGACACAAGCCCCCAAATAGCTGTCCTCGGCCATGCCTGTCAGTAACTAGCAGCTCATAACCCAAATTTCACATTTTTTTTGCACAAAAATCAGGTGTGAGGGGGCTCACATCTAAAAAACACTTGTTAGTTGGGACACTTTTATGCCAAGGTAGCGCTGTATAAATGACAATTTAAAAAAATACCTTCTCACTTCTCTCTGGCAGGGAACAAAATACAACTGATTTCATAGGGCCCCATACAAGGAAAGGGTTCTGTTAATAAAAAAAATACAAAATAAAATAATTACAAACAATAAGACATGCTATTTTAAGGTTTTACATAACAAGGACAATGTAACTCACCCACTATCACTTTGTCACCTTCTTACACTGGAGATACACTGGAGAACAAAAGTGTGGCAAAATGGCCTGCAAGATGGAAAATTATAGAAGACTTAAAATTCAATCCAACTGACAAATAAAAATGTTCTTATCTGTTTATGCATCGTATTTGTTGAATGGGGTCACCTTAGGCATTGTTTAGTCTCCGTACTACTTCCTGTAGAAACAAAGAAATTCAACATTATAAATATATATTAAACATGAACTAAACTTGGTTTGATAATATAAGATTTAAAACATATGTACTTACTGAAATAGTGCAGGCTTTTGTCATTTCACCCTTTTTATTGCCAGCTGCAACCGCTTCCTTCTCCACTCCTCATGGAACTATTTGGTTCAACCACTGACATGGACCTGCAACTCAATCCCCGAGGCCCTTTTACATTTGACTATGAAATGAGCCAAGTCAATCAGCTATTTGCTGACACTGACAATGCATGCTTATTTGTTACTGTAAGCGCTCATTTATGGCAAGAAGTGTTTGGTTTGTAATACATTAATATTTGTATCCATAATAAAAATGAAGGCTGGTAAATGTAGAAGATACAAATTATACAATAGGTAAACACCCTCAAATTAGTGTCAAACACTCCTTTGGAATAGCTGGGCTGGAACTTGCTTTAACCAAACCACATGAACTCAAATGTGTAATTTTAAAATGGTAAAACAAGCTATGATTTCATTTAGGAGATACTGTAACTTCCAATACAACTATATACACTGGTGTTTCTTTTCCAACTTGCACCAAATTTGCTGGATGGTTTTGAGGAAGGAGCATAATTCTGTGACCTTGGCAGTGGAATAACCCCAGCTTGTTTTTTGTAAGAAAAATGATATAAACCTCCTTTGATGGTTCCATCCTATGGTTTATAGAACGCAATGAGTACTTGTAAATATTGCATTCGTTTTATGGATATTTTAATGGCCAATACAACAAAAACAACTGAAACCTCTTAAATATGCCAAATGTTCTAATGATTTTGGTGTGTAAGTTCTGGACATTGTAATGATCCAAATATTTAAAAAAGGTATGTTCCGTACTTAAAATTAATTAATCCAGTCCAATAAAATTAAGTGTCATTGCTCTGTCAAATATTTGTAAATCGCATGAATTCTTCACCTCACTGCCGGCCATATTTTCAAATGTAAAACCAAGCATTACGTTTTAAAAACATGAGACTTAAGAATTGGACTCAGTGACAATGTTAATGTGGAAGACCAGAATAATTGTACATAAATGTACATACATTGTAAGAAAATAAAAACATATTTATTGTCTTAGATACCTTAGTTTTGTGTGAATACAATGGGTATGTGGGCCACTACTGTGCTCCCCACTGACAATCTTTAGCATGTGAAAGACTAAAGTCACACCAAGTCAGGCAGACTCCAGAAAACGCTATATGCAGTGTTTTCCTGTGTCTTGCAGCATCTTGCTGGTACAAGACAGATTTTGGCGGCAGTATCCTCTTTTTGCATACTGCTTCATACACCCCTTTTTATGCAGTGCTAACCACTAGGCCATCGTGCGGTCCTGAAAAGGGGTATTTTAAAAGATGAAAAAAAACTATTCCTCAGATTTGAAAAAGTTGTTTTTGATGCATGGCGTTGTTTGGAAAACAATTTCCCCAAATCTACATAATGTAGCTACCAGGGAAACTAAAGAGAAATCCACTTGCTTGCAAGCTATGTTTTTGAGGATTTACGAGAGGCTCACAGCAATTTGTAACTCAGGTTGACAAAAGGGGAAGTGAGTCTTTATAAGCACACAGATTTACAGTGTTGATGGAGTTGAGAATGTTAAGTGTTTACATTGTAAATATTTATTCCAGGGCGGCACATAAAGTAATGTCTTTATATCCATCCTGTAGATCCACCAGGTGGATGCAGTTCTCCCTTGTCTTGTCGTAACTAACCATTCCAATCACTATTGTCAAAGGCGAGGAAGTGCCTCTATCTGGCCCACATCAGAGAGCCTGGAAACAATTCCCAAAGGAATTAAATGACATCAGATAGAAGGACGAACAATCAGTCATTGAGGGTGCGTAAACAGGCATGTGTCAGTACTTGAAGGTGTGGGTTTGTGTTTGCATTCAATTGAGCAGTTTTGGTGGCCAGTTGTCAGAACGTCTACATACTATATGGCTAGTGCTTGTGTTTGCCCTTTGGCTCTGCTGAGTCCATCGCCATAGTCATTTTGCCTCAAGAATGTTCGTCCCACAAGTGACACAACGAGAGCCGACTGTATTGGAATCCAGTGGTGTAGAGCTAGGGCCAGCAAGGCCTTCTCTGATGGCCTAAGCATTACCACAAGCACTGACCTACATTTCAAAATTAAATTTGTTCCATTAAATTATATCCATCCATTTTCTTCCGCTTATCCGAGGTCGGGTCGCAGGGGCAGCAGCCTAAGCAGGGAAGCCCAGACGTCCCTCACTCCAGCCAGTTCGTCCACATCCTGAAAAGATAACGTGGGTCCCCCTCCCATGAGCTCACCACTCGTGGTAGGGGCCAAAGGGGTCGGGTGCTAAGTGAGCTGGGTGGCGGCCGGAGGCGGAGGCTTTAGCGGTCCGATCCTCGGCTACAGAAGCTAGTTGTCCATTAAATTATACGGAAATTTATTTCAAACAGTTTATTACATTCATTTCATACAGTGTTTCTTGATTCCAGTGGTTTATTTCTATTTTTTATGTCCAATTACATTTCCGCTTCTGTATCTTAGTATATCAAGGTATTCTGCTCAGGGAGTCAAAAGTGCTGGCTAATGTCAAACACAATATCAGAACTTGGCTTTTTGTTTTGTTTTTTTTAGCCATTGAAACTTCTTATTTGCCTCTTGGGGCCAGCTTGCAGGCCCCCAGTCCTGATTGGTTGATCAGCAAAGCGGCAGCCCCTATGCCCAATTAACCACAGCAAAACTGTGCAACAAGATAAGTTACACTTACAATGGTTGACTGTGGAAGCGACATACATCTACCGTGCAAGCTGATGAGTACATGTATTTTACTTAAAAATGTTTATATTCAGCCCATGTTATTTGATAAATATTGATTGTGAACTGCTTCAGATGATTTTGTAATGTAAATTTTTGGAGTCGTTGGAATCTTTAATCACGGAGCCGTTCTATTTATGCTAGTCAGCGCTTTACAAGTATTGTTGTGCTACCAGTCGAGATTAGGATCTTTAATTATCTACATGAAATGAATACTAGCACTTGACACCATCTGCAATGATCACAGTTGTTGGATGCCTTTGCTCTGTGTATGAGAATATCAGACAACTGCCCCATACTGTCACCAGGCAGACATAAATCATCAGTGAGCAAAAAGGCTGCTGTGCGTATAGCACTGTGAATAATAGATTTTAAACAGAACCAGCCTAAATGGACAGAAGAGCAAAGTCGCTTATGAAAAAAGTCATGTGCAAAAGAGCTCTCAATAGACCCAACAGCCCCACAACAAATATAGTATAAGTACTGTAAACTTCAGATAACAGTATTACTGATGTCATTGATAAATCTCTTGTCCTCCATTCTAATAACAGTACTAAGGTTTTTGGAGTGGGTGGGTGAGTGAGACAGACAAACTATAAACAACCACGGGTAATCACATTTGTTTTGTTTTTTCAGTCTGAAAGAACATAAATGCAAATAATAAAACACACCTAAAGTTTATTACATGCAGAATTCTCACCTGCTTTGGAGTGAATTGTCCAGAATATATCACATCAGCACCAGGGATTTTATAAGCCTTATGTCTTGCTACCCAGTCAACTGTGGAGGTACTGCATGCACAGATGTTGGGATTAACTGCAGGTTGACTAGTGCAGATGTGCTTGTGCTGTAATTCAGACATTAAATTGACAGCTCGGCCGCTTTGTGTGCTCAACCAACTGTGCTGTTGTCACAGGTTCAGGCCCGGATGCTTTGATGTGGCGTACACAGTATGATGTTAAATAAATACGTTCAAGTAAGCACACACACACAAACACAGCTGTTACAAGCTATCTGATCTGTCTCCTGATATGTCATCTAAAAGTGTGGGTTCAATTACTGGAACGTGTGAAAGATATCTCTCAATGTTGCATGTCAAGGATTTAATAGCCAATACAGTACACCCACTACGCATGTGTCATTTGTCTCTCATTCGTTTGTTTCAGATGTATTGTATGTTTACAACCATGACAGTTATATACATAGAGGATGCACTTATTCACAAAAATTGATTAGACATTTAGAGGGAATTGATTCCATGCCAGTCACATGTTCACTATGTGATCCAATACAATATTTTCTACAGAATTCTGCCTGTGCCCCTCTGTCATTTTCCAATTTCACATCCATTCCAGAAACTCACAAAATCAAAGCACATGTGCGCACACAGCACTTTACCTTCAGCTGGTGTGATCCATGCAGTCGCGTCTTATAAATGGAAGTGTCGACAAAGAGAAATGAGCTGGTGCCTTGACCTCCATCCTGGCATTGGCATCCTTCTCCTGACTGCCTTATCAGACAAATGGTTGCAATAGTATAAACATTACTCTCCAAAAAAACATGTCATCTTCAAGTAGCCCACCAAGTATTCACAACATGGACTTGGAAAAAACCGAGCAAAACATGAAAGACATTGTTATTTTGGTGTGTGTGTTTTTTACTTTCATTGAAAAAAAACTTGAAGACAAAAAGCCTTGACAATTTTTGTCGTAACATACATTTTGCTTTACTTTGAGGCAAGTGAACACCAGAAAAATATTATCCTAAAATGAATTCAATTCACAACCACATGAGGCGCCTGCGAGGCTGGTTGTCATTCGGTTTTCAGTTAGTAATGTGAGATATATTAGAGATAAAACTATAATGCTTTCTGAAATATAAAATGCGGATGGACAACATTTTATGTAGATGTTTTAATTCATTGACTTGAATTCATTGTTTTAATTCAAATGACTGGGTAGCATGTTGGCCTCAGTCAGGAGGTTCAGGGTTCGTATCTCCGCATCTCTTTGTGGAGTTTGCATGTTCTCCCCGTGCGTGCGTGGGTTTTCTCCGGGTACTCCGGTTTCTTCCACATTCCAAAAACATGCATGTTAGGTTAATTGTCCACTCTAAATTGTCCATTGGTATGAATGTGAGTGTGATTGGTTGTTTGTATGTGCCCTGCGATTAACTGGCAACCAGTCCAGGGTGTACCCCGCCTCTCGCCCAAAGTCTGCTGGGATAGGCTCCAGCATACCCGCGACCCTAATCAGGATAAGCGGTATAGAAAATGAATGGATTAATGTTTTATATCATTTAATATGTGTTGTAGACACCAACATTGTGATAATATTCTGGTAAAACAAGCATATTCCGTTTATTTGGGCTGAAATTACGCATGTAAATAGATAAATGTTACAAAAATGTGTACTTCCACCATTTTCGTTTTGTAAAACTAGCTTTTACAAAAAAAGAGGTTGGCGACGAAGAATGTTCAGTGTTACTAAACTTTACGAGTTACCCACAAGTGTTTTTTTGCAGCAATTGGACTCACAGTTGAACTTCAGTTACAGTAATAACATTGTTATAAAATATTGTTTTACATTGTTTGAACTTGTCATATTTCAATTTAAGTGTCTGAAATGTAAAATGAATCCAATCACATTGGGGTGTTAAGTGACAAAATGTAGCCAAAAAATCTTCCCACAACCTCGTGATAGCAATAACTGGCATTGATAACTCATTTAATCAGATAGTTGCCAGGTATGTGGTCTGACTAAAGAAAAAACCCACTAAGATCTCTAATTAGCACTGGGTCAAAAAAAGAAATATATATATATATATATATATACATAACCGCAGTGGCTGCAAGCATCCTATTGTATTTTACTTTTATTAACTCCACAAGATGTCAGTAGCTATATTGGAAGTGTTAGCAGTGTTCAGGATCCAGCAGCTTTGTTTACCTCTGCACGCACTGCTGGTTACTCTGCTAGTGTCAAACTTTTGTTTCCAATGGCTCATCAGTGGTATTAATACTGCCTGAGCAGTTGGCTTCTTGCTATTACTACAGCATTGGTTTGTTGCTGCTGTTTTGCACGATATATGGTGTTCTTTTTCACTTTTGGCTTTCCCTCGTGATTTTGGTTTAGTTTTTACTAGGGCTGTCCGGAAGTTTCCTTTAATGGCACTAATTATGTTTTACCCTCGCCCCACGCTGTTGTTTGAGGAGCCGCGGCAGCTACAGTTTTGCCTGGTGATAGAAGCGGAACAAATATTGAGCACAAATGAGCAAAAAATTGAATGGTAAGATTTGTTTTAAAGCCCTGGTAGATGGCTCTCTCAAGAAGAGTTATTTGCATTGCTGTGACTTGACAGTTTACCACAAAGAGATTTACATCCCTTCTTGTTATATATAAAAACTTATTTTTACTTGCTAATAAATGAGATTCATTTTGAGTTAACAATGGACATGATGCGATTAATCACAATCAAATCTTTTAACTGATTGATAGCCCTAGTTTGTGAACTGAATTCTTTTCCATACACAATCCTGCCTGGAAATCGAAGCTTTGCCTGCTTAAGTGAAAAGCAGCTCAAATTCTGCAGCTTCACGCTCACGTTTTTAAAAACTATATTAATAAATTACAGTAATTTGTGGTTATTATATAATTATGTATTTTCAGCCTAAATTAAGCATTTGCAGGCACAAAAAGGCAGAATAATCTAACATACAAAATATAGGGCATTTAGAATCTTGAATCGTGTGTAGTATTCTACACCGGTCACTAGGTGTTAGTAATGTTACTGTGTGTTCGGTGAGACACACAAATGCCAGACTTGATTGCATTCACATACAGTTAACAACTGCATCACAAAAAAACAGTGTTGAGAAAAAAAAAGTCCTCCCTCTGGCCAGTAATTGGTAGAAATCAGTGTTACCTTCTTTCAAATGGCTGCTCTTCTGTCACATTTTATTTCTTTCCACTCCCCTCCTATCATCTTCCCATCAGCTCCACTCACCCAGTTCTTCCTTTTTATTTGTCTTTTATTTCATATGCCTTGATTCTTTTTGACGCTGTCTTGTCTCTTCTTCATTTGTCTTGTTTATTTGTGCCATCCTTCAATGGACTGCATACATTTATTGTAAATAAATAAATACAAATGAATCATATAATTCAACACATTCTGACATAAGAGGAAGTGTGAATGTAAAATTTAAATTAAGACAGACCTTTCTTTTTATTCCATAGTATTCTTTTCAGGCCGCACGGTGGCTGAGTGGGTAGCATGTTGGCATCACAGTCAGGAGATTTAGGGCTCAAATCTCCGTTGAGCATCTCTGTGTGGAGTTTGCATGTTCTCCCCGTGCATGTGTGGGTTTTCTCCGGGTACTCCGGTTTCCTCCCAAATTCCAAAAACATGCATGTTAGGTTAATTGGTGACTAAATTGTCCATAGCAATGAATGTGAGTGTGAATGGTTGGCATTCTGACTCCATCCCAGGGTGCAGCACATGAATCTTCCATAATAACAGTGGTGGCATTTCAGTAACAATAGGGATTACACAACACAACCGCTGGATGGTTGACCAGCCAGAACACAAAGAAATACAAATATAATCATCACCACACACACATCCTACACATAGACTTTTGAAATCCAGAATTTCCAGAAGAGATCGAGAGAAAAGACGTGTATTTTTGTGAAAGGACTCCTTCCCTTGACGCAGTATGTGATTTAATAGGAATGCAACCTTCTCGAGAGCAAATATTTAAGTGAAAAAATTTTTTTCAGAATTTGTACATGCCTTTGAGAAGTGGAATGAGAGGTTTCCCTCACCTTTACCACCTCCGGTATAGAGAAAAAGTCCATTCTTAAAGGGATTACTGCAAAGAGGGGGAAATAAGAAATTGATTTTTTTGAAATCCAATTCATCGATTATGAAAATAATTGTTAGTTGCAGCCTTAATATATGGTATGTGTGTGTGTATATATATAAATATGTATATATACACACATACTGTACATATACATACATACAAACAAACACACACACAAAGAAAATACCCCCGGGTTTTAAGGTTCACAAGGTTGGCGCGCTGTTGGAGCTCTATTATAATCCACAAGGAAACGTTTCCACCTAGCTGAGCAATGGCGGACATCCTAGCGCTGTCCACGTGCAGAGGTGGGCCATTCATGGAAGACAAGCACTTCAACGTAGCAGCCGTTGTCGCCATGTCCGAAGCACACTACCAAACAGGATTAAACCTTCATAAACATCCTGTCTTATCTTTTAACGTGTATATTTTTACTCCCATCGTTATACTCACTCAGAAGCTTGTTAGAAAAGCCCTCTCTCTCAGACAAACGTTGCTCTCCCGACGAGTGAAGCGAAGGCTAATCTGCTAACATAGTTAGCATTGAGTGCTACTGCTTCCACACTTCAAATGACAAAGTTGCACACACAAACTTGCTCACGTTATGCAATTAGGTCCACAAACTCCTATATCTACCTGTAGCTAACTCAGCTAAACTATTAACAAACTTATTTAGTGTAGTGAATGTCTTCACGCTTCGTGTCATCTCTCAACTCCCGTTACTTGCGTCACACTCTCGCTTCCTCGTGATCCCACCCTGTAGGAACCTGATTGGCCGATAATTATTACCTAACTTGTTTCTGATTGGCTATAACAACACATTGACACCTGCTTAAACGAATACATAAGAATGATTAGATGACATGTTCAAAGTCAGCTTCAACCTGGTAATTTTCTGTTTCAACTTTTCTACATTTTAACACACTTTATCACATAAAACAATAAAGCGAAATAAGCTGAGTGTTACACATGGAAACAACAATGGCGCCGTACATGGTTTCTTTTGTCCTGCTGAAGCTAGTAAAGCCTACTGTCACTATAGCAGCAAAATCTCCTTATTCATTTTCGAGAAGAACAACAAATGCTGGAAGACACAGCAGATCACTTTATTCTGACTTTATAATCCAGTGTGACTGGAAGCAACAGTTCCACTTCATCGTCTGCCCAGTTTGGCCACTCGTACTTGCCGCCATGTTTTCTATTTACACACCTTCTGCGCATGCCCAGTCTTTTGTTGTCGGTCTGTCTCTTGTTTCCGCTTTCAGAGTGTCACAGCACCACTGACAGGTCTGGCATATGTATTACATCGTTTTCCCTCGTTTTCAGTACATTCATACGGACGCACTAGTGATGGGAAGTTTGGATCATTTTGCCGACTCAGATCTTTGAGTCCCGTCCATTAAAAAGAACAAATCTTTTTTCCAATCATTTCGTTCATTTCATTCATTTTAGCAAAATTTGATTAAAATGCAACATGTTTCTTCCCAATCACATCTACAGCTTACACAAACGTTAATCACACTACAAACAAGACAAAATTATAATGCTGTAAGAAACTGAAAAGATTAATTCAATGTTTACCTGGGTATTTTGTCTATGAATCACTCACCTCACCTCTCTGTCCCTTTTCGAGTCGTTCGTTCATTACGTGACAGTGCCATGTGAGCTTAACCTATGCTGCATGAGCCAAAAAGAGAATTAATTAGTTAATTTCTCGAGTTTTCGGGTTTTGAGTCGTTCGTTCGTCACGTGACAGCCCCTTAAGCCTAACCTATGCTGCCTGAGCCGGAAAGAGAATTGATTAGTTCACCTCTTGAGTCTTCGGGTTTGAGTCACTCGTTCTTTTGCCATGTGAGCACTTTTCCGCTCAGTTCCGCAGTCAAATACTAAAGTAAAACTCTATTTGTTATATATACGATCATATTTATTTAGAAATGATCGTAAATCTATCAAAAGATGTGTAAAACGCATTTTCCTCATTTGCTACGTTGTAATTTCATTAATGTTTTTTTGAGAATCTGTGGTGTTGTTTTTGTTTAAAAAAAATATGATATCAATGAAATATTAAGTCTTTGTCCATCAGTAAGAAACCATAGCCTAATAAAACAATCAAAACCTACAATTTACTTATACTTAATAATTTATTTATATTTAATAATCATACATTATTCTTTAGTAGTGTTCATTTTTACTGTATAATAATTCATCCATCCATTTTCTATACCACTTATCCTCATTATGGTCGCGGGTCTGTACAATAATTGTTTTTCCTATTCAGACTTGATATATTTGTATAAGAAGATTAGTCAAAAAGAACATTGACAAAGTAAAAGCAAATACCATTTTCAATTTATATGATTATTGTTTAAGTTTAAAATACTAACTTAATGATAACTCTTAACTTAAATTTGCAACCCCATTTTGAAATAAAAGTGGAGAGCTGAAGTAATTTACTTAGAAACAAGCACACATTTACTTTTGTGCTTGGGTCACACAAAGGTTTAACCAATGGTTCAGCTGAAGGGCAAGGTCACTCCAGACTGTCACCAAGGGAACGATGACAATTCCACACCCATGACTCAAACCCAAAGACTCGAGAGGTGAACTAATCAATTCTCTTTCCGGCTCATGCAGCACGGGTTAGGCTCATGAGGCTGTCGCGTAATGAACGAACGACTCAAACCCGAAGACTCTAAACAGGTGAACAGATTCCACTACAGAACAGATAGGATGTTACGCAAATGCGCGTGCGTGACTGAACGAATCACTCCCGAAGAACATATGTTTTTCCCGAGTCACATTTAAGATTCGTTCAAAATGAACAAATCATTCATGAACGACCCATCGCTGGGACGCACACAGTTTCTAAACTGGCTCCATCTTTACAGAAAATCTTTTGGAAATGATGCGTGGATATAGCCCAAGTAAGCCCGCTGTGAGTACAGCATGTCCACCACTTCATGAAGGACAACTTTTTTAAAATACAGACTTTGCTAAACATTTCACATAAATCCTGGAGGTCTGTTCACAATTTGTCAGTTAGCTACAGACTTGGGATGTACATTATGTTTCAGTGCAATAGCACCAGCGTATGCGATGCCAGCTCAACCTAAACCTCCAAAAGCGCAGTCAGAGCTTGACTCATACCTCCAAAAATCACTTTGCTGTGATTGGTCATTTCTTTCTTCATCGTTTCCAGTTCTTCCGCCATAATGAAGGAAACAATGTAGCAAGTTGAGTGTCTGACAAAAGAGCTGGCTGTGTTGGCTCACCAGGGTCTAATCTGAACTTTGGACATGCACCTTCATAAAGCTTTTGAGAGAAGCAGACAGAAGGTCCAATAATGAGATTTCATCTTGGGATGCAGAAAGCTCAGCAGAACATACGACATCAAGTGTACTTCTAGTATTTTTCCCAGAGTCTTTCAGAGGTCCAAATGTAAACATCTAGAACCTCCCTACTCGTTAATAATAAATAATTTTGATGCTTTGTTTGAAAGTGCTTCCGTAGGTCGTATTTATTCCAAACAGCATTTACTGTTTTAGCTTCCATACTACATTCAAATGCATATTCTGAGAGGCTCTCCAGGGGGGTGCTTGTGGACGTATTGGGAGACGGGTTTGGTAGATGTACGTGCGCCATGGTCGGCATCAATTAGTTAGACATACAATCGTGTGTCTATACATTGACTTGTTTATACGTTGGGCAACTAGTTGACATAACCGGGTGGAGCATAACCGGAGCATAACCTGAGTGGGAAGTATCTCAGAAGAAGTGCTACCAATTGACTTGGCCTTCTCACAGGGCTGCAGTCCTTGCATGTTGTAATAAAGTCTTCCTCATCATTGCCACCTGACTTTGTTCTGCCTCGAGAATGACACGCGCCTGGTACACCTCAACAATAACACATCTGTATTATACTGATATCAGGTCGAGCAACAGAGGAGTGAGCAGGCACAAAAGGAAAACAGTCAAAAACACTCAGGAATGAAGCTCATCTCAGAGGAACACTGGAATTCACAGAAAGCCAAATAGATTTGTTTGTTTTCAAATGGCCACCTTCAACATCGGCACCGGGGAGTTGCAAGGCTCTGCACCCAGAAACAGATGATTGTTTACAGCATGATGTTGCTGCTGTCTTTTTGCTTTGCTTTGATGCCATCCAACAGCGGCATGTTACGTTTTTTCCCATCTTTTCATGTGACACGGAAAAGTTCTGGCTGTGAGCCTTCATATTTGTCTATCTGGTCATCTAATATTTTTATCTGGAGGCTTGAATTGTTGTGGTATGTGACAGGGTTTCTCATTGATGAAAAACGTAACCAAAATTAATGTTCAATTTATTTCTTGTTACGTTTACTTGACACCTTACGTTACTACGTGACACCTACCCACCGAGGATGCAGAGAGCAGGACTGCGTTGCAGGTCAGAAAATTAATCTTATAATAATAGCTATAATAATAGCTGCTGTGCAGCGTCAGGACGAATGTACAGCAACGCAACATACACGAAACAATGCAACGGCAAGAACCAAGAAGAACGCACCTGAACTACATAGAAAGGAACCTAAAATTAGCAACAGGTGGGACTAATAGAGAAAAGCAAAGCAGGCCGGCACAAAGCAAGGAAAGCGGGAAGAACTATGAAAATAAGAGCGCAAAAACAGGAACTGAGGCATGAAAGGAACATAAGGAAAACTGTCACGCAGACAACAACACAGATTGTGACATTTGTTATATGGAATGATTTGCTCATAGACTTTCTGATAAGATTAAAACTGATCAAATATCAATCAATCAATCAATGTAATCAATTTAGCAAAAATAGATGCAATTAGTTCTTCAAAAGCCCAGAGTCTTAACTTAGTATTAAAGTTATACTTCCTTGTTTCTGAAGTTGCCAGTGAGCAAATGAGTCATACGCTTCATCAAGGTCAGAGTGCATATATCTGGAAGGAAGATTCAGTCAGTCAGTCAGTCGTTTTCTATACCGCTTATCCTCATTAGGGTCGCGGGGATGCTTTGGGATAGGCTCCGAAGTCTCCTGGGATAGGGTCGCGGGGATGCTGGAGCCTATCCCAGCAGATTTTCGGATAGGCTCCAAAGTCTGCTGGGATAGGCTCCAGCATCCCCGCGACCCTAAACTCAAAATTGTTTTTTATCTCTTTTTAGAAAGGAAGACTTTGAGACTTTGAGGGAAGGCATGGTATGACTGAATAAATGGAGAGTAAGTTGAGCACCCATTACAGTTGTATAGCATATGTACTATAGAAGAATAGAACATTTGGAGTGCTAAGAAAACATGTATACGACCATCGCTGTGCTTAATTACGATGCTCAATTTCTTCATTATAATATAACAGCTGCTGCCGATATCTTTTTTAGTGTAATAATTGCTACAATAGGCCTTGGAAAGGGGCCGCACAATGCATGAATGGGCCTCACAGTCAGGGTTCTGGGTTCGAATCTTCGTTGGGCATCTCTGTATGGAGTTTGCATGTTCTCCCCGGGTGTGTGTGGGTTTTCTCCGGGTACTCCGGTTTCCTCCCACATTACAAAAACATGCATGTTAGGTTAATTGGCAACTTTAAATTGTCCATTAGAGATTTAATGTGAGTGTAAATGTTTGTTTGTCTTTGTTTGTCTAAATGTGCCCTGCAATTGAGGTGGACGAGGGGGTGGATGAGTTTCGCCATGAATTCCTCAAGGCCCTGGATGTTGGGGGACTGTCTTGGTTGACACGCCTCTACAACAATGCATCGAAGTCGGGAACAGTACCTCTGGACTGGCAGACCGGGGTGGTGGTCCCCATTTTTAAAAAGGGTGAATGGAGGGTGTGTTCCAACTATAGGGGGATCACACTCCTCAGCCTCCTTGGGAAAGTCTACTCCAGGGTGCTGGAGAGAAGGGCACAACCGTTAGTCGAACTTCGGTTACAGGAGCTGCAATGTGGTTTCCGTCCTGGTCGCGGAACACTGGACCAGCTCTACACCTGTGCAAGGGTGTAGAGCTGGTCCGGTGAGGAGCTCGTCCATCCGGGAGGGGCTCAGAGTAAAGCCGCTGCTCCTTCACATTGAGAGGAGCCAGTTGAGGTGGCTCAGGCATCTAGTCCGGATGCCTCCCGGGCGCCTCCCTAGTGAGGTGTTTCGGGCATGCCCAGCCGGGAGAAGGCCCCGGGGAAGACCTAGGACAAGCTGGAGGGACTATGTCTCACAGCTGGCCTGGGAACGCCTTGGTGTCCTCCCGGTGGAGCTAGGAGAGGTCGCCGTGGACCGGGAAGTCTGGACTTCCCTACTGAAACTGCTGCCCCCGCGACCCGGACCCGGATAAGCGGAGGAAAACGGAACGGATCGGAACAAAGAAAAACCTTTGTTGAACCTCGGTTACAGGAGCTGCAATGTGGTTTTTGTACCGGTCAGGGAACACTGGACCAGCTCTACACCCTTGCAAGGGTACTGGAGGGTATGTGGGAGTTTGCCCAACTGGTCTACATGTGCTCAGTGCACTTGGAAAAGGCATTTGACCGTGTCCCTCGTGGTGTCCTGTGGGGGGTGCTCCGGGAGTATGGGATTGGTGGCCCACTACTACAGTTCAGGTGAGAATAAAGTTATTTCAGAAGCTGTGTCTCATTTCGGGGTCTGCATTCTTTAAAGAACACAGCCTATGCGGTCCTTATTGCGAGTCTTTCTGGTCAATTGCAATAATTCATTATTGTCCTGTATTATTCAGTTATGTCTTACTTTGATGGTTGACAATTCTCCTTATTTGGCAAGTCAGACCATTTAAAAACATTTTTTTATGTAATGGTTATGTATTAATTTGTAGAGTATTTCTTTGTCTGCTACTTTGTCGCATTAGTTTGTGTTTATTTAAAATTCTTAGCAGCATATGGACAGTCAAACAGCTTTGCAAACTTGATGGCTGATGTGCTGGTCATAAACTCACAAACCTCACAAACACACTGCTTACACTCCAGATTATGCCCCCGACGGTCACAAGTCATCATGTTTGCTGTTGGGAGTCCATACAGCAACAACACACAGACCTACTCAGCTAATGCATACATATTTTTTAAATACATTGTAATCTGTAAATAGATTTATTTTTCTATAAATGCACAGACTGAGTTTTGAATAAGTATTCTGTTGTCCCTACAATACTGCACTTGATAGTTTTCCAAATCTGTTATAATTGGTATTACTTTCAATTATACATGTATTAGATGGCATGGATCTATTGAAATAGAATATACGTTCCTGAATCTTTACAATTACAAAATTACAAATGATCCTCTAAAGCTGTAGTGTATACATGTTTTTATTTATTATCAACTCTTTGTGCATAGTCTGTTGTCCCTTAATTTGTATTATTTTAAATTGTATTATTATTATTAATGTGTTTTTGTGTGTTATATCAGATGCTCAATGGACTGCTTTGTCAACAAATGGAGACAGCTCTGACTTCGCAAACAGATCCAGTGCCAGCTCACAGTGTGCACAGTTGCTCGAAATAGCTCTAACCTGTATGGTCTGATGCCCAAGGCTCCCTCAAACACTCCTTTATTTTCTTCTACTTCAAAAAAGTCTTCAGCTACCAAACAACAGTCTGCAGTGTCAAAAAATAGCGTTCTCTCCTCTCTCAGTTGTTGTTCGATGCCGGGCCGGACTGCTCCGTACGTAACGTCACAGTCAAGGCGGCGACGGTTCAGCAACTTGCTGGGGGTTTATCCAGATCATGTTACGAGACCTTTGAAAGAGTGGCGCACGGTAATGACGTAGTTCCTGTGAGACGGCAGAACATAACTAGGCGCGCTTTTCAACATGATGTTTAATGTTTCTGTTTTTTTTACTGTTTTCCATCTCCTTTTCTTTTGCACCCTCATTTTCCCCTCTTTTCACTCCCTTGCCTCACATCTTCCTGGGTAATAAACACCTCACGTTTTTTGCATGTATTAACCAGAACACAGATAGAACTGAGCAGCATGTCCACACTATCTACACAACAGGTGTCTTTAAAACAAATCTGCATGAGTCCATGAGTCCACTAAGACCAGTTAAGTCATGGGTACTCTGAGGTTTATCTTGTGGAATTTGCACGGAGAATTTGCACGGAGCTGGTTCCACGGTCAAGAGACTAAACATTTTTATTCACCTGCAGCATTTAAAGGCTGACATTGTCTTACTACAAGAAACACATCTAACAAACACATCTACGGATGCACTCTACACAACACACTTTCAACATGTGTACTCAGCCTGTTTCAACTCATGGCAGAGAGGGGTAGCTATTCTTATCAACAAAAAATTAAACTTTAAAATTTGACAACATACTCACAGACCCGCAGGGCAGATTCATCATAATTAAAGCTTATATACAAAATATGAAGTTATGCATTGCAAGCGTATATGGACCAAATGTTGACGACCCTTCTTTTTTTCACTCCTTCTTCAAATCACTCTATGATCACTCAGACTGTACACTCATTATTGGAGGGGACTTCAACATGGTTCTTGATCCATGAATGGACAGGCTGAGTCGCAATGGAAATAATAGACAGGACCAATCCTCAGAGGTTGTTAAACAATATATAAAGGATTTTGGACTTTGCGATGCTTGGCGCTCTCACCATCCCGCTGCTAAGGATTACACCTTCTTCTCATCAGTCCACCACTCATACTCTAGATTATTTTCTAACCAGCAGCACACCGATGAGTGATATATCCGAAAATAAAATTCATCCCATCATTATCAGCGACCATGCACTCTGATGCAGTTATCCTGTCACTGCAGAGTAATGTAGATTCAATGTAGACATGATGCACGTGTCATCTGGACGGTCATTGTTCAAGAGGTTCCATTTTTCTCGTTTTTTTTCTTGTATGCTTATTTTTATATGTATGTTTATTTTACATATGTATGTATGTGTGTATGTATGTATGTGTATACATATATATGCACACTGTACTGTATGTATGTTTGAACTGCATGGATATGTGTATGTGCACAGTATGTGTATGTATGCGTGTACATTTATGTAATAATAATAATAAATAATTCATTTAATTTAACAGCGCCTTTCATGAGACTCAAGGACACTTTACAAGCATTACGATACATAAAACACAGTAGGTAGCATATAAAAACAGACAAAAACATATGTGTATAAAATATGTGTATAAAAATATGTACGTGTATATACCGTATATATATAATTTATTTTATGTTTTTTTTTTCTTTCTTTTCCTGTATTTTAGCTAATTTTGCTCTGTGACTGTTCTGGTTGTTGCTGAAATTGTGATTATCATGGTTGTTTATAATATGGTTGAAATTTGTTTGTGAGGTTCTTCTGCACCCTTTCTTATATCCCCCACCCCACCCCCAACCCGTCCCTTTTCAGGTCAGGTCCGGCTTCGAAATGTGGTTCAACAAATTTCATAATAAATGCAGTCAAATATCAAGGGAAACTCATTTGGATTATGAAGTTTCCCTTGGCGAAGCAATTTTGCTTAGCACTTAAAGGCAGCTTGACTCCCATTCAGCTGTTATGATGCTGGACAAGACAAAATAAATAAATAAATAAATAAAAAGTACAAATTTAACAGATATGGATACAGATAATTAAGATGGGTGAACAGATACAAATACAGATAGTACAAATACAGATAGTGGTGTACTTTCTCATCCCTAGTAAATACCCGCCAATAGCTACAAGTATTTTTTTTTTATTATTGTCTGGTAGCTTTCCAAATTCTGACGAAAGACTAGGAAGCTTCAAAATTAAAAGCTCATAGTTTTTCATCTGAATGTTTGACAAAATAAACATTATTTTAATTGTGTGGCTCACGCTGAGCTCCCTTTTGTTATTTCCTCATCAGTGGTGTAACCCTTATGATGACAGTCTGACCTAAAGTTTGCTGTAGTGGGAAAAGGGGTGTCTTGTTCCTGGGTGAGGTACATGATTGCGTGAATCCATAGGCATATTCTGAGTGGTTATCTTTTTTTTTTTGTTACCCATTTTCAATTTGCATTTTCTTTCTAGTTGCCACAGACACACATAGCCCCTGACAATGAAGTTTTTAAGATGACTCTGGCACTCAAACCCATCCACAATGTTAAAAACTGAAAAGTGAAAGTAATTAGTCGTCTATGACAGGCATTGAGAAATCGTTTTTTTTTCTTTTTGTGTGCCATAAGGTCGGGAATACAAACCACGCTTGTGTGCTGCAAGAATAGCTTGTTGACAGAATTTTGCAAAAGACGCACATCACTGCATAAAACTAATTAAGCTCCGACTTATTCAGTTTCCCAGGAAGATTTTAAAAGTCAAGCTGCTTGATTGCTTGTTAAAAATAAAATGTCTGGGGGTGGCAAAGTGAATAGCTGTTATGTTAGATTACATTATAAATTGCCCTTTTTTTTACATCAGCACTTTGTCTTTTGTCTCCTTACCCCAGTCCCTACCCACTAGTCACTCAAGACATTCCCCATAGTTTCACATACCAACCTTTCTCATCACAACGTTTTGTCAATGAAGACTATAAGTTGCATTATGTGTGAATTCAAGTGGAATTGTTATGGGGTCCACACACATCTCCAAGTCATTTGGAAAAAAGATCCCAGCAACAACCTCAGAACAAGGTAGGCTGCACTAGCCGTACATTGCCATACATTTATTGGCAACCAAGAACTCAAACTGCAGCCACAAATACAAGTCCGTCTCTGCCTCAGCCTCCCTGTATCTAATCAAGATCAGGTTTTAAACTCCAGAGACTGCACCTGGGTCCAGTGGTAGGGAGTTCACCTGATTAGTCCCTCCACTCCAGGTCCTGCAGTACCTGGACAAAAAGTACGAGAAAGCAAGACAAGGAGAGCAACCCTGACGCCACGCAGGGTCTGTCACACCCTACACATGATCAATGGTACATACTGTAAAATGGACTGTCCAACATGTATTGACATCTATTGTGGCAACCTAGAACATTTTGCCTGACTGCAGGGTCATTCATTCATTCATTCATTTTCTATACCGCTTATCCTCATTAGGGTCACGGGGATGCTGGAGCCTATCCCAGCAGACTTTGGGCGAGAGGCGGGGTACACCCTGGACTGGTCGCCAGTCAATCGCAGGGCACATATAGACAAACAAACAGTCACACTCACATTCATACCTATGGACAATTTAGAGTCGCCAATTAACCTAACATGCATGTTTTTGGAATGTGGGAGGAAACCGGAGTACCCGGAGAAAACCCACACACGCACGGGGAGAACATGCAAACTCCACACAGAGATGCCCAACGGAGATTTGAACCCAGGTCTTCCAGATCTCCTGACTGTGTGGCCAATGTGCTAACCACTCAGCCACCGTGCGGCCCACTGCAGGGTCACTCCCTGTATTCATAACAAAGGCACTAAATTACTCTCACTAGACTTCTGACCCTGGGCTAGCCCAAAAAGCAATGATGCACTAGGGCGGTGTGTGTAATTAGTGCTTGTTGCCAGCGAGGGATGTATAAGAACACACTCAGAATAAGAGAGATTGTTTATGTGGTTTTAGACATACATGCAACCAGACCTGTGTGTTCATTCATTAAATTAAAATACACTGAGCAGTAAGAGGCTGTTTGCAGGTGATTAGTCTGACCTCCAGTATTCAGTCTTTATTTCCCTTGGTAGCAAAACATATTAGACAACCCTCCAGCCTTTAAGCTGTTCACACCCATTCGGACCTCTGTCTACACACAGACATGCTGAAATGTGAAAAACAAAAATACCAGTGTGCTCACAAATTATAAAGTTATTAGTTTTCAGTATAATCCACACCAGGGTTATCTTCACTATAGTCGCAGGGGTATGCCGGAGCCTATCCCAGCTGACTTTGGTTAATGTAAGCTCATTCATTCAAATGTGCATTACTAAACCATACAAATTTTGCATTTTAATACCAAATCAGCTAAGGCTTGTCACCTGGAATGAATCGCATGCAAAGGGTGACAAGAACACGGGGGGAAAATGACAGAACAGAATTCTAAGCTTTGACGGGCGCTCCCGATTACCTTTGCATGCATAAAACACAGCACGTGTCATGACAGCAGGAGTGGCACGTGGATTAAAGAAATGTAGAGTAAGGAGTTACTCTTATTCTCAGTCAACCAACTTAGATAAATATATTGAGGCTGTTGCAGGCGGGTGGGGGAGCTCACTAGTGCAAAATGTGCAGGTTTAGCCTCACCTGTTCTCTGGGGCTGAAATTTATCTAGCAGCTACTGCAAGCGTGGATAATATTGGAGATGTCTGAGCTGCTGGTTTTATCTTTAGGTCAGATGTTACATATCATAACTGCACAAACATACACACACATTATCGGCACGCAGTTTTTCAGAACAGTTGAGAGTTTTCAACACACATATTGTCCTTGATCCTTGATTTTAATCTTTACATATCATAACCACACACATACACAATTGTACACAATTGTTCAGAATAGGAACATTTGATAATATCAGTTTCCCATTGTTGGCATACCAATTATTTATCGGTCCATCTTGTTTTTTTTTTTTTTTTTTCTGCTGACAATGATACCGGCGCACAAGTGATGATATGCTACACACAACATTTGCAGGCTTAGTATGTCTGTGGCCTGGAATTATTTCCAAAATTCTCTGATTGTATTAGTCCAGAGTTTCGTTCTTTTCACCTTACTTTGTTCTCACGTTTGTGCCCCCATTCAAATGGGCAGTCTTCTAAATTGTATACTGTAAAAATTGTTTTGCTTAGTTGCGTTTTTTTGTGGGTCAGGTCAACTAAATATTGCCAAAAAGTTGAGACAACTAGAAATGTTACAGTACAGTACAGTCTTACTTAGAAATGTCAGTGGGGCCAAGTCGTACAGTAGGGTTTTGCACATGCTCAGTAGGGTTTTGCACATGCTCAGTACACCGCCCCTGCACAGCCCCCTTTGTCGACCCGTGCCTGCAGGATCACGTTCATTTTTTCGTGGCTTGTGTTGGTCCTCCATGTGCTTGACTGAGGGGTAGGAGAGGTAGGAGGACTTATTGTTACCATTCAAGTGTTCAAATGCTTGGTTAAACCTAAAGAGCGTCGCCGTCTTCCTACTGTCTTGTGCTGTGCAAGCTTAGTAGCATAGCTAGGTCATTTAAATGGCATATCTTTTTGGTATGTTGACTCCCAGATTAAGTTATGGATGAGAACTAAAGCTCAACACTTGTTTGCTGCATGCGTGTAGGAAAACCAAGTTGTGTGTAGTTGTCTAACCTTAGTAAGGTTTTGTATTAGCCTAACTGCACTGGTTACCAGTACAATTTAGTGTAAAAATTCCCCTTCTCACATAAAAAGCACTACACGGTCAGGCACCAGTATATCTTAAAGAGCTCCTAGAACCCTATCAACCCAGTAGAACACTGCACTTAGAGAATTTGCAACTACTTGTCACTCCTAGAATTTGAAAAGAAGAACGGGAGGTAGATCCTTTAGTTACCGCAGGCTCCTCTGTTATGGAACCATCTCTCCGACTCAATCTGGCGGTCGGACACCCTCTCTTTATTTAAAGGGCAATCAAAACCCACCTCTTTGCTAAAGCATGTAATTGGAACTGGCCCTTGATATGCTGGTATGTATTAGAGACATATATCTATGTTCCTTGGTCTAAGACTAAGACTTCTGGCTAGATCTACCATGTACAGTACAGACCAAAAGTTTAGACACACATTTTCATTCAATATGTTTTAAATGACTATTTACATTGTAAGATTCTCAAAGATATGAATGAACACATGTGGAATTATGTACTTAACAAAAAAGTGTGAAATACCTCTAAATATGCCTTTTTCCTGATAGCCCTGCAAACCCTTGGTTTGCTCTCAATGAGCTTCATGAACTCGTCACCTGAAATGGTTTTCACTTCACAGGTGGGCCTTGTCAGGGTTACTTAGTGCACTTCCTTGCCTTGTTAATGGGCTTGGTACCGTTGTGTTGCGTGTGTCCAAACTTTTGGTCTGTACTGTATTTCTTTATTATTTGTATATCTCAACCCAACCAGTTGAGACAAAAAGCCACCCCACAGAGCCTGGGTTCTGTCCAAGGTTTCTTCCCCAAAGGAAATGTTTCCGTGCCTCCGTCGCCAAGTGCTTGCTCATGTGGGTTTTCATTTGGCTCTCTGTGGCCCTCATGTGCAAAGTGCCATGAGATAACTGCTGATGTGGTATGGCGCTACACAAATAAATTGAAATTGAAATATTGTTGCTAATGATTTGTATCTTGCTAGTTTGCTGGCAAGTGAATTCAGTCGATGCAGACTACATTTCATTAGCCGGTACAGATGCTTGGTGTAATTTGCTGCATGTGACGTTTGCTACTTGTTTTTATTTGTGTAGTGACCTGGGAAAACTGTCACATGGTTGCATTTTGATTATTTCATTGGATAGGTCTATTTTCATGAATTACACGTTCTCTGTTATTCACAAGTGTGACACCCTAGGTCGCAGGTCTAGGATAGACTTTTTAGTCGTATCATCAGACCTCCCTCTGCATGTTCTGGACACACAGGTGAAGAGAAGGGCTGAGCTGTCAACTGATCACCACCTGGTGGTGAGTTGGATTAGATGGTGGGGAGGATGCCGGACAGACCTGTGAGACCTAAACATATAGAGAGGGTGTGCTGGGAATGTCTGGCAGGAGGGTGTGTTACAACTATAGGGGGATCACACTCCTCAGCCTCCCTGGGAAAGTCTATTTCAAGGTGCTGGAGAGAAGAGTATAATCGTTAGTCAAACCTTGGTTACAGGAAGTGCAATGTGGTTTTCGTCCCGGTCGCGGAACACTGGACCAGCTCTACGCCCTTGCAGGGGTACTGGAGGGTACGTGGGAGTTTGCCCAACCGGTCTTCATGTGCTTTGTGGACTTGGAAACGACATTCGACTGCGTCCCTCGTGGTGTCTTGTGGGGGGTGCTCCAGGAGTACGGGATTGGTGGCATCACAGGAGAAAAAGCATAATGTATTCATTAATTGCACGAGATGTGACTGATGTTAGTTTGAGGGAATAGCGGCTGCCAATATTGGTGTCAGTTAATATCAGTACTAACGTAGTGGCCAATATCGGTATATCGCTAAGAAAGCCACATCAGGCATCTGTAGTTCAGAAGTGTCAGGAGTTTACTAAACAAATATTGTCCATGTAGTTAGCATGATTGCACTTGGTAAGACTAAGGTAGTTTTGTAGTGTGTACAGTATACCGTATGTATACATATTTGCATTTTCCATGTATTTCTATGCTATATGTGCTCATTCCTGATCCTGTCCATCCTGGTCACACCCAAATATACAAATATACACGTATCATGTCCCTCATATAGAGGGTTGTGTCAGGAAGGGCATCCGACGTAAAACATTTGCCAAATCAAAACATGCGAATCAAACAGAACAAAGATAAGCAGATAAGCTGAAAGGAAAAGAAGAAGTTACTTTTTATTTCAAATCATTTCTGTCTCAATAAACACACACATACACATTGACGTTGTCATGGACATTCTTACAGGCTCTTGCTGTTATGTGACAACACCTATCTGCCACCCACAATAAGTGACCCGGGTTAAATATGTAATGACTGCTAGTCCCACACTCAGGATTAATGGGCTGTGGAGAAAAGAGATAAAGAAACATCATTATCTCACACACGCACGCACACACACACACACACACACACACACACACGCACTCCCACCCACACACACACACGCACACACGCACCCTAAGATAAGGAAACATCATTAACAGTTGTATTAGCTCACTAAAGCAAGTTAGATGGAAGTTTTGCACGTAGTCAAATACGAATTTCATAGTTTTTTGTGTATGAAAAGTAATGCAATGTAAACTGACAATTTGTATGTGAAATTTTGGATCATTTTATAATATACGCCAACCACCTCAAACAAACCACTTTGACAATACAGCAAAATATTAAATTTCTAATGCAGCATGTTTGTACAACATATTGTGACAGGGCTTTCAATCCTTTTGGAGTGCATTACTCCAAGATGATTTTACTTTACTGTTCAGGTGTAATAGAGTTCCAGAGTGTGCAATCATATTAATTTTTATGATAATCTATCGGAGGTTTCCATCTTAGATTAAGCGTACATTAACACAGCATCAATCTAGTACACGTTGTTTTTGCTTTTTTGGAAGAGGAGTTCCATATACTGAACTACTGATGAAAAAATAACTAAAAACACTGTAATATACACTCTGGAACAAAATTATTAACCCAGATGAAAAATTGCAATAATTTACATTTTGGACTGTTGGATCTTAAGCAGGTTCTAAGTAGAGCTTCAAAATGCAAAAAGAAGACATAAGAGTGACACCAAAAAAATCAGTAAGCAATTTATTGCCATTAAACCATTAAAGTGAAATAGGCTGTTCATCAAGTGATCAAAAGTTTAAGACTACAACTTCCAAAAACCAAAAACTTTAGAAAAAATGTATTTCTCTGAAATTGGGTATTCCCCTAAAAAAGCTTTGTATCTTTGAACATGGTGGGATTGTTGCCTAAGCGGACTCTCACCATGTGCCATTGCTGCTGAGGTTGCGCGCAGTAAGACTGTCATTTTAAATTTCTTATGGGGAAAAAAGTCCAGTGGTACAGGTGGAAGAAAGTTTTATTCTCTGATGAGAAAAGATGTAACTTTGGCGATCCGCTTGACATCCCACCTGAGTTGTTTCCACACACCACAGTGGAGGGGGCGCCATCATGATCTGGGGTACTTTTTCCTATAATGGAACAATGGAGGTTCAGGTTGTGCAGGGGCGTCAAACAGCAGCTGACTGAATGAAGTCCATTGTCTATGTGGTAATGCCTGGCTTTTTCAGCAGGACAACACTGTTCACAGTGCCCACCTGACAAAGGACTTGTTCCAAAGGAATAACATCACTCTTTTGAACCTGCATGTTCCTGTGATATGAAGCCAATTGAGAACATTTAGGGATGGATGGCGTAAGAATATAAAATGGCCGTCAGTTCCAGACAGTGGATGCCCTCCGTGACTTCACCACGTGCAGCAACATTTAACATATTCACACTAGCCTCCTTGAAAACACTAGCTCTGGCTTTAATGCCGGAATTTACACATTTTAAAAGTGTTTTTAGAAGCCCTACTGGGAACAACTATTTTTGTGTTTCTGTAGGTTTAATGCGAACAAGCTGTGTTTGTTCAGGTCTGAGCCGACAATGAGTGGTTCCAAGAAGCACTTTAGCCACTTTCATATATATATATATAATATATATATTATATAGAGAAAGACCTATACAGGTTGGCAAGGCAGAAGGACAGAGAGGGGACGGACGTGCAGCAGGTTAGGGTGATGAAGGATAGGATGGAAGGGTATTGACAGGTGCCAGTAGTGTCATGGGAAGATGGAAAGAGTACTTTGAAGAGTTGATGAATGAGTAAAATGAGAGGGAACAAAGAGTAAAAGAGGTGACTGTTGTGGACCAGGAAGTAGCAAAGATTAGTAAGGAAGAAGTGAGGAGGGCATTGAAGAGGATGAAGAATGGAAAGGCACTCGGTCCTGATGATATACCTGTGGAGGTATGGAAGTGTCTAGGAGAGGTGGCAGTAGAGTTCCTGACCGGGTTGTTTAACAAGATCTTAGATAATGAGAAGATGCCTGAGGAATGGAGGAGAAGTGTGCTGGTGCCCATTTTTAAGAACAAGGGAGATGTGCAGAGTTGTGGCAACTACAGAGGAATAAAGCTGATGAGCCATACAATGAAGTTATGGGAAAGAGTAGTTGAAGCTAGACTAAGGGCAAACGTGAGCATTTGTGAGCAGCAGTACGGTTTTATGCCAAAAAAGAGTACAACAGATGCAGTATTTGCTTTGAGGATGTTGATTGAGAAGTACAGGGAAGGTCAGAGGGAGCTGCATTGTGTTTTTGTAGATCTGGAGAAGGCTTATGACAGGGTGCCCAGAGAGGAACTGTGGTATTGTATGAGGAAGTCTGGAGTGGCAGAGAAGTATGTTAGAGCGGTGCAGGACATGTACGAGGACTGTAAGACAGTAGTGAGGTGTGCTGCAGGTGTGACAGAGGAGTTCCGAGTGAAGGTGGGACTCCATCAGGGATCAGCTCTGAGCCCCTTCTTGTTTGCTATGGTGATGGACAGGCTGACGGACGAGGTTAGACAGGAATCTCCATGGACTATGATGTTTGCAGATGACATTGTGATATGTAGTGAGAGCAGGGAACAGGTGGAGGAGAAGCTTGAGGGGTGGAGGTTTGCCCTGGAAAGGAGAGGAATGAAGGTCAGCCGCAGCAAGACGGAGTACATGTGTGTAAATGAGAGGGACCCAAGTGGAAGAGTGAGGTTACAGGGAGAAGAGATAAAGAAGGTGGAGGATTTTAAGTACTTAGGGTCAACAGTCCAGAGCAATGGAGAGTGTGGAAAAGAGGTGAAGAAGCGTGTGCAGGCAGGCTGGAATGGGTGGAGAAAAGTGTCGGGTGTGGTGTGTGATAGAAGAGTTTCAGCTAAAATGAAAGGAAAGGTGTACAAAACTGTGGTGAGACCAGCGATGTTGTTTGGTTTAGAGACAGTGCCGCTGAGGAAAAGACAGGAGGCAGAGCTGGAGGTAGCAGAGATGAAGATGCTGAGGTTCTCTTTGGGTGTGACCAGGATGGACAGGATCAGGAATGAGCACATCAGAGGGACAGCACATGTTAGAGGTTTTGGAGATAAAGTCAGAGGGGCCAGACTGAGATGGTTCGGACATGTCCAGAGGAGAGATAGTGAATATATTGGTAGAAGGATGCTGAGTTTTGAATTGCCAGGCAGGAGGCCTAGAGGAAGACCAAAGAGGAGGTTTATGGATGTAGTGAAAGAGGAGAGGATACAGAAGACAGAGTTAGATGGACGCAATTGATTCGCTGTGGCGACCCCTGAAGGGATAAGCCGAAAGGAAAAGAAGAAGACACTGTAACTTTGAACTTCCAACTGGGCATGTAGTATGTGTGAGTATGGATGGTTTCCTGTAATTGACTGGTGATGTCCTGCGTGTAACAACCTCATTTTAAATCAACTGCGATAGGTTCAACTTCCCCTGACTGTATGAACTATTGTATAAAAAAATGGGTGTCTGGATGGAACTATGGAGACTTTTGATTTTCTGACTTATCAAGTCACAGTTATTATCACACTGCAAACTCAGCATGCACTTACCACCAAAGCACAAAAGCCAACAAGTAAAATTTGAATAGCACAAAAAACAGGGCTGTCATAGGTGAGTGAAAAAATGCCCTTCACAATATTTCAGGAGGATTAATATCTCACAACCATTTGATAAAAAGATCATACAGGAATCATACAGTTGTCCATCGCAATAATGTGGTTCGATTTTTGCTGCCTCCCTATATCGCATTTTTTCAGAAATCAGTTAATTAATCAGTGGTTGCTGATTTGTGGTAGACTATGGTTTATTACTAGTCAAAACATATTGGAATACACATGATATGAAGAATTCTTGTCACTAGGTGGCAGTAATAACAAAAAACATTGAGACATTACCTTACTTTACATTACCTCAACACAGCATGAGGTCATGACAGTCAAGTCAGCCATGGCATGTCAAACATGATAGAATGAAAAAAGTTATACTCCCATTTTGTGTGGAAATGGTAAGTTTTTGACTTCTTAAGTTTAAAAGAAATACATTAGAGACTATCTGGTTATCTCGCAAGCTAGCGGCCATCTCAAGTCCCTGAAACATAAGAGATTTGTTCTAAACAATGAATGATAGGAGTGTAAAGGTGTGTTATTTTTATGTCTACAGGCTTTTAATAATGTCAAAACCATATTTACCATTAAGTTTTCCATGCTCTAACTATGAAAATATTTTTTTTATATTGAATCATATATCGCGGAAATTCTCACTCTAAACAAGGGACAACTGAATACTTTGAAATTGAAAATTTGACTAAATGGACACTAACAGTCTGTTTGAGCTCTTGGTCTTAAAAGCATTTTATGTCTTTATCCAAGGGAGACAGTGTTAACAAGGCTCTACGCTTTGTGTTACTGTCACCCAGACTCTTGGGAAATCCACATAGCAACCAGGAAATGTAAATTGTGTTTTTTCCATCAATTGTGAATATGTGCAAAACATGAAAATTCATCCTCGGGTGTTGATCACAGCACATTATCACAACAACGAAAAAGTTAAATCCTCTTATGCCAATGAGCTGCATTTAGATTTACCCAAGTGCTCTTGGGAGAGGAACCACACGCGCGTACACTAAAATACACAAACTGATAGGTTAGACTGACTAGTGTTTAGATTTATCCCAATACCCGAGGGAGACTCCAACTCATTATGCTGTGGATATGTTGGCTGGCAAGATGCTTAAGCTGAGGCCATCGCTGTAAGACCACCTGAGAATTTAGTCTGGGCTCCTTCATTGGTTCTTATTTACACAACTCAGGCCTGGGAAGTACAATATAATAAGCGTTCTGTTCGCAAAGTCATTTTGGAGCTTCAGAATCAGACACATTATGTTTTATACATAAATACGTACAAAAAGGTGCACACACAAGCAACCGTAAATGTGAAGCAGAGAGTAACCTCCTCATCACTTTCAGACTCGGCGCGCTGCGCTGTCTCTGGCCAAGAGAGCGCCGGGACCCTTTATTTTCCGCAAAGATGTATCTCAAAGCACTTTTTCCCCATGCACCTCAAAAACTAACTGTCTGTTACGATTTGCTCTTCGCGGCATGGTGGAACGACCCCGGAGATGAAGCGAGCTGGACGTCAGGCAGGTAAGGTTTGCAAGAATCTTTAATAATAGTGCTCCGAAGCTGCGGCAGGTACAAAGAAGCGATACGTGCAGAGGGAAAAGAAACAATGAGCCGACAACGGACTGGCGTACACACCTGAACGTAAATAACATGGCACACAAACGTGGAAACGAAACCAAAACTGTCACGAGTACAAGAAACCGATCGTGACAATACCCCCCCCTCAAGGACGAATCTCAGACGACCTAAAAAGTTCAAGAGTCACAAGGAGATGGGAAGGGCTGTGGGAGGACTGGTGGTGGGTCGCCGGCGAGACCCCTTTGGGGGTCGACGACGCAGGCGAGGCCGGCGGGACCCCTGCGGGGGTCGGCCGGAGCGGTGCCTAGGCCGGACTGGAACCTTGGGCGCCGCTGGAAGCACTGGAGCACACTGCGCCGTGGGAGGCGCGACTGGAGCACACTGCGCCCTCGTCTGCCCCAGGAACCAGGGAAGGGTAGAGGGAGGTTTGAAGGAGGGCAAGAGACTCACCACGTCGACGTCCCCGCTTCGGCACCGCCGGTTTCTCTGTCGTCGGCGGGCCGGCGCTTGTGTGGCGGATCCAGGCCACACCGACCAGCGTGCCGCCTGGACCCCACATCATGCACTCCAGCTCTTCCGGCTCTTCTACCTTGCCTCCTCCATCGTCTTAAAAAACTGGATGGCCGAGTCGCTGTCCGGGGTGTAGTATTAAATTGTTACATAACGAATGAATTTGGGCGCTAAAAAGAGGGTTATTGTGTATATTATGCTTATTATTTTGTTATTTGAAAACTTATGAAATCTGTTTGTACACTAGCCGTATGCTAATGACATAATTATAATATAATTATAATTATCTATTTTCCATGTTAATATAGGGATTACGTCATGGCTAGACACACTAAAAACTACACATACTCTCAACCATGTCCTGTTAGATCCATTGGGGGGAAAAAAATCACAGGTATATTGTATTCCCTTCTCTCCCTAACATATCATTAGAGACTAAATCTGAATGGATGATTCTAATCCTGATCCAAAAGTCAATTTTGAAGCGTTATTGACATGCTTTTGCTCACATATGTTATATATTGATTGTAATTCTGTTGTTTTTTAATAGCAAATGGTAAATGTGCAAAAATTAAAATGTATAATTCATGGCGTGAGCCATGACAAACTCGTCAAAGCAATGGGTAATTTCTGAAAGTGACATCATTATTGTTTTAAACCGGCTTCTAAATGAGCGTAAAGGGGTTTATTTTGCCGCCGTAGCCGCCCCTGCCACTCATCGCCAACATATTACTGTGAACAAAATGTTTTTATAACATGTATAATGCTTTCCAGGCTTGTCAGTCTGTTGGAATAGTGTTTAGAAGACAATATAGGAACAAGATATGACTTACTTTGTTCTGTGGTAATTTTATTGTTGTTCTTGTTGTCTTTTTTCCTGTGTATCACATCAGGAATAGCATCCTTTTTCAAAATGAGTTAATACACTTTCAAACCAAATGCTTCAGGTAAAGGCGTGCCTTCATAGCAGTCTTCAGTTACATGAAGAACTCGAGGTGAGCTTCCGCTGATGTCACTTGACGCTTTGCGGCAGCAACAAGTTCGACATGGCTGGGCACCTTAAACTATAAATATAATTGTTGCGAATTGACCATTCACTTTTGATGAACAAACAATGTAGAACATCATTTCCAACAATATATTCAATAAATAAAAATATATACGATATATTTCAGCACAGCTCCTCTCACTGCTGGCCACTGTCAAGTGACCTCAACACACCACAACAACACTTCTGGCCTTCAAAATAACAGCACATTGTATTGTGGTACAAAATAAGGGCAAAAGCTTACATTAGAAGGGGAACTACAAGCATGAGTGACATAGCGTTGCCCAATTTGGACCCCCAATGTCAGAGTAAAATGAATGTCTGTATATTATTTTTCAAATTAAATTATTACAAATTATTAATTCCTAAATAGATATGGGTTTACCTGAAATTTGATGTAGTTGTGGCAGTATGAATGCATATTTTCAACTGCCAGCAGAGGTTGGTGGTGCACAGATCATAAAGGTTCCTCTGAATTGTCAGGTGAGCGGTATCATCTGGTCTTTTTAAATTGTTTCCACCTTCACCAGGTGCTTGTAGTGCCACAAAATTTTGAGAATTGCACAAGAAGACAAAGTTGCATACATTTCAATCTAGAAAAAAACTTTTTATTGTTCTGGGGTTGAAATCTTCCTTCTAAACCCCAGATCAAACATCTGATTCTTCAATCATCTTCTACTCTGAGGTGAGGCAAGCACACACGACCACGTACTTATATTTCATAAAGATAGATATGTTTAATCAGCTTCAAAAATATATGATCACATCCCTGCTACAAGAAAGCTTTAATTGCACCATCTTCAACTGAACATAAGCCAATACACCCAACAAAATCCTCTTTATTTGGTATAATACCAGTATCTTAATGCCTGTGCAGAGGAGAGGGAATTAGGGAAGAGAGGAATAAAGATGAGGTTTAGGGATTCAAGTATGTCTTTACCTCTCCACACGTTAATTTGGTTTTATTTCGGATGTATATCTCTGTTCTACATTTGATAACGTTCTGAAAAGTTCATTTACTAACCTACATTAACATGCAACATTCATGTGAATCAGAGGTTGGAAGGGGCATGAACTATAGATGGAGGTTCTCTAAATCACTGTCCATCTACAGTATATGCATCAGTGTTAATATAGTAATCCACATCATCACAGTATTTCTATCAATGTTAACGGCATAAGACTTTGTTAATAACTGGAAAAGTTCACAAATTAAGCAAAAAGTTTAAAATGTAGAAGATTTGAACATGGCTTGATTTGGTGCTAATAAATTATAACAGGGACGTAACAGATGTTACATTTGATATTTAAACAAATATACATTTGTAAAACATTTTAAATGGGCATTTTTGAAAGCATCATTTCTGAATGCATACTCATACTTACAAAAAAAAAAACATACTGTATACCATAGGAAAATCTGAGCTTTGCTAAAGAAAAAGTCTCATTTGAGACTCTGGTTTCAGTTTTTGGTTATAAATCCTAATATTTACCCTCATTTTCTCAGGCCATATGGGGATTTTTCACATATCTTGAGCTCAGGAATAGAGAACCAAAATGGAGTATTAAGGCACTGGATGTAGCAGAGTTATAAAAGAGTAAAAGTTTTAATAGGTAAAGCGCTTAACGTTATAATGAAAAAAAAGACACTTGTCATTTATACTCACAGCATCAGTCCTAAACATTCCTAAAAGACTGATGGGAGATCATGACGTGCAGTCATGGGAGACAGGTGTTGCAGAGCCTAACCTGCCATGATGAAGAATAAAAAAAAATTATACTGACAACATAATGTGGTCCATTGAATTGTATTATAAACATATTTTCTGTATGATTCCAATCATTTTTAACACTTTCTTACTTAAAAATTGCTGAATTTGCACATCTCCTTATCAAATACAGGACAGAAACCAAAAAGCAACTATAATATCTACATCAAATTCTGTGCAAGGCAATATCAATTTTGGAAATATGGGCCATTATTTTATTCATAAAATGGTATACATTTGGAATCTTTGCATGTTTAATGCATGCAACATTTTATCCCAGTTTGTTTGACGGTCCTTGAATATGCCATGTAATTTTAGACTACATGTATTTTAAAATACAGTATAGACTGATTATAATATATTTCATCCTTTTTCTTTCACCTCATATTTGGTACCAAATGCTAATAGTAAGTTGGAATGCATAAAGCTTAAGATTTTTGTTTGGTACACTGTACACTATGCAGTTAGCAGAGAGGGGACTCCAGTAATGCCCAAGCAACCCTTTTTGAAAAACCTAGTGGTAACTAATAAGAGTCAGCACTTTCATTATTTTGAGAGCTTGTTTTGTGCTTTGGTGGGAGAGCTGTTTTTGATTTTAAGAAATAGTTGACTTTATATTGTTTGTAAACAACGGTGTCTGTGAACTGCAATGCACATGAAATTGACTCAGATACAGCTTTTTTGTCTAATGGAAAAGATCAAGTAGAATCTGTGTAATCATGTGTATCATGAATGCTTCAATATGTATTTTATTTGTATTATGTTTGTTAAGACTGACTAAGCGTGGACTTGCAATGTTTGAAAGTGTCATGACAACAATGACCTGGCTCTGTAGTAAATTAAAAAAAAATCCACAGAAATACTGATGGATGTAAGGTGTGAACAGAGAATAGCTAGACTCAGAGGGACCATAGAGCATACTAACAACTGTAAATACTTCCATCAATCACAAGCTCAACTTTTACGATCAATTTTGAGATGCTCGGATGCTGCTAGAAATGTGTGTTGTTGAGGAAGATGAGGGGTGTCATGTCCACGACAGGCCATTTGTCCTGCAGCTGATCTACAAACCCATTGTGGAATCTATACTAGAATCAATATACAGCCATGATTAGGAGGAATGATCAACAGCAAGAAACCTCTCAACAGGATTGCAAAGATCAGCATTCAGATCATTTGCAAGAGCAAGAGTTCAACCACCCTATCTATAGGAAACAAGGTAAAACACCACATGCAAAAACCTGTGCAGCACAACAACCTTGTTAGTAACCAACCTACCCGTTGTACCGAATGTACGAACACCTGGAAAAGTAAAATGAAAAAAATGCAGCATCAATATATTCATTTTTGGAATTTATCCAAAACCTTTAGGAAGTAGTGTGATTAGTTAATATTCCGCTTTATTTTTTATTAAAAAGACATAATTGGATGTATTGTCCCTGGCTTCCTTCTGCACCTATGGCGTAGTAGCAGGTGTATCATATTGACCCAGCTGTAGGGAAACTGCATATAAGACAACACGTCTTTTTGAAGAAAAAAATCCATTTTAGAAATCATTTTTTGGAAATCCTTGACTGTGAAGACTGCAAAAAAGGACATCATATTTCTTTCGTTCACTGATCACCATGATCTTAAAATTGGTGCCATAACTCCATCGACATAACCAACTTGTCTAACATTGGAGAATCGCTGTCTCCGATGTGTGTTAGTGCCGGGAAAAAAGCTCAAACTTGGGTAGAATTCATTTGACGCCACGTGCTGGTTTTTATTTATGATATGAAAAAGTGGAATACAAGATGAATAAAGAATCCAGGTAGGACAAACATTGTTGCAACACTGGAGATAGTCAAATAGTATAAAAGCCACAGAAAATACCCTTTTCCGCCAGGCATCAAAATATGACGCTCTCATTTTAAATTCATTCTTGTTCAGCCATCACTCTACAGATACCTTCCTGAGCCAATAATTGGTGGCAGATAACAGCTTGTGGCACAGGCAGGTGGCTATTAGTCCTGATACATTATGAATCAGCTTTTTAACTGACTGTCTAGTTCCAGCGGAAAATAAATTATACTTGGATTCCAACACATTGGGCATACACATAATTCTGTAGATAATGATTTTTTTAGACCAGTGAAGGTATTCTTATTTGTATGCCTTTTGTCTGTATTTCTCTGCATGTGCTTAGAAAATGAGTCTTTGTGACACACTGTGAACTCTGTGCGAGCGTGTATTTCAGGCCGTGAAAGTGATGCTGGCAATAACCATAATGTGTGTCTCCTTATGGTGCCATCCTGATAAAGACAAATGAGCTGACAGCAAAGTGTAATGTGGAAACCGCCAGACAATATTCACACTACGCACGCACGCGCGCACGCACGCACACACACTCTTCACAAGGAACTTGTGCTAACCACAGTCCGTAGGGAAAGTCCAGGGTGGGGGGTTAAATGAAAGTCAATTTAGAGGAAACATTCAAAAGCATGAAAGGATAATTAAAGCTGCAAGCAACAGTGAACAGGCCTTTGCCACTATGCCCTGCACTGAGGGCCGATGTGACCTTTAGGGGCGTTATTTGAATTTTGTGTGGCATGGTGGATCATCAAAGACTCTGCCAACATCTTATGACATGGGTTAAAATCCTTTTCCTGAACTTCACCAAAAGCTGACGCCTTTAAATGAAGTGGTTGTCTTCCTGTTTATTTTTGGATATTGATCCTTGAGACTTTTATCCGTCCTCTAAGGACTGGCATTCCCACTAAATTTCAAGTTGCTCAATGAAGCCTGTTGTGATGGCTATTTTTTTTTAACATTTTGTTGTGCTAAGAGTTCGATTTGATTTCGCCATGGGCCAAATACAGTACAGTAATCTTTGTTTCTTGCAGTTAATGTTAAGGAAATAGCATTCCTTCCATATAAATATAAATATACATATATCCATCCATCCATTTTCTATACCGCTTATCCTCTTTATGGTCGCGAGTATGCTGGAGCCTATCCCAGCTGACTTTGGGCGGGAGGCGGGGTACACCCTGGACTGGTCACCAGTCAATCGCAGGGCAAACAACAACCACTCACATTCGCATTCACACACTAATGGACAATTTAGAGTCGCCAATTAAGCTAACATGCATGTTTTTGGAATGTGGGAGGAAACCGGAGTACCCGGAGAAAACCCACACACGCACGAGGAGAACATGCAAACTCCACACAGAGATGTGTGCCAACATGCTACCCAGTCAGACACTTTGCGGCCCAATATAAATTGTCCATAGGTATGAATGTGAGCGTGACTGTTTGTATGTCTGCCCTGCGATTGACTGGTGACCAGTCCAGGGTGTACCCCGCCTCCCGCCCAAAGTCAGCTGGGATTGACTCCAGCATAATGCGACCCTATTGAGGATAAGCGGCATAGAAAAAGAATGAATGATCATATATTCACACCTTAGCATTGGCAGCATACTTCCTTCAGTGGCTACTGTCTTATCAATGTAATGTTACTGACACCTAGTAACTAGGGTAGAATACTACTGTAATGCCGCAGTTTGACAGGAGCTGCTGTCGGCCATAACTTGCACTTTACACACTGTCAACCACGATTGAGATCCAAACCAAATGATTGATATTGACCAACGATTGATATCAGTCTATTATCCATCCTCACTATGACATTGTGGGACTTTGTTACGTGATTTAGAACAGCCAGTCTAACATGAATTTGCCATATATATATATATATATATATAGACGTACACTCAGTTGTTAACACCACTTATGCACAAGCTGCAGGATTTCTGAAGTGACATAAGAGACGGCAACCGCTTTAAAAACAGAAATCTACCGAGCTAACTAGTCAGCCTTTAATATATTTTTTAAAACTTAAATAAATAGTTTTGAATCTGAGTGCGAAACAAGGACAAAGTAAGAACCCCCCAAAATACTACTGCCAAACAGGAGAATACAACCTATGACTTATATTTTTGACTAATAATAGGCTATAGTCAACCACCAAACATCAATCATTTATTAATTAATGCATTTCTGAAAGACCGTGATAGAGCAAGGGAGCAATGTTGGAACCGTGATGTAGCACGGGCAACAGTACTAAAAAGTACAAGCGCAATGTAATAGAATAGAATAGAATGTAAAAGAAACGACATGATGACCAATGTGCCCTGAATACTAGTGGATTGTGAGAAATCAATCATCATATCCATTTGTCCTTCTGTCCATCATCTCCATTTTTTTTCAACTTAAGGCTGGTGAAACCTGTATCAAATTGCATCAAATGATTATTCTGCAGCCCAACAGCAAGTAGTATCCTTCATCTAAAATGATATCATCACAAGTGGGGATATTGCGATGGGAGGGTAAAAAAGTGGGCATACAAATGTGCTCAGCGACTTTCAAAAGTCACACACACACACACACACACGCACACACACACGCACATTCAAGTGATTGCTCACTCCCTTCAACCCTGACCTCTGCTGTGATATCTTCTTCTTCTGCAGCCCACTTTCTCACCATGGAAATGTCACTCACAGGTTCATGTTGTGAGAAGGTTAGTGGCTGCCTGTCTTTTCCGTCAATCTTCCTGCCCCCGGGCATGGAGCCAGTGTGCACACACTTCTCAATTTTCTTCATCGCTTTGAAACCTTAGGAACACACACATATACAGCATTATCTACTACTTGTTGTCTAGTCAAAGAAGGCATGTGTACTAAATGGCGCTCTTTTAGCCAAACGTCTCACAGTTAAACTGGTTTACGCTGTGCTGAACTCTCACCAGGCGCCCCTTTTCCTGATGACACTTCAGTGTGTCCCAAAATATCCTCTACATCTTAGAGCCAGACCTTCAAACACGCACAACACATAAATGCAGAAAACGTATAGTATTTTGTATAGTATACCGTTGGCCAGAACAATCTGGTACACTGTTGTGCCTCGTATTTGCAGTTACTGGGTTCCGGGCTCAAACGAAATTAGTCCATTTCCGCAAAGTAGTATTCAATATTTAAAAAAATTATGTTTTCAGTTATGGCATAGAAAACCTGTTTACAATGGAAAAACAATAGTCACCTTTGCATGTACATTTTCCAATATAGTAGATATAATCAGAAAAAATAAGAAATATTAGACATAAATAAGATAAAATAGGCTCACACGTTAGTAGTTGCTTGTTGTTTTTTCTTGACAGCGTACTACTTCCACTGTACTTCCGCCTTTACAATACATGAATGTATTGTAATGGCTTCACACTCGTATTACCCTACGTTTTAGACCAAATATGGCTAAGTAAGCTATTTAAGATTTAAATAAAACTTCTGCTCAAGCAGTAATGTATTCCCTAAGAAACCTTGACGAGTGATGAGTCTAGTTGTTGTCTCACAGAATATTTACTGACACCTAGTGGCCAATGTAGAAAACAGTACTACATTCACAATTTTGAATGCTTCTTCTGCCTTGTACAGTATTTGTATTTTAGTTTATTGAGATAGTTTTAAATATGTTTATGATTGAACATTCTTGATGTGGGACAGGCATGACATGATTTTACTTAAATACTAAATATGCATTTCTTTTCACAATTAATTATTTTTTTGAATAAAGACAAATGAGTGAGGACCAATGTTCGAAACACAATGTAACAAGAGATGACTGTATTTGCAAAAATGCTGAAAGGGATTTGTACCTCACCATATTCTCTTCATGCATTGGGAGGTAATAGTGCTTTTACTGGGTCAGCACATCCACTGCTTTACCTCGAGCAAACGTCTCTGTAGTTTGCACAGGAAAGTATTCAATGAGAACCTGAGAGCATGCCAGCGGCTACAAAGCTTTCACAATTAACCTCCATTGCTTCAAAGTAAAGGATATTAGGCTTAACTATGGTTTCAATTACAAAACAGTAAAGAAATACAGCACACTCACATGCAAATAAGAAACACAAACACAGAAGCACAGTTCCATGAGGGAAAGGAGTGCTTGGAGACACAAAACTCAGATGTATGCATCATCTGTTCATGTATGAATGCACAGACACACAATTTCCATGTCATTCTCCCATAAATAGCAGTCAGCAATTACATGCCCCAAATACTTTTCAAATAATATGCACTCAGAAATTTCATTTTTAGCTTTCAGTCCATTTTAGTCCAAATAAATAACCCTTTACATTAATGTTCTTTGTCAAGTCATAAGTTATGTAGGTCTATAAATTTGCTCAGACACACCCCATATTGCCGACCAAGTAGTTCTGCAAACAACAGGTTTCAAAGCCTTTACAATATTTGCATGCATATTTCATGTTTTAATTAAGGTTTTGGTCAGACGTATCTTAGCATCTATTAAGGTTCTGAAACTACAGCATACATATTAATAAATGAAAGCCCTCTGTCTTCTCTTTGCTCTTTTTGCATTATGAATGACATCACGTAACATTAGCTCGAAGGGTAATGATAAGAGAACAGTGGCACTGGTTTGATGAGTAATGCATGAATAGGCTTCTTGCAACCTTTCTTCAGTTTCCATCTCCACAAAGCTCATTTTCTTCAGGCTATATCAATATTTGTGTGTAAGAATTTAGCTTTGGTGTTTTGGACAATTCAGGGTGCAACGCTGAGCTTTGCTTGTATCAACTCACTTTTGGTTCAGAACATAACAATTTGTACAAACGGACGACTTTAACAAAAGATTCCACTCTATGTTGCCAGCATAACTTAAAAATAATAATTCATTTCAAAGAAACTTCATTGAGATCTGTGAAATTGGGGCATATATTGCAAGTACTGCATATTGTTATTAATCATCGATGAACATGTCATTGTCGTTATTAGGATTACAATCCCTAGAATACATTACAATTAGCTGCTTTTCCTTCTTTTAATTGTTTTGTTAGATAGTGGGCAAATTAGTTAAAAAGTAATTTGTTACAGTTACTTTAGCCATAAAAACAACATTAATAATGGAAATATGTATTTTTTCCATTTTCTATACCGTTTTTCATCATTAGAGTCAAAAGTAAGATGCTCAATGTATATGACTATGACTTTGGGCAAAAGGTGGGGTACATCCTGGACTGGTCACCTGTCAATTATGTAAACATGTACAGTAGGTAAACATGACATATACTGTATAATACACTCCTGATCAAAATTTTAAGACCAATTTAAAAATTGCAAAAAAATTGCACTGTTGGATCTTAAGGAGGTTCTAAGTACCATTTTCTTCCACTTATCCGGGTCCGGGTCGCGGGGGCAGCAGTCTCAGTAGGGAAGTCCAGACTTCCCGGTCTCCGGCGACCTCTTCCAGCTCCACCGGGAGGACACTAAGGCGTTCCCAGGCTAGCTGTGAGACATAGTCCCTCCAGCGTGTCCTAGGTCTTCCTTAGGCTGTCCCAGCCTTCTCCAGGCTGGGCATGCCCGAGGCGGCCGGGAGGCATCCGGACAAGATGCCCGAGCCACCTCAACTGGCTCCTCTCGATGTGAAGGAGCAGCGGCTCTACTCTGAGCTCCTCCCGGATGACCGAGCTCCTCACCCTATCTCTTAGGGCGAGTCCAGCCACCCTACGGAGGAAACTCATTTCCGCCGCTTGTATCCGCGATCTCGTTCTTTCGGTCATGACCCATAACTCATGACCATAGTTGAGGGTGGGAACATAGATCGATCGGTAAACAGAGAGTTTTGCCTTCCGGCTCAGCTCCCCCTTTGCCTTCTGGCTAAAGACCCCGAGATACTTAAACTCCTCCACCTGAGGCAAGACTTCACTCCCAACCCGAAGGGTACAGTCCACCCGTTTCCGACTGAGAACCATGGCCTCGGATTTGGAGGTGCTAAGTCTCATCCCAGAAGCTCCACACTCAGCTGCAAACCGCTCCAGTAGATGATTATCCCCAGTGAAGGTCACAGCCTGATGAAGCCATAAGGACCACATCGTCTGCAAATAGCAGAGACGAGATCCTAAGGTCACCAAGCTGGACTCCCTCAACACTTTGACTGCGTCTAGAAATTCTGTCCATGAAAATTATGAACAGAATCGGTGACAAAAGGTAGCCTTGGCGGAGGCCAATGCTCACCGGAAACAAGCTCGACTTACTGCTGGCGATGCGAACCAGGCTCTTGCTTCGATTGTACAAGGACCGAATGGCACAGAGTAGCGAACCACCAATCCCGTACTTCTGGAGCACCCCCCACAGGACACAACAAGGGACACGGTCGAATGCCTTTTCCAGGTCTACAAAGCACATGTAGACTGGTTGGGCAAACTCCCACATACCCTCCAGTACCCTTGCAAGGGTGTAGAGCTGGTCCAGTGTTCCTTGACCGGGACGAAAACCACATTGCAACTCCTGTAACCGAGGTTTGACTAACGTTCGTACCCTTCTCTCCAGCACACTGGAGTAGACTTTCCCAGGGAAGCTGAGGGAGTGTGATCCCTCTATATTTGGAACACACCCTCCGGTCACCCTTTTTTAAAAATGGGGACCATCACCCCAGTCTGCCAGTCCAGAGGTAATATTCCCGACTTCCATGCAATGTTGTAGAGGCGTGTCAACCAAGACAGTCCCCCAGCATCCAGTCCCCCAACTGTCACTTCCTCCATTTGCAAATTTTTACAACAGTGCTTCTGTGAAATCACGCCCTGTGGTAGGTAATATTACTTTTAAATGTATGAACACAAATTGTCAATAACTATACTTGGTATATGTTGTATATTCAGGGATATTTTTCTAAACAAAGTAGCATCCATCCAAGAATATCTAGAAAGCAAATGCTTTTTTCTGTATTTTTTTAAATTGGTCTACCCCCGGAGCCTTGCCATTGGGGAGTGTTTTAACTACCCCAATGACCCTTATGCTTGCTCCTGCAGGTAGTGGGTCTGCGGGGAGGAGTTCCCGTGTTCCTGCTTTGGGCTAGGCCCGGCCAGGCCCCACGGGTGAAGGCCTGGCCACCAAGCGCTCGCCTGCGAGCACTTCCCCTAGGCCTGGCTCCAGGGTGAGGCCCCGGTGTTCCACGTCCAGGCGAGGTGCGGTCATTTCTCTCGGTATTCTTTATAGGGGTCTTCTGAATCACTCTTAGTCTGGCCCGTCAACTAGAACCCGTTTGCCTTGGGAGACCCTACCAGGGCAAAAAACCCCCGACAACATATCTCCTAATACCACTCGGGCACTCAAACCCCTCCACCGCGATAAGGTGGTGATTCACGGAGGTTCTAAGTAGAGGTTGAAAATGCACAAAGAAGAAATGGGAGTGAGACACAACATTTTTGAGTAAGCAATTTTTTGCAACCAACTATTAATGCAAAATAGGCTGCTCCTCAAATGATGAAAAGTTTAAGACCACAGCCTCTAAGAGCAAAAATCTTGGCAAAATGTGGATTTAATACTGTTTTCTGTCAGGTATTGTCAGAGTCATGATCTCTTGATGACAAAAGCCTGTCCTAGCATGCCATTGCTACTGAGGTTGGACGCAGTAAGACAGTTATTTTAAACTTCTTAAAAGATCCTGCGGGTTATCTAACAAAAAAGTCAAGTTTGAGACTCAAAAAAACTGTAATCAGCCCTGAGCTGGAGGATGTGACTGCCTGTCCGTCAAGACACTAGAAGATCCTCTGCCCAAATGAAGTTTGTTACTGGTGCCGAGTGCAGTGTATCCGACGGCATCTGCGAGAGAAGGGTTTTAAGACCAAAAAACATCTTCAAAGGCCTCGTCTCTTTCAGCACCACAAAATTCCCCTTTTGGAATTTGCATGAAGGCACCAAACATGAGAAAAGTGGAAGAAAGTTGTTTTCTGTGATTAAAAAAATGGAACCTTGATGGTCCTGATGGCGTCCAACATCACAGGCGTGACAAGGAGATCACCACAATAGATGTTTTCCACACTGCACAGTGAAGACGGGGCCATTATGAGCCAGGGTGCTTTTTCCTTCAACGGAACAATGGAGCTTCAGGTTGTGCAGGAGCGTCAAACGGCAGTTGGTTATGTAGAGATGTTGCAGGAGGAATCTCTCAAGACTAAAGGTCCTTGTCTGTGTGTTTTTCAACAGGAGAACTTGCAGTTGACAATGCCGTGCCTCACAAAGGACAAACGCCACTCTTTTGGACCATTCTGTCTTTTCCCCTAATCTAAACCCAATTGGGAACATTTGGATATGGATGGTAAGGGAAGTTTACAAAAATGGACATCATTTCTGGGGCATCATATAGTATATATATATATATATACAGTAAATGGAAACCACTCGTCCACCTTACGGCCCTGTAATGGAATCACTCCTTGATAGATATACTGTAAGTAGCTACCAGTGAAAGTGTAACTTCTTTGGAAAAACATAAAATACGTTAAATAATTTGAATTCATCATTGCTTTTGTGTCTGCCACCCCTGCCCCTCACCCAAGCCAGACATTAAAAAAACAACTTTTAACGCAGCTACTCCCAACATTCAGTGTTCAAATCTTCTTAGACTTATATATTCCATCCATAACTGAAATTCATTTGACACACAAATAATTAATTTTTCATTATTAGCTGACTGGGTAATGTAACGTTTAGAGTGCACATACATTTCCTTGCAGAATCACTTTATGAGCACCTTCAATCATTTTGGATGAGGTTCCAACAACTGCTTTAAATACTTCCCAGCATCAGACAGGTGGTGATTCTTCAAAGTCACAGCTTTATGACTGAAAATCGCCTTATTGTAAGTCAGCGTCTCTCCAGTGCTATAAACAACATGTCCTCACTTAGAGCTTTATAGACCCTTCCACGTGAGATTGTGCTCATAAAAACTGGACTGGGCAGGTCTATTCTATTCTATTCTATTCTATTCTATTCTATTCTATTCTAGCATCTAGTGTAAGTCCTCTGTAGTTGCCAACCATGCCGATTGCCTGTTTGTTGGCCTTTGCAAAATTATGAAATAACGAGCAGCCATTGTGCAGTTTTGAGTTTGAGTCAAAGTGAAGTGTACCACAACAATCAAATCTATTGAAGACTTTCTACCCTCTCGCTGTACCTAAAGGGTGGAACACAACATTATAGTCTGTTCATAGGTCAACAGAGACAATGATAAGTCACAGTTTGAAGATACCAATGTTGAGACCATCAGACTTTAAAGGAAAATTGAACATTTTTTTTCATCCACAATCCCTGTGTGGGACAAGAGCACTCATCTTTCTCTTTTCTGTGCGTTCTAGATAGCCACCTCATGCTGGCAGTTTTTCACTATCGAGGCAGGTAATTGGGATTCACTTCTTCTACCTGTAAAGCCCTGTGAAAAAACATCCGAAACGTGCCAGCAACTCACCTTTTACATGATGTGACCTGCATATTAACCTTCAGCTGTAGTATCAATCACTATGTTCTCCATGTATCAGAATCAATATCATGGTGACTTGTTTAACCTAAAGTTGTCTGTCTAGTCCAGCTGGCCTGGGGTGTCTTCACATCTCTGTTTCACCCTCTCTTCTTGCCTACTCATCTTTTTTAAAACCTGTAGCTCATTCTCCATATTCAGGCTGAAAAAAATAAGCCTCTGGATCCTCATTTTTCCCAAAGTAGTTGGCAGCGGCAGTTCTCACGAAGTCTTCTGTGTTTAGGGATAGCAAACACAGAATGCACGCCCCATGTTGTTGTTGACAGAAGTGTGTTCATTGCTATGCGCTCTGTCAAATCAATGCACCCAGGAAATTCAGTTCCAGTAAAGCAGAAAATACCCAAAATAGTGCAAGTTCCACTTACACTATTGCAGAACACATCTCAGGTGGGATCTCCTTGTCATGCCATTTATTTTGGAAGCCATCTGGATCATCAAGTAAAAATCTTTTCTCATTGAAGAATAAATCATTTTTCCACCTATCAATGTCCCATTTTTGATGCTCCCTGGCAAAGTGTAAACGGACCTTGAATTTGTTTTTGAAACCCTTTTGCCGCAGATGTCGTCTGATGGTTATTGCGCTGCAGTCGGCACCTGTAAGGGCCTTACTTTGGGTCGAGAACTGCCATGTGTCTTGACGGACAGCGCCGGTGTAATTTTTTTGCATATGTAGTTCGACGATCCGACCACGTTCAAGAAGTGAACATTTCTTAGCTTTAGTCATCAGAAGGGCATGACCGTGTGAATGCCTGACAGAAAATGAGAATTTTGAGCAGATTTGGGCTTTTATTTTAAACTTTTGATCAGGTGATAAACAACCTATTTCAGTTTATTTATTTATATTTTTAACTATAAGTTCCAAATGTTTAAATCTCACTCTCCTTTCCTGCTTTTGCATATTGTAGCTTTACATAAAACCTCATTAAGATCCAAATGTGCAAAAGGTTTTCACATTGATATATGGAGGTCTGTGCAGAAAAACTGACTGAATAAATGTCTGTATGTCTGAATAACTGTCTAATAACCTGCTGGAGTTTACATTATAAATATGAATTGATAAAAAGGAAAACATTAAGCCGCTGTGTGCATTGATGAGCTCTCACAAGGACACGTCTCTGTGGGATGCAGAAAGACCAGAGAGACATGTTGGATTATGAAAAAGTGGCAGCTGCTATAATAGTAGGGGGTCTAAACCTCATATACACACGCAGACATTGATGACGCATTTCGCTTGGTGAGAAGAAGCCAATAATGCACACATGTGAATGTTCAACCTGTCCTTATAAGGCCAGAGTGGACAAGAGCATGCTGGGGATGCAATGTGTCCTAAACACAGCTGGGACTGCATTTTCCCCAGATGTCACTCCAATCCTCATCCTCCACCATCTGGGTCAAACTGGCACTCTGATAATAAAAGGCAAACAACATCAGACAGAGGGATGCACTCACAAAATTTTGGATACTTTCCTCCAAGCCACTCAGAACCTACAGTATTCTTCTATACTCATTGAATTTCTTAATACATAGTATAACAGGGGGCGCCCAAAAGAACTAAATGCTAAAATATACAAAAACATCATGTAAGTAAATGATAACCCTTTAAGCGTCAAAGTTGCAAAATTGCAGCTCATTTTAAAAAGCCATTTCTGCAATTATGATGCTTCATGTAGTTAATACTTTGCACCAGGAGATGGCAGACATCTGTAATTTTAATCTTAGCAACATTTGTGGTTGTAGTTTTATGCAAAGTCTCGGAGTTTATAGACATTCGACCACCGTGTAAATGCAACAGCCAGTCAGTTCACAAGCAGCGTATACTTGTGCCGATGCTTTGCCTAACCAAGTTTGGAGTGGCAGCAGGTGACGTGGTGGGTTGTCAAACCACCATGAGTGGTGACGGGGTAGTGGCAATGTCAAAAAAACACCGGAATACCCGTTAGTATCTGCAGGAGACTTCTCAGCAAAAATGCACTGCTAATAGATGGAAATGCCTGAGAATACAGTGACCTGGATGGATGATAATATTTATAGGCATAATACATAGATAGACACGTTATATCTATCCATCCATCCATCCATTTTCTTCCGCTCATCAAGGGTCGGGTCACGAGGACAGCAGCCTAAACAGGGAAGCCCAGACTTCCCTCTCTGCGGCCACTTTGTCCAGCTCCTCCCGACAGATCCCTAGGCGTTTCCAGGCCAATTGAGAGACATAGTCTTTCCAACACGTCCCAGGTCTCCTATCGGTCAGACATGCCCTGAACACCACTTTAGTTCGCGTCCGGGAGGCATCCTAACCAGATGCCAGAGCCACCTCATCTGGCTCACTGCAGAGGAGCAGTGGTTCTACTTTCAGTCTCTCCCGGATGACAGTGCTTCTCACCCTATCTCTAAGGGAGAACCCAGCCACCCTGTGGAGAAAACTCATTTTGGCCGCTTGTATCCGCGATCTTGTCCTTTCGGTCACTACCCAAAGCTCATTAACCATAGTTGAGGATAAGGACGTACATTGACCGGTAAATTGAGAGCTTTGCTTCAGCTCCCTCTTCACCGCAATGGACCAATGCAGAGTCTGCATCACTGCAGAAGACGCATCAATCCGTATGTCTCTCTTGCGTTCTATCCTTCCCTCACTCGTGAACAAGACATCAAGGTACATAAACTCCACACAGGCAGGATCTCATCCCTGACCCGGAGATGGCACTCCACTCAAATGGTGGAAGGACCATAAGGCTTTCGACTTATTGCTGGCAATGCAAACCAAACTCTGACACCGGTCATACAGAGAACGAACCGTCTGAATTAGGTGGTCCAATACCCCACATTCTCGAGCTCAGATCATGGTTGGATGGGGTGGGGGGGGGGGGGGGGGGGGGGGTTCCTCCCAATCACGCCTCTCTGGGTCTCACTGTCACAGGCCAACATGATCGTTGAAGTGCCCCCAGGAGAACAAGGAAATCCCCATAGGGAGCACTTTCCCGTACTCCCTCTAAGGAACCCAAAAAGGGTGGTTATTCCAAACTGCTGTTTGGCACATAATTGGAAACAACAGTTAGAACCTGTCCCCCCACCTGATGGCGGACAATCGGACCACGGCCTTCATCCGCCACCCAACTTGCTCTGCACCCAACCACTTTGGCCTTTCCCACGAGTGGTGAGCTCATGGGAAGGGGGGACCCATGGCTGTACCGAACGGGCTCCATGGGTGCAGGCCCGCCATCGTGCCCCACCTCCAAGCCTGGCTCCAGAGGGGGGCTCTGGTGACCCACGACCGGGCGAGGGAAAATATAGTCCATTTTTGTTACTCACCATTGGCGTCTGTTGAGCCACTGTTTGTCTGGTTCCTCTCCTATGACCTGTTTGTCATGGGTGACCCTACCAGGGACATGAGAGCCCCCGACAACTTAGCTCCTAGGATCATTGGGACACGCAAACTCCTCCACCACGATAAGGCGGTGGCTCAAAGAGGAGGTTATATCTATCCATGTAATAAAAATGATATATAATAGCGATTGAGGCAGCAGTGGTGTTCAAGATGTAAGTGATGATGATGATGATGGTTGGGTTTGCTTGAGAAGAGTATAAGACATTTTAATGAGCTGGTATCTGGGGGACAGGGATCTGACAAATTCTGAGCCTGGTGACACATTAGATGAGTAAATTTACAGTACTCCCATCACATACAAATGATTTTTGTAATTTGCAGTATACCTTTATGTCTAACCATTTTCAAGCTACAACCTTTTGAAGTACTAATGTCAAACCTGAAAAAAACTGGTGCCTAAAAGGTTAATCATTCCAAGAGATACAAAAATACCTAATGATTCCCACAGATTTAGAATCTGCCTTACAACAATAATAGGCATATAATAGGCATTGTTAATTTTTCAAATATAACATGTTAATTACAAAAGCAAATGAAAAGTCAAATCTGTGGAAGTTCTTACAAAACAAAGAGTATATATCAAACTTCTTTGTCTTATTTAATACATATGTACAGTATATGGACACCATTAGATGCATGTAGCACATCAAAGACTGCAATCAATTTTTTGCTGTGTTTGCTGGAACATTGCCACATCAATGATGGCAGTGGAATCTTTTGCCTCAGGTTGCTGATGTCTTGTATGTTTTTTGTTAGATTAACAATAGCAACATAACCCCATGGACAGAGGTACAGGGAAGTGATATCTGGTAAATGAGGTGGCCAGGGTTTTTTGGCCACCCCCTTCCAATCCATCAGTCTGGAAATTTTTGATTTTAAAATACAATGTGGTTAAAAACCTACAACTACTGAATACATTATAAACATACAAAATCCCCTTTGTAATACATGTTTGAGATTATAAAGAGACTTTGTGGACACCCTGTATAACGATTATTTAGAACCTGTACAAACCATTAGTTTAAATCCCAAATTTTGTCAGATTGTTTTTATAATTTTCTATGCAATTTTTACTTACCATTGCCAAGTGTGCCAATATAAGTTGTGCCTTTTAGTGAATTCAAGTAAGTTCAGTCTTAAGTTGAATTTGAGACTGCAGGTATTGAGGGTTGGGATAAAACCATATTTGAAGTATTCACAAAGCAGTGTCATATTTTGCACCTCTAAAATAACTAGGGCTGTCAATAATTAAATTAATGACACTTTGTCTATAGTTAACTCATAATTAATCACATTTAATCGCCAGTATTTTACACGATTTGTAAATATCCTAATATTGTTTATTTCATATTCTCTTTATTTCTTATATATATATTTTATTTTATGATATTGTACTTATATAATATATCGATCTAGCTATATAACTTATTTGAATATGTGGATATTGATATCTATGTAGATAATATAATTATTTATATTGATTTTTTTTTCATTTAGAAGTTTTTTGTATTTTTCTTCTACAATTGGTACTGTAACCAAGCAATTTCACTTGTAGTTCAATAAAGTCTGTCTAAGTCTAAAATACGTTTGTATCTATAATTAGTGGAGATGTAAATATTTTTGTGGTAAATGATTTGATAAGCAACTAAAAATTGTATGTAAAAGGATATCAATATTGGAAATATGAGCTATTCTGTTAATAAAAAATAACATACAGTTAGAAATCCCCCAGTTTGTTCATGTTTGATGCAAGCTGTGATTTGTCCCACTGTTTGACGGTCCTTGAACGCACCTTCGTTCTCACCGGCTGCAGAAGTACTATACTGTATTGTACTGTATGTAAGATCTGATGACCTTATCGAGTGCTAATGTGCACATTGTGATGCACAACTTCTCTGAAAAACAAACTTCAAGTGGATGGTGGTTTTGTAATCATTAGCTAACGCCCGTTAATCGTGCCTCAAAAAACATTTGTTAATGCATTAACTTTGACAGCACTAAAAATAACTAATTATGAGTTATATCAAGTTGCCTTTTGACCTTATTATCCCCCATTTGTCGGTACCCTCACTGGTCTGCCACTGCAGTTTGCACTTCTTGTTACATCCGTGGCATTTATTCCTACACACAAAACTCACTCTGCACGAGGTCTCCTTTCAATTTTTTGTCTGTTGCAAATCTAACTCTGCAATAGCGTGGCATATTGGTTTTTTTAAATAATAGTTTAGCTTTTATTTTTCTAGCAGTGGTAATAAATACAACAACTGCACAAGGGGCACCTCAGGCCTTTATGGTTAATTTTTTGAATGTGTGAAGTGGTGGCCTACATGTTAGAAAAACAACTTGTGACCCAAATGCCCCTAATCCCATAGGGAATTGCTGAGTAATACAGATTGTGAGTGAGAGAAGATAACATATGAAATGTATTTACCCCTTGGAGCTGTTCAATTATATTTATTATGATTTTACCTGTCCCATCTCTGTGTTTATTGTGTCTGTCTGCTTCAACTGCCAGTAATAAAAGTAAAATAAAAACACTATGAAACACTTATACACTACCGATACATTGTATAAAACACTATATACACCATATATGGGATGGGCCAAAAGTAGGGTTAGAGTTACTTCATTATCTCTTTCACCTCAACAATCATGATTTAGATATAAATTATAGAAAATAATCCTGAACCCCTAGATTCTATGCATTCACTGAACTATATATATATATACACTGCATATACTATACCCAAATACATGAAAAGTTGCTTCACAATTATAAGGCATGTTCTTGGTATCTATGGACATTTAGGGACCTCAGAGAATGTGTTCTCAGTGTCAAAAATACTGTCTGTCACTAGTCCTCAGTAAATTGGAACAAAACAAGGGAGAAGTGTGAATTTTATAACCTGGCCTGTTTCAAGACAGAGGATGAAACCATACAAACAACGATTCCATGCATACAGAAACCAAAAACAAATGAGGTATTTCCACTTCCAATGTAACTTGGCTCACAAATACATCATAACACAGAAATCATGCGACAAACAAGTTTCAAATATACTAAAAACAAGAACATTATTTGCACTCTTAAATGATTAAACTGCTTTATTTATATATATATATATTACTATCAGTGACGTGGAGAGTCACGTTGAGTCATCGCTCTCATGGTGCTTCAAGCGACCACGTCCACATCCATTGAGGCAGGCTGTGATTGGTCTGTGTCTTCACACAAGAGACATTGGTGTTTTCTCATTACATCGCCAATAATATACTTTTTATCACACATGTACTGCACATACTGACGTTTAACAGACTGCCTAATAATATTTCATTAAAGTGTGCGACATTTACTCTTTTTTATCTACCAGAAAAGCCATTGAAAGTGCACAGTGAAGTCTGGTATGTGCCGTGCCGCATCAGCATGTGGCAGTGTTGAGTTGAGCATCATCAAGTTTCAGACGTCACATGACTGATCTCCGTGCATTTGCTTACACAGCCATGCTGGCAGGACAGCAGTAATGCGTAGAAGAGGACGCGCATAAAATGAAATAAAATAAAATCAGCATGTAACATTAGCCTATTTCCCTCACGAAAAAGGACTCTGTAACAGAAACAACCTGCAGAGTATTTCTATTTCATTCCCATACCAAATGGAGGATTACATCACAAATCTAAGGACAGGCGCAGAGACTTCATTTACAAGTAAAGATAAGACCAAATGCAATTTATTTAAAGAAAAAAAAAAAAGCAGAGATCAGCAGAGGGGGAAAAAATGAATTTGGCTTTTTATTAAATATTATTTTGTTTTTCTTGCTATCAAATTGTTGAAGTGTGCAATTGATTGAAGCGTCTAAAAGATTTAAAAACACCTCATTGTTTTAATTAGGGTCAAAATGAAAGTATAGTCTTATCTTCTATTTTGTAGCGCCTCACCAATTATGAACATTACTGACTACTATATACTATAGTAGACTACTATATACTACAGTATATGCTATACACTACTATTTATATATATATTACATACTGTATATAGTATATCTATAGTAATATTGTTTTTTCATGCTGGTGGCATGTCAAGCTTATCTGCTTGAGTTATTAGAAAGGTGTTTCGTATTACAAAGGTCAATATTTGAAACTAATTGGTGTTTTCAAAGATCCAAACGTAATCTGACATGTATCAGGATATATAATCAATGTTGAAGGAAATTAATGATTACATTTGTGATAGGGGAAGGAGAATCTGTGATGGAGCACATTTCCTTAATAGAGGCGTGTGTGCGTGTGTGTGTGCACATATCGATGCACTTGTCCCAGGTTGTGTGAATGTATGCATCCAGCAAAGTGTGTGTTTGTGAATATGCCATAGCCCCTCCCATTAATTAGAGTAGGACATATCCACATGTGACATTTACCTCTGACCTCTGCTCCACGGCAAGCACAATTACTGAAAGGCCAGGCTTCTTAAAGAATGTCCATCATGTCCTCTGACGTCTCTCCTCTCTCCTGTTTGACTTCTTTTTCTCTCCTACCTACCAGCCTTTGCTGTAAAGCAGAAGTAAAGTAAAACTAAAAATTAAAAAATAAATGTAAACAGTAGCATACAGGGCGTGTTGACACAAGAATGCAGATTTGTTCCTTTGCATTTCTGAACATTTCCACATACAGTGAACTATGTTTTCCCCGATTCATGCTTTGACTTAACTGGAGAAGCGTTATCAAGTTCATTATTTTGAGCAGCACATACCTTCACTCATGAATGAAAGAGGCACTCGCCCTTCATTTTAGAATGATTCTGATCATCCATCCATTCACGAGTGAGATTGGCCGATACCGATGAGATAAATTAAATGTACATTTTTTAATGTGTATGTGATAAGAGCTATTAACACAGGTAACTGTTAAAAAATTAAAAGACAAGTCCAGAATCCCTGGCCGCACCTTTGCTATCATTGGCCGCACCCCATAAAAATCCCCCTAATTCAGAGAAAAACCTATTTTATGTACTTTTTCAAGAGAACATATACTGTATCACTCATGGAACCTTCAGCAGATGAGATGCCTTCTTTAAGGAGACCTTCAATGTGAAGTACATTGTCTTTAGTAGGACTTCCAGGCAGCACAAAAAAGAAATCCAAGTGAGAGAGCAGCCAACATCTTCCACAGCAGAGGAAACACTGGTCATCTAGTCCAATGGGTTCAATTATTAATAATTATAAAGCTGTAGATATTTACCAACTGCCTGAAATGCCTGGTGCACATGAGCGTGAGCAACAAAAAAGAAGAATAAGACAGAAATAGTGACCAAATAGGAGTCCTGATTGGGTGCAACCAGCTTCCCGTTACTTCATTTCTCTCTCAATCTCTTCTGCAAACCATACCCATATCTGTCTGCAGGTAATAGACCCCAATTGCAGAGAGGGAGAGAATATTACACCAAGCCCTTTCTCTTGGCCAGGACATGGGAAGTAGAGAGACACAGCTTCAAACAATGTTTCCAAAGATGAGATCAGGGCTGGCAGAGAACAGTGGGTCCGGGGAAGGAGACACAGTTGCAAAGAGGAAGGTCAAGGTAGATGAAGAGTAGTGAAAGAAGATGCAATAAGAAGAAAATAAGATAAGAAGATAATATGTACATGAAGTATAGATGTCACTGTTGACCTTCATGAAAATGTGTGTTGTGGCTCTTGCAGAATCTTGAAAACATCCGTCCATCCATTTTCTATACCGCTTACATACCAGAAACAACACGGATGCCCTCAAAACTTTGTTGGTTGGAGCTATTGTGCAAGCGCTTTTTGCTTGTTTTTGCAAGCCCAAATACTGCTTCATGTTGAAAAGCATCGGCCAAGAAGCACTTTGAGGTTGGCCTGTCACCATGTTTTATGTTTTGCAGAAGTGATGGAATGACAGAGGATGATTCTGATTGGATGGAATTTTAGTAACGATTGCCGCCTACAGGTTTGGCATGCTTATGACTGTGGTTCCCAATGCATTTATGTGGTTACCTGAGTATGCATTTTTATTAAATACAAGGTTGTGTGGACACAACGGTGCGGGATAAATTTGCGGTTTTACAAATACCCTGCTACGTGTGGACAAGCTCTTAGGCTAAATTTCTTCAGCTTAAAATAGGCTAAAAAAGTGCTTTTGTTTCACTGTTAAACTAATTCGGAGATGGCGTCCCACAGGGAAAAGCAGAAAAAAAATGGAAAAAAACGAGAATTCCCTGACGGTATCCATTTATAGGCGAGATAAATTTGCAGCTGAGGGACTACGCCCTAATATGCTGACTTTTAAAATATATTATATATTTATAATAATACAAATAAAATTCAATATGAAATATTAATTGGGCCAATGTTGGCAGATGTACAGGGTGGGCCAAAAGTATGGTTACAGTTAACACTTAGACATTTATTAAACATCCATCCATACATTTTCTGTACCGCTTATACTCATTAGGGCCGCGGGTATGCTGGAGCCTATCCCAGCTGACTTTGGGCGGGAGGCGGGGTACACCCTGGACTGGTGGCCAGTCAATCGCAGGGCAGACAAACAAACATTCACACTCTGATGGACAATTTAGAGTCACCAATTAACCTAACATGCATGTTTTTGGAATGTGGGAGGAAACCGGAATACCCGGAGAATACCCACACACGCACGGGGAGAACATGCAAACTCCACACAGAGATGCCCAACGGAGATTCGAACCCTGAACCCTGACTGTGAGGAGAACATGCTACCCACTCAGCCATCGTCCGGAATCTTGAAAACAGAATTCATAAAATTGTGGATTGAGGAATTCATTTATGTTTCTCTTTGTTGTTTGAGCCACAACAAAACTTTTCTCTCAGCTCCAGACTCCAAATAGTAAGAGTTGAGTCTTCTCTATGGACTATAAAGTAGTGGTACAAAGTGTGGCCTGGTTTTTTTTTTTATGCAAAACAAAAATCGAAAGTTTAAAATTTATTTTTGGCGTTTTATTAGTCCACCAATATATAGACCATATAATACAGGTAGATGATCCACTGTTGCCACAGCAACAACTTTATTACAAGCTTGTATTTAATGGTTATTTTTTTACACATTATAGCGACAGGTGGCATCATTTCAATACGCCACTTTCATTCACCAGCTTATATTACCGCTTTGAAATGTTTGGGATTTTGTTGGATATCTAAAAAGCACCATCAGCATTAATCATAAAGCATAAATTCATTGCAAGTCAGAATCCCCTGTGCAGGCCGGTGTCATTTGGCAGGAACTAGATGCAGTCAGGCGCAACATGAAAGAGGTCTGATATATTATTAGCTGGAGGAATATAAAATCAGCAAGTGAAGTCAAGGCAAGCTTTAGTAATGATCAATCACCTGAGCCCCTCTCATCCATTTTAATAGCAAGCAACAGATGAAAAGAGTGGAAAAAGGTTGTTGCTTTTGAGAGAAAGGAGGACTTCCCAGCAAAACACTCAAGTTCAAACATTCCCAGCATCCAAACAGTGTGATAAATCAAACAACCAGTGAAGTTATGTAACTACAAACGGGCTCGTGTTAATATAATCAAATACAAAAATACAAAAAAATACACTTTCAAATAATATCAATACTTACTAAGGCATTGGAAGCAACCTTGATGGATCTGTTCTCTGTAGGTTAAATAAAACACTTTAAATCAGTGTTTCTCAACTGGTGGGTCACGACCCAAAAGTGGGTTGTGGACATTTTTTTTGCAGTCTACTGCCATTACCTATGAATTTTATTTCATTGGTGTCTTTTTGCTTTAAATGATGCCAAAATATAAAGTGTGCATACAGGGAGCGGAGGGAGTGTTACCTATTTGCATGCAAATTACAAATCACCAATATCTGGAGCTGCTAATAAAGCGCACATTTTAAAAAGATAAATCTCTGTTTACTATCAACTCCTGTAGCCAAAGAAGTGGGGTACGGCCGCTGTACGGGAGTCCTCTGGAGCACTTGGGAGTGGGCTCGGCATACAGTACCTGGAGGAGGGGGAGTAAATTACACGGATCGTTTAGGCACGAGACGGGAAACCCCAATAAATTTGGTGGAAAAGACGCAGTCTGCAAAATCTAGAAAGCTTTCTCTGCGGGTTATAATGAGTAGCTGCTCTATAGAAGTCACTTTCTTCCATCCAACCATTTTCTTCATTACTTTATTTAAGTAATGTAACTTGTTAAGCATGACCGAAATAAACAAAAAGATTTCCATATTTCCTCAAAAAATTAAACAATGAAACGACTAAAACCGAACACCGTAGTCCTTTGTTTATTGATGTTAATTGGTTCCAGACCCGACCACGATAAGAACATTTACATATTGTATATTTTCATAGATAGAGCATATAAAACTGTTTATGACTCTCCACATGTGGTTTTTAAACATCCTTAGTGTCATATAGGCATGCAATAACACCCTTCCGGTCACCTTTACACTCAGGGACTGCAGGGACACAGGAGATGGCCCCTGCTTGCATAGCAAGCTATTGAGCTAGTTAGCTAGCTTCTTCAATTCTAAACTTCTAAACTTAAGTGTTTTAAAAGGAGTGGGGAAAAGGACAAAGTAAGATGCAGAAACCTTACCACTTCCACACGAAATGGGAGGAGAACTATGTCGTGTCGGACATGCCGCGGCTGACTACATGTTTTGTGAAAGTAATCTAATCCAATGTCATGTAATATTACTGATGCTCGCTAGCCAGAAAACAATCATTTATTAATTATTTTTTTTTAAACTGCAATAGAGTGATATGAACAGACTAATTGACATACTTGTTTGACTGCCCATAAATAATTTAATAATTCAACCAAATAGGCACATCCAAAAATTACTTTTGGGTGCCCCCGGTTACATCCAGCATTTTAGCGAGGGCAAAGCCTTCACACAATCTAGGTGGTAAAGTGGGAGATACATTTTTGAATCAAGCTGACAATGCAATGAGCCACACTAGGGGCAGCAAAAGCTTGGCGATTAAAAATGCCACAATGAAATATGGACCCGCACATGAAAACATAAGTCAACTTTTAATAAAAGCAGGATGCTCCAAAGAAGAGGGTTGCAAAATCATCCTCCCGTTGGGTACTTTGCTCTCCTCTTAGGAAACCTCACGAGAAAGGAGGATGACAGGTTCTACCAACAGACTGGACAAACAAAAAGATGAGCGGTACATGCATATGTAAGTGTGCACAACGAGGTAACCTCATTTGCTTTGGTTTACCCCTGCGCTGTAGGGTCTCTTGTTTTAATGGAGTTGTCCATTAGTTTTTCAGTCCAACATAATTGGCTAAGTGATAAAGAATACTGGTGGTATCCTTTTTTTTGTTGCAGAGTTTGTCCTTTTCTCGCTCACACATTGTACTCTGTCCTGTCTTAATTCACTCTTAAAGCACACAGTTCATCTCTGCCTCCTGTCGTCAGTGTGTTATAGATTAGTCTTGAAAAATGTTGTTTCTTACATTTGAGGCAACGGATCACACTTAATTTCCAAAATAAGAGATTTTGTCTCTTAACCTCAGTAGGTGCAGCATGTAAAATTCTTAGCAAATATTTGGCACTTGCTTTTATTGGCACTCCTAATGGGGAGTTAATTTTAAGTAACATACACAAAAGGACGGGATGGTTTGGAATTAATTGGCTGTGATGTAATAGGATTTGGGTCATTATGATAGAAAAGCTTGCGCTGCAAATTAGCATAGCCAATGTACTGCTCTTAAAGATGATTTCCGAACAAATTGCTTCGTATTCATGAATGAAGTTATTGTCCAGGATGTGCTCTTGTATGCACAACCTTGTTGGACTGGAACAAACGTTGTAGCATAATAACCATCATCTGCTAGAATTCCAGGTCTCATACAAGGCAACATACTTTTGTTTATGTCTGTGCTAAAAAAAATGTTTGTAGTACTTCATGTACTGGCATATGTATAAAACTGATTTTGGTATGAATTTTCCCTCTGCAGTGTCCCACAATTTGCTGTTCAACGCGAGTCATGCTTGAAAAGCGTGTTGACCAGTTTGCAGCAAGCACACCCGGCACGCAATTTGTGAAAATAGCTCCCATTGGCACAAAATACCACGCATCTTATTTACAACAAAGTCAAGTACTGTTTACATCTGGTGTACAACATCGTATGCAGATTGTTCTCACATGGGTATGCATTGTCACCACCACTTGCCATTGTGGCATTATTATGTCCGGCGTGACACCACCCTATAATAGCAAGCATCATTTCTAGCTTCATGAATGCTTTTTGCAATTTCGTCCCACTCGCAGCCTGGTGTAAGTACGCCGCCTCCCCTCCTACCGGCGCAAGTGGCAAAGAGGGAGGAGAGAAGGCGTGACTGGGTATAACACAGCCAGGTCAAATCTTCCCCAATAAATGAGGTTCACTCCTTACCTTTAAATGCGCCGCTGGCAAAGTGAATCGCACGTTTCATTGAATATGGATAAAGACAGCGGAAGACAGCCAAACTTCTCCCGGACGGAAAATGATGTTTTTGTCCGGGAGGTCCAAGCTCGCGGTGGCCAAATATATGGTCACGCGAGCAGACCTCCACGGGCTGATGATGCAAAAGTGGCCTTAGAGGAGATTACAAGTATCGTAAATCAGCCTTGCCCTGATGTACTGAGAATTGTTGCCCAGTGAAAAAAACGGGTCAATGATGTCAGAAGAAGAGCAAAACAAAAACTATCCGAGCACCGGAGGCACACGGTGACCACCGGTAAGGTGAGCATTTTTCCCCACTAACAAAGACACTCGTATTTAGTAACCTATATTTGTAATATGAATATGTAATATAATATGTATATGTAATATGAATAAACAAAAACTTGTCACGGTATGGTCTTCTGGGCATGGTGTTGACGACCCCTACGATGCAGAGAGCTGGACGCTAGGTAGGTGAGGTCCTGCAGCGAGGTGCGGCGATCTGCAGCGTCTGGGCTGCCGAAGCCGGCGAAAGCTGCCGAGGATGGGGAGTAGATGGAGTCCCCTTGTCCTCCACTATCCAGCAGGACACACAGCCCCCCCCCACCAGAACGCGGATCCCAGACGCCGTCCTCGACCCCCACAGGAACCAGGGAAGGGTGGAGGGAGGCCTGGAGGAGGGCATGCGACCCACCGCGACGACGTCCCAGAGTCGGCACCGCCGGGTCTTTTTGTCGCCTTCAGTGTTAGAGGAGTCCGAAATTCGCTCTTCGCGAGGTCGAATTCTGGTCGGCTCATTCTTTCACGGAGAGCTGGACGCCAGGCAGGTAAGGTGAATGATCTTTTAATGAGGAATCGTGCTCCAGAGCAGCGGCAGCGAAAAACAGAAGTGACAGTAACGCAAACAGTAGAGAAAGTAACAATGAGCCGACGCTGACTGGCGCGCACACCTGAACCTAAATACTGCGGAACTAAACAAAAACCAGGTGCGCGTAATTACAAAAGGTGACAAAACAGACAAGGAAAATACCACACAGGCATAGAAACTCGAAACAAAACCATGCTGTCACGCATACCAAACACAGATCGTGACAAAACTATGCATAATGGGGATGAAATCCGAAGCAACTGTGCGTAGAAGACGCATCGCCAAGCTTGTGTTTGCATGTGAGATGAACTTTTACTTATTAATTCATTATGATCATTTTTGCAGTTGTCGTTCCACAATCAAAGATGTCAATGCGTTTGATTAACCTTTTCTTTACAATTAACCACTTCCATATCAGATCCACTGGCCACCAATGAGGAGGAGTTGGAGGAAGGGGGAGGGGGGGTGATTCGGGGACAGAGGAGGTGGTGGAGACGGGACAGTCAATATACAGTAGATCAAAATGGTCTGATTCAGATAGTTACTTTAGTTGAAATTAAATTAGAGCCCATAATGTCAAACTCTTCATGGCCATCATATTTTTTCCCCATAAAGGATTTGCCTTTTTTGTAGGATATCTGATATGCCTAATATACTGTATATAAATAATTGTTACAGACATAGGGTGAATAAGATGTTTTCTGAATAAAATTACCTCACATAGCTTTGAAAAACAAACATTTAAAAATCAAAGACATTTTAATAATTTTGTGACCAAAACGCTGTGAATTTACGGTGACACGAATGCTGAGTACGAATACACGGGGATCCAATGTAATCCCTTCAGAGACAGGTTGTCAGTATCAACGGAAGGTTTCCATACAAACCACCCTGTTAGGGTAGGCTTTAATCCGTTAAAGTTAAAGGTTTCTTCTCTCTCTCTCAGCTTGGTCAGATGTCGACACTGTGCTCAAACCTTACTGTGACCACCTTGAAGCAGAGTCCTCTGAAAGAATACTGCAGTGACCCAGATGTGATTAAAAAAAGTGATCCCGTCTGGCGCTTATCCATCAAACAAAACAAGAAATGCTCGTAACAAAACAACTCTAGCGTGTTTGAAGTTAGAATGCTGCAACATTTTTGTTAGTGGTAGTATCATGACCAGTTGATAAGCACATACTATAAATGCATTGTCCACTACAGCCTTCCTTGAATACGACAAATTGCAACAAAGAATAATCCCAGCTATAGCTGTGTTCTTATTTTATCGCGTGCTTTTTACTAAATAAAGCCCCGTCTGTTTCAGTTCTGCCTTTAACGTGCCTCTGTCTTTTTATAAGCTTTTATTGTCTGGTTTGAAGAGGAAATGTGACATCCGGTGCTCCCAGAATTAGTTTTGCGGCTTTACGAGAGCGACGTACCCCGACTTCTGTATTAAACCAGCTGAAAGGAATGGAAAATCATATCGGTGCCGTGCAGCAAAGTGGGTTATTTGATGGTAAAAAGAGAGACTGAAAAGGAACAAGATCCAGACTCTTTGCTCATACAGGGTAGAGATAATTATACTATTTCAAAAGGAAAGAAAGAACCAGCAAAGGAGAAGAGAAGCGCATCGGTGGGACTGATCGGGTCAGTTCCATCTTATAGCTCGTAGTGGACGTGTACAGTGGGGATTTGCTCTAATAATACAAATAATAATGGGTTCAAGCAGTGGAAAGGCACAATGTGCAGCTGCAGAAGTAGTCCTGCACACCGACAGTCAAGACTTAAAAATCCAGCACTGTCTTCTCCAAAAAAAAGACAAAGAAGAAATATAGGTAGAAAAGAAGTAAGGTCCTTCATGCTGTCTCCGATGAGTGCACTTGTGGAGCGCATTACCATGCCTCGAAGCTTGGATTCTAAGGTGGCTAGACAGACTCCACAGCAACAGCAAAACATAATTAAGACCCAGTTGAATAGACAAGAGCAAGGCTTCATCAAATGCAAGCGCAAAGGTAAGAGTCAGCCAATAGGAAGTGAAACAGAGAAGGTCAGTTTGGTGCAATGCAGCAGTTCATTGGAGGAATGTCAGAATAATTCAAGATGCAAACAAACACTTTCAAAACATGAGTGGCAGATTACAGAATGGATCAGGAAGAAAAACTAATACATATTTAACGTATTTAGTTTTATATTCACAAATCAATAAAATTCATATTTTAGATGCAATTGTTTTATTTATTAGTCCATGTCCAAAATCAAGGGTAATAATTACTACAAAAATGCTATACTGTTCAGCAAAAGGATGGTGCACTGAGTGTGCTGCATCATGGCCAGTTTACTGATTCAGTTATTGTAGGTGGAGTGTAATATCCGATGTGACCCGGAGGTTTGTCATATTGCGGGCTGCAAAATTACTGAAATGTTTATGAGCTGATGCTCTCGACCCTCAGGTCATGTGCAAGGAAATAATGACAAATAAATCACAATCAACACTTTCTGCTGCTTTCCGCTACTTTCTAAAAAAAAACAAGGCATCTACGTGAGTAAAATTCCATCCGAATGTGGAGATGATTATTATTTATAAAGATGAAACAATACTGGCTTTTATCTGTCAAGCACCAAAATAACCCGTTATCATGCACGGAACTAATCCACTCGAGTTTTTGAATCATCTCTCAGTGTGTTATTTAATGACTTTAACATCTTGTTTAGGTTTTTGTTTTTAAAATTCATGTCTAAATAACAAATTAAATAAAGGGAATTTGCATATTACATGCAAAAAATATTCCAACTGATCATCATTAACTTTCTCTCAACACTAATAGCTCTCTAGGCTCAAGAATCATTTTACGGATTTAACAGCTGCACAGATTAACAGACATTCGCTTTTTTTTTTTTTTTGCTCTGAGATGAGTCATCGAATCGCGTTCTCTATGAAATGTAATTCAAGGTACATCAGTAAGTAGAACATTCCTGCTCACAGGAACTGGAATAGGATAGAGAAGCGGTACTGAGATTGCTGTGTGTAGATGACTTGCTGTATGCCAAATGGTAAAATGTAATAGAATTTATCTGAAGTGACAAATGAACTGCAAAACTGTGTGGCAACAGAGGTGGAATAAATATTACTGGCAAAAAAAAAAGAGGCCAAACACTCCCTGTTTGAATAACATCACATAGCAAAGTCATTTTCATTTATTCCTTACTTAATTTCTTATTTATACATTTAATATTTTTTAAGCGATAATAGAGCCCTGAAGACATAAAATAACTCTTCTATTGTCGCTTTTACATTTGTATTACCCGACATACACTGCCTGGCCAACAAAAAAAAAAGTCGCCACCAAAAAAAGGTCATACACTTTAATATTTCGTTAGACCGCCTTTAGCGTTGATTATGGCATACATTGGCTGTGGCATTGTTTCGATACGCTTCTGCAATGTCTCAAGATTGCATTCATTTTGCACCAAGATCTTGCATTGGCGACCAATGCAAGATCTCCTGTGCAATGCCTTTTCAATGGGTTAAGGTGTGGACTCTGTGGTGCGGTGTGAAAATGATGTCACATGGTCCCTGAACCACTCTTTTACAATTTGAGCCCGATGAATCCTGGCTTTGTCATCTTGGAATATGCCCGTGCCATCAGGGAAGAAATAATCCATTGATAGAATAGGTATATTCAGGTAGTCAGCTGACTTCGATCTTTGAGCACATAGTGTTTCTATACCTAGACCTGAGCAACTGCAGCAACTATTTGCTTAGTTAAATCCAGGTTGCAACTTTTTTTTAACTTTTTCAACTTTTTTTTAATAATAATAGAAAATAAAATGTCTTAGAGATAAATAAGACAATACATAGACTAATGTTAGCATTGACAGGATACTTGGTGTCTATTGCATCATCAATGTAATGTTCCTGACACTCCAGTGTAGTACAATACTACTTTAATAGCGCAGTGAACATTCACACAGGAGCTGCTGTCAGCCACAACTCACACCACTCACTGGCACCCTGCACACTGATAACAATGCTAACACTCGGCAACAGTGCAGTCAAAAATAACAAATCTATTTCATCAATTGTGTTATTTTTTTGTTTATTGTTTTGTGTAATTAACACATGCACATGATTGCAAGCCATGCTTCTCCGTTATGATGACAGCTGGCTCCCCACAGAGTCATACAAAGCCTGATGCTTTTTTATAACTTTACTCTCACATCAACTGAAGTGCAATTCCACCACCATCTATATACAGTATCTCCAACGCCAAAGAAACACATCTCTAGTCTATTTTAACAACACTTCCTCACTGTCACTAGACAGACCGTTTTTATTATGAGTGTATGTATGGTCAGAAATGCAAAAAAACCATTAAGTGGATATTCTTCACTCACTTTGTAACTCTTAATGTGGAAGTGCAATTTACTGCATTTAAGTATGCTCGGAAAGTCCAGAAAATTCACTCAAAACATTTCAATTCAACTTTATAGTTATGTTTGGCTTTTAAAAAAAAACAGTGTTAAGTAAATCTGGGCCATTTCTTAACTTGATTTAAATTTTCTGTGCTGTGGTGCATCCCAAATCCTGACTGAAAGACCGCAAGTACAGGACTGTTTCAAAGGAAGTGGTTTAATTAATTAGCAATGTCTTTCTCCAGGATCTTGGGAAAAAAATGGAAGTTTGTATATTAGTCTGTAGTTATACACACACACACACACACACATACGTATATATACGCATATAGATATATATAGATATATACGCATATATATATATATATATATATATATATACATACACAAATACATACACATACATATATATACACACATATATATATACACATATACATGAACATACATATATAAATACATACATATACATGCATACATATATATACATACATACATACATATACATATATACTGTGTACACACACACACACACACATATATATATACACATACACTTATATATACATATATATATATTTATATATATATTTATACATTTGTACATATACATACATACATACATACATACATGTATACATACATACAAACATACTGTACATACATATATACACACATATACATACACATACATATATATTCTGAACTAGCTTCTACAATCTCCTCCTCAAACTCCTCAACTTGCAAGTTAGATCCTATCCCAACTAATCTGTTTAAAGATACTACACCACTAGTCAACACAGCTCTTCTCAATTTAATTAATACTGTATGTCACAAGTGACAGGCTACGTACCACAATCATTCAAAATGATTGTAATCAATCCTAACCCTGATCCACACGTCCTAACTACAGACTAATATGCAACCTTCCATTTTTTTCCCAAGATTCTATGCAAATGTGAGTGTAATAAGATTATTTAAACAGTAGCCCACCACAAAAGTTCCTGTCATCGCTGTCTTCCTCCTCCTACGCCCTAAAACCACTAAGTAGTCTTCTTTGGTAGCGAACCAAACCGCCCCACAAATCCCTCGCCATGTCCTAACTACAGACTAATATGCAACCTTCCATTTTTTTCCCAAGATCCTATGCAAATGTGAGTGTAATAAGGTTATTTAAACAGTAGCCCACCACAAAAGTTGCTGTCATTGCTGTCTGCCTCCTCCTACGGCCCTAAAACCTCAGTAGGGAACCAAACAGCAAATCCCTCGCCACACACTCCGCTAGTCTCTTTCACCCTTTCATTATTGCTCCTAGCACCACCCCGAGGCAAATCAGGCCCTGAGCCACCACACAGCAGTCCGGTCCCCACAAATCCCGCAGGTGATAGTAGGCCTCCCGCCACCACTCCATGCTGCCAGCATCCACTGAGCAAAAGCCCCAGATTGATCACATTAGACCAGAAAACCTCTTCGCCATGTTGAGGGCGCACACACAATGTGCAAAATGACTGCCCCAAAATGTCACCAGACTAAAATGTTACCACAAATTAAAAGGAGCCATAGAAAAAAAAAAGAAAGGAAATTACGGTAAGTAAAATGCGCACACTTTTGCATTATGCCTTTTCATTTTCTACCACTTATCCTGTTCCATTTTAGATTTTTTTACTGAATAAAAACTAGGCTGGTCTTTGAAAATGATGTTTGGGGTGGTCGGCATCCGGTGCTGATTGTTCTAAGACTGCAGCTCAGCTCAGCTTCCCCTGCAGTAAAACTGATTCAATATGTACTGCGTGTGTACTTTTCTACTACTACTAATATGTGCTAGAATAAATTCATCTTTTGTTCCGAATCAGCCACTTATCACCGGTAACTGACACGACTTACTTCTCATTCATCCCCGCACTGCGGGCATCGCGATTACATGAGCGCATAATCACCAAGACTACCTCCTAAATACTGTGCTGTGCAGTACGTCTGTGTGATGCAGCTGGTCAATTTAAATCATACCTACCTGGATGGTATGCTATGAGCTGGCACCCACGCATCCTGACTGTGTGGTTATGAAATTGATGTGACGTGAAGGCTAGTGAAGTGCACTGAAGCAGCAGAAGTAGTTGTCTAGTGTCAGTCCCCGCATGAATCGACAGCAATGCCATATTTTGAAAATCCCCTGCACGTAGATGGGAGACTTCATTGAATAATGATTTTAATGTCACTTTTATAACAACTTAGATATCTGTTTCAGGTTTTGATGAAGATGTTGGATGCGTTTTTCAGTTGAGTTTCTGTTGTTCTTAACTCCTTCAGATCCGGAGCTCTCATACGTTCTGTGCAAACAAGGTGACACCGGGGTGCACTTTTACAGATCTAGTAATAATTGTCAAAACAATTTATCCTTTATGCCCTGCGATTGACGAGAGACCAGTCCAGGGTGTACCCCGCCTCTCGCCCAAAGTCTGCTGGGATAGGCTCCAGCATCCCCGTGATCCTAATGAGGATAAGCGTTATAGAAAATGAATGAATGAATTAATTTATCCTTTAGCCACACGTTGGTCGAGTGATTAGCATGTTGGCCACACAGATCTGGAAGACCCGGGTTAGAATCGCCTTTAGGCATCTCTGTGTGGAGTTTGCATGTTCTCCCTGTGCATGCTGGGTGGGTTTTCCCCAGGTACTCCGGTTTCTTCCCACATTCCAAAAAACATGCATGTTAGGTTAATTGGCAACTCTATTATGAAAGTGAATGGTTGCTTGTCTGCCCTGCTGGTGACCAGTCCAGGGTGTACGATACTTCATTATTCTCCAAGAGAAATTTAGGTCAAGCAGCTCTCTAAGAGTTATATTATATTTCTTTCAGGTGGGCACAATATTTACACTTTGTACGACGACTGTTTTCGAGGGGGGTGGAACGAGTTACGCCTTTTATATGGTAAATCTCATAATATGAAAACTCCAAGACCCAAAAGCCCCTCTAGAACAAATAAATTTGTTATCTTGAGGTTCAACTGAACTTTAAGTGCATTCCGCTGTTTAAAAATTCCACACAATTCAAGTAGAAATGGACAAATGATACACAATTCTCCGGCCCTGTTACTACCGTAGGTCAGCACTGGTGCCGTTAAAGAGTTTTGCTACCCATTTCTTGAGCAAATTGAAGACAATTTTTGCAAACTACTGCAGAGAATGTGCAAAAAAAAATACGATTTACAATGCTGGTGGAATAATTGTGAGTGCATATATTTTTGTATTTTGCATGTGTTCAGACAGCACGAGTTAAAGTGACGGTGGCTTGTTCTCTGTATTGAATTATTTATTGAACAGCTGGATTTATTAGTTTTGCTGGGGACCCATTAGCATTAATTGAATTCAGACCAGACACCTTTAGAGGTCAGGACAAAATGATTGAATCAATACAGATTGCTGTGCATTTGGCCTTTTTCACACACCTACAGTAGCAAAATTCACCATTGCTCCTTACAACATTTTTTCAAAGATTATGATGCATTATTGCAATGACCTTTGGAGAAAAAACGCAATTATGCCGTACGTTTCGTCCTTTCACTTGCTCTGGACGATATGTACACACACACTCGTGCATTTGTGGGCCCGTGCCGACTCATATGGTGCTGTTTTAGAACCATTTTTATGAGCTTCATCAGACAGAGGGAGGTCACTGTAAAGGTTGCTGAGGTTCAAGCTTATGGCCTCATTAAATGTTTTATGAGAAAGGCTGAGCAGTCATGCATATCACCTTCCCAATCCTTTCAATAAGACAGACCAGAGCAATTTATCCTACTAAAGAAGAGTTAGAACCTCAGTCCCTGGATACCTCCTTGTTAAGTATCATCACACAATACTGTCAAAGTATTTGATTTATTTTGTAGGATTTGATCATTTTGATTAATGCAATTTAATGTTAATGAGTGCAACTATTTTTATATAGAATCATAACTGTGCCACAGTTAAATTGTTAAATGTATTCATCATTATAATGGTAATATGAACACAGTCGTCCTTTGTTTATTGCCGTCATTTTGTTCCAGCCCCAACAGCAATAAATCAAGTAGGAGTCAATATTAATAAACAAAACTAGAGCATACAAAACCTGTTTATGACGTTGTAAATACGGGTTTTAACATTATTAGAAGCCTATAGACATGAAATAACACCCTACAGTCACTTTTATAATCCTCTTAATCTTTGTTTAGGGATATAACAGACCACTACCGCTATCATAGCGAACTACTGATCTTACTAGGTCCTCTCCAATTTACGTATTATAATCTTAAGTGTTTCAAACAGCGTGGGAAAGAAGGAATGAGAAGCCAAACCTTACCACTTCTACACGGAATGAGAAGAGAATCGATTTTCCCCCTCGATCTCAGCCATGGCATGTCGGCTTGGCTCTGTTGGCTCAGTAACCAGTCTCCATGCAGTGTGAAAGCTAATATGATCCAAAGTCAGGGCTCGTAACATTAGTGATGCGTAGTGACCAAAATACTACATCTAATTTGTTTAATAGGCCATAGTCAACAAGGACACGATCAGTTATTTTATTTTTCTTTTTTACGCGAGAGAGTGGGATATTTGAGCCACAATACAGCAAGTGACAACTGTACATACTCAAAGTACCTCAGAACATTGACTCCCCCGATACTTGCATCATTTGTGATAGCACTTTGGATGGCATATCTACTTCGTTTTCCAGTGTGGTTAGGCAAGGTTGAGGTTGTTGGCACATCGGAATGCACAGACCCACCTTGGCGTTCCATGTAAGAACATTTAATTAGCCTGAGTAGACCTGCCATAGCTGTTAGAAGAGGGAACCCACAGAACGGTGTAAGATATAGTACAATCAATGAAGAAAATTAAGTGAAGCACTTAAATTATGAAGCGCCACGTGAAACAGCTCTACACAGATGTAGTCTTTCTCTTGTAAGAACCAAATGAAAACTTCATCTCTCGCCCTGAGTCCCAGGCTCGTTAAAACACACCACGACTCATGTCATGTGGGGACCTGGAAGAAACATGTTTCCCATGTAACCCATTCTGGTTCTCGACCATTAAAAATATTAAGCCAGGAGCAGTCAGGGGATAAAGGTAAGCGGAAAGGACTGAAGAGTTGGCCAGAATAAAGAGGCAGATGAGTAGGCTGCACATTTTAGGGCCTCACTTCAGCTCTCAACCTCCGTCGATCCTCCCTTTCTTCTTCTCATTGACTGCCATGGGGGCTAATGTGCCATGAAATATGCACTGAAAGCCAAGCTCAGGTGCTGTCATAAAAAGAACAGGAGACTGTCTGCTTTGCGTGTACACACATTTTCCACGATAGTGTGATGCAAAAAATGCTGATACGATGCTTAGAGAAGCATTCCTCTCATTTTATGCCAGCACATATGAATCAGGTATTTTTATTAGGTTAGTGGAGTAGATCTATTTTGTAAGTTCCACAATGTGGGAATTTACTTAATTTGGTTGTGACAAAACCAAATTTAAACGCACTCAGCAGTTGCCCACCACAATCAGACTTTCAAAACTGAAAATATCAATCCCGGTATGATATGTGTCCAATCTATCTCAGGGTTATTTATTATCCCAGTTTTAAGGGTCTTCCGAATGCAAATTGGAATCCGGGTCGCCAGATTGTGAGGCTAATGTGATAAATACGAGACCACCGTGTGGCTTGATTTGAAAGCAGTAAGCCAACACAGTAACGGAAAGGATAATCAACACAGATGCCCATCTAAATCGTGGTCAAAGCAAATGGAATACGCGTTGCACACACAGACTATTCGGGTATCCAAATCACATACATGCACATGGACAAACGACAGTAAGTTTGCATCTACAACCCACAAGGCATGCTGGGTAACTTACACAACTCTTCCCTGCAAGCTGCACAGAAAAGTTACCTTTGGGCATTTACCAGTAAATCTTTTTGAATTGCACTTTTGGTTTATCTGAAGAAGTGAATCAGAAAAGCTGGACTTGATTTTCTAAGTCCAAATCTAGTTGCTCTGATGGAACTCCGCAATAACCCTTCTGTATTGTTCTTGAAATGTTAATTAGGTAATTCATCATTTTGTGCGCGCAAATTCAAAGTGTACTGTTTTTTCAGTAAATGTAACATATTCCAGAAATTTGAGTTGCAAGATTTCTACAATTTGGGTGGGTCACCAAAATTGGAGAATTCATGCAAACTTCGCAAATATTTTTTAATAATTTAAATTACTTGCTTCATAATTTTTAATGTAAAGGGACTGCAAGTTGCAAGATGCTTGTAATGTTTTCACCACTTGATTTTGGCATGCACTTCGCCATTTTCCCAACCCACAATTCACCATCCTCCGTCTTCCTCGTGTTGGCCAATCTGCCGGGGGGGGGGAATTTAACTTTGCCCCCTACTGAGTAGAAATATATTGACCACAAATTTGCACATATGAGGTATAAGGCTTTGACCAGCCCAAACGGCGTCTTTGGCGGTCAATGAGTTAAAAACAAGAGTGTTCAGTAATAAACGTCTACCTGTCCTTACAAGTGCTTTATTTTTCTCCATAGCTAGCTGCTCCTTAGCCTATTCCCTCATCTATCTCCAGGCTCCCCATAACTTCTTGTCATCCATCTTTGCAGTTATCCATCCATCTGCCTATTTATCCATTAATTCCCTGTTCCCTTTCCCTTATCTTATTTTCGGATAAGTCCCCTTTTCCTTCACCCAGACTCATCCCATTCTGGCTACAAAGGGAAAACTCTAAATCACTATTGATTCTGCTCTCTCGAAAATTACATTTCTTGCATTACGATTCAGTATCAGCTCTCTTTCTGTAGGCCCACCGCGTCTGCTCCTTTCCTAATCTCCCACCTCCATCATTTCATCCCTCTTCCCTCCTCACAGCAGGTGAGAGGTATGTGCTCAATCTATACGTCTGCTGAAAGTTCTGTCCTCTGATTGATCTGAGATTGGAACTCTCCCGGTTCATTAGGATGAGTGTTTTTATAGGAAATACTCCGGCCTGTCTATCTCCATCTCCTTGCCGTTCTTTTATATTTCTACTCCCTTGCCCACTGTGGCATTCAAGTGTTTAGTCCTCTAACCCTTGCTGTTTCTCTTCTGTTCTATGTAGGCTCACCAGTGCTTAAATTGCCCCGGACTGAGAAAACTCAAATTGTTTGGACAGAAAGAAGATGCATTGTAATAAAAAAAACATTTGACTGTTGTTCGTCTCGATCCAACAACCGCAGAAATACACAAAAAGTCTGCAATTTAAACAACATAGTAGTGCAACCCAACAGCTGTTATCAATCTATTTAACCTTTTTTTTCATTAAATTAACATGTTTTGGACCAGCTGGTGTTGCGTTTTCCCTGTTTACTAATTCGCCATGGTGACTGGAGGCCTTGTCCATCAATTAATAACACTTTCAAGCAATTTTTTAGAGATTATACTATATAGAACACAATCTATACTGCTTATAAAACATACACAGAAACAACTGAAAAATTGCGCATAATACCTAATAATGCATGTTCAAATGCTTGCAGAGTCCCACGTCAACTTCTTTTCAAGCGCCACTAAAAGCTCCCCATATTAGATGTAGTAACTTCATTTATATTTCCCCAGTTTGTTAAGATAATCCTGCCTCAGTGTGCCAAGGAGAAAAGCCAATTCAAATTGGTTTGGAATGCTGCCTTTACACCTTTACACCTCCCTTAAGCTTTCAACAACACAAATGAAAGCCATATTTTTTAGTACAAGGAACCCTCGGCTTAGTGTTTCAATATTAAATGGCTTGTATCCTCTTTTTTTTTTGATGCAGACACTGTTTTAAAAACAGCCATTCTCGCAGCGATTTTCCTTCTCCCCCTCGTTTTCTTGCCCACACAGCAGCAGCATGGGTACCAAACCTGGCCGTGATAAATTAATTTCCACAAAGTATATATATTCATACGTTGAATATTTTAGTAGTTACTAAATATTTGTTTAACTATTTTGGGCCTCTACCCATGAAATAACAAGCCATGGTTACCTCAACAGGCATATTATTCTTAGTTTACACCACGTTGCGCAGGCTACAGTATATATCACTGCAGGGATACAAGAGATTTGTCACGATTGGTGTTTTGTAGACGTGACAGTTGGTTTAGTTTCATATGGTATTCCTTTGTTGTTGTTGTTTTCTTGATTTCATATGTTTTTCCCAGCCTTCTATGTTTCTTAATTATTTTCCTTGTAACATGTCGCTCCTATGTTCCTGCCGCTGCTTCGCAGCATCTTTATTAAAGATTCCTCTTACTTAATTGCCGAACGTCCAGCTCTCTGCATCATCGGGGTCGTTACACCATGCCGCGACGACGTTATCGTGACAAGATTGCCACAGCTGCATTGCTTGCCGTCGGGCTAACTAGTTAGCCTCCTATTTATTTGTTTTAAACTTAAGTGTTTCAAATAAAGTGGGGAAGAAAGACAAAGTAGAAAGCGAAAAACATACCACTTCCACACAGAATAGGAGAAAGTTTTTCACTCCGTCAGACATGCCATGGCTGACTACATGCAGTGTGAGGGTAATGCAAAGTCCCATCAGTGCTGGGTGTCATTTCTGACACCTAATGACCAGAATACTACATATAACTTGTCTTTCAATATTTTGCCATAGTCGACCACAAAGTAATAGTAATGGGATAAATGCTACTCTACATAAGAGGAACAAGACCGCTATCCCAGGTGTGTCCTGTATGTTGTGGCATTCTTTGAAGCTAAAGGTAATGCAAAATGTCAATGTATATTCTTCTTCAGTTTCTGTAGTGAGAGAATTTATTCCTGTTTTTGAGAATAGTGCAACTTTAGATAAACGTAAACTGGTCCGTCTCCCAGTGACATGAAGATGGATACTGAAATATTGATACCTCAGATATTTTTTATTCATGCTCTAATATTGATTCTCAAATTCAATTAACATTTTTAACAACTTTCATACTTCAGTCATTTAAGGAAGTGGACATCCTTGAGAGGAATACAGTGGAAAATAACTAAATGTTTGACATCTTGTCTAAGGCCATGTTCACACTGCAGGTCAGTTCCCGATTTCTTTGCTCATATGCGACCTGTATCTTATTTTTTAATGTCAGTGTTAACAGCACGATTCCCGTTTTTTAAGATTAGGAGAAGGATGAAGACGGCGATGACTGCGACTTCTTTGGAGGGCTATTTTTTGACTAGTTATATTACATGCACTATTCGACACGGTATGGAAAAGAGCATTTACTTAATTCTGTTATGGGTTGGGCAGGTAAGGATCCCAGACGCAGAGTCACGCCACACAGCTGAGTAACGAGAGCTGTTTAAATCATACAAAAGGAGTGAAAAATCAGGTAACAGCTTAACTGTGCGGGGCGGTGCAAACAGCGTTTCAAAACTAACTAAAGAAAACTACCAAAAGGGGACCGTGGAAAACACACTCGCTGGCAAATATAGGATTGGGATTTGACAAAAATATAAAATAAAAAGTAACCAGGATGGTGCCACGATGCCCTAGGGGGCCGTGAGGTAAAAGTGAAGAAAGCTGAAACTCCAGGACACCCTCCACAACCTCCTCCTGCAGCCAGGCGGGTAAATGTTCCTATTTGCCAATAGGCTACAGGTGTGCCTCTTGACACCGCCCTTTCACCAGATCTAAAGAGGAGACAAAAAAAAAAGAAAACAAATTCAACGTTTAAAAAAGTCTTTGTATAACTGTCACGCGAGAGCGTCGGAGCAGGAGGGATGGTTCCCAAGATGCGTGGACGAAGCCGTGCAGGTCTGGTAAGTCTCTTTACTCGGTGTTGTAACAGACAGAGCGGTTCTCAAACATAACGCGTCGGTGCATAAAAGGAAACTACA